>CP139509.1:464475499-464926313 GCA_021014915.2 Artemisia tridentata subsp. tridentata | reverse complement strand
TAACCTCGCGATTGACCGTTTTAACTTTCTCAATTTCAATACTACAATTATGCAATAATGATTCAAACATAGCACGTGTTTCCTCATCATTATCAGTATGCTGTGACTCGAATTCATCATTAGGATCCATATCTGGAGTTACCAAATTAGTATTACTACAACTTGGTTCATCCATATATGTATCGTAAATGAGATTAGGAGTCTCAGGATGCTGTTCATTTTGAGGTGACATATCAAACATTTCATTATTGTGACAAGTAGCATATGGTTGTACCTCAGAAACCGCATTAGAGTCAAAAGCAGGAGGTGCTTCTGAGTCTGTGTCGTACTTTGCCTCCTGAAGATTAGCCATAAAAATGCAGTTTGCATCGATGTCTTCAAGATCTTCTGAAGCATCCATAATAGCCATGAAGTCATTCTCTTCTGCACTTAACTGAAGCCCAGCCGTTTCCTTGTTTGCCAACATTAATGCTTTCTGCAAGTAAGCTGGATCCCTCTTATTCGGCTTGTCTGGGCAGTTCCTAGCCATATGACCAATACCCTGACAATTGAAGCACTCCATCACATTACCCTAATTCTTGTTCCCAGCTCCCTGAGCAGCAACATTCCCAAACTGATTCCCAGCATTCTATACCCTTTGATTACCAACAGCATTACCCATCTGATTCCCTGCAAACTGACCCATCTGATTACCAACATACTGCCCTACATTCTGATTACCCATCTGATATCTTGGAGCATATCCTTGCTGATTCCCATATCCCCCAACCATCTGTCCTTGTTGTCCCATGTTGAAACTCGGCTGTGCAATCTGCTTGTTGCGAGTGTTCGATGAGATTCGTTGATTGTTGTTGGTGGGTGTGGAGTAACGTCCTTGGAATGCTTTTGATAGGTAGGCAAAAGCTTGAGTCAAAGCATCAGTTGACTCATCCTGATCATGTTGATCTGGGTGTTGCGGGTATGGTTGTTGTGGGATTACATGTTGTTGTTGTGGGTAGAATGGTGTTTGAGGATTGAATTGTTGTTGCATGAATTGTAGGGATGAAGATGATGATGGTAGTGCATTGACTATTGCAGGTGTAGGTGATTGGACTATGAGTGCAAGAGGATCTTGTTGTTTAGCTTGTTTCTCTGTTCTGACTTCATTTGCCTCCTTTTGGTTTTGTTTTAGGAAGTCATAGAGCTGATCATAGTTCACTTCGTGAAGGTTTTGAGTTTGGTTGACAATAGTAACGTATCGTCCCCATTCTTCTGGAAGGTTGTTGATGAACTTGATGTTCTGAACAATTTGTTTATGATCCAAATTGTGTCTGATCAACTCATTCATTAGAGTACAAAACCGTGTGTAGTAAGATTCAATCTGCTCAGCTGGAGTGGATGTGAACTTCTCCTATTCAGTCAGAAGCTTGTTTTTCACGTCTTGTTTACCAATGTCTGTACCATAGCAGAGTCTTTTTACTCGTTCCCACATTGCATAAGCAGTTTCACAACTGTCTACAGCACAGAATATTTCTTGTGGTAAACCAAGTTGGATTAAATGCATTGCCATGTCATCTGCTTCAATTTGCTTCTGATCTGCCAATGTGTATTCCTCTTCCGTTTGAGTCCGGAAGGTTGCTTTAATTGGAGGTGATGCATTAGGATTCCCAGCTGTGACTTGAATCTGGCGAGGCATGAATGGACCTTCCTCTATGGATTTGATCAAGAGTTTTCCTTGTCCTAGAGGTTTGGTTTTCATGTATCTTTTCATACGACTCGTCCATGGAAGATAACCACCTTTTTCTAACATTGGAGGATGGTTTTCTGAACCTGCGGCATGAATGTCTTGTTGTGTAGTCATCTTTAAGATATGGTATGATAAAGTGGATTGAGGATCGTTTCAACAAAATAGACGATGTTGTTGTGAAGCCTTGGTTTGTTGTTGAAGATCGTTGATGTTGTCGGTTTAGATGAATGAAACAAATTCAAATAACGTTACACAAATTTGATTAGAGTATAATTAAGACAAAGTCAGAAGTGTACAATTTCGACAAAATTATGTAAATTACAACTTAGATAAACTGACAATTTCTATAGAAGTTTCTATTTTGATCACAATTTATATAAATTATGGCCAAATGTCAACTTAGATAGAAATATATCCAATTTATATAAATCGGTAACTTATATAAAATCTAACTCTCTTATACAAGAGGGTAGATATCCTTTTGTCGAAGTATTTTTCACTCTTATACAAGAGTTAAAATACCGAGTTCACTTTTGAGTTGACGAAATTACGTTCGAATCAAATCCTTAAAAGTTATTTAACTTTGAACACAATTCACACAAGTACAGGGGCCAAAACTGCCAATTCTAGAAGTTCCCAAAGGCTGCTGGAAAGTACAAGGACTGAAAATGCAAATTCTGAAAACTGCTCAAAATCCTTTGTTGTCCGATATCCTAGAGGTCTTCTTTGTCCGATATCTGACGAGGCCAAGGATCTCGGATGACACTATGTAAAGCTCAACTGCGATAAGGCTAAAAAATGGTCAATTGCGATAACTATCGCAGTTGCAATTGCGATAAGAGTTGAAATGCGATAAAAGCTTGAACAGCGATAAATCCTGAATTGCGATAGAAGCTCAAATGCGATAGACCAGCTCAGAGGCCAATTGCGATAAAACGCAGTTTTCTTCCAATTGCGATAAAACGCAGATATTTTCACAACTGCGATAAAACGCCACCTTTGTTGACTTTTAAGTACGTTCCCACGTGAAACCTTCTTTCCCTGACAACTTTTTACCCACTTTGCTATAATTCCTGCCAATTACACCAACTTGTACCAACTTTGAACCAATCAAATCAAGTCAATAAAACACTATAATATTCAATAACACAAAAGTGATTTTATTTCTTGAATCACTTCGATCCAAAGCAACTAAGAACACAAAAAATGTAATATTTTCCCAGCAAACAAGTGAGGAAATAATCACAAATTCACCAAACCAAGAACAAACACAACCTTATACAAGATTGTTACCATTCGATTTCCACAAGACAAACCCACTTCGTGGCCTTTTTATGAACAAAAACCACGACAGATTCTCTTTTAACACAAACCAAACAATCTTACCTTCTACCTTGTTGATAGGCTCATGTATACCACTTGTAACACCACAACTTCCTTCTTTATCATACAAAGTAACCAAACACGATGACACTCATAAACATATAAAGAACAATAAGAGAAGAGGTGTGTGGATCATATGGAGTTATTTCAAGTCTAATGTTTATTAGCTTTGGAAGAAAACAAACAAAGACTTTTGGGACCTTTTACACAGTACACACACACACACACTTTTCTTATGAATACAAAATGAGGCACCACAATAGAAGAGTGTGTGTGTGGCGTAGATATGCAACAAACAACCAACCTAATGGGCTTTAGGTGGGCTTTGATGAAACATGGAGTGGGCTAGTAAATATGTTACACTTATACATTGATTACTAATAGACCTAACACTACAAGCCCACTTTTAAAATACAAATTATACATGACACATTAATTCTAAGTAGCAAATAACCATCTCTTTCAAATAGCATAAATTAAATGCTAACAATCTCGAAGCTACGTTTGCACATTTGAAGGAAATGAGAGCAAGGAAGGGAAAAGATGGTGCGAGTTTCAGCAAAGTGGGAAGTAGCCGCAAAAAAAAAATAAACGGGTTGTTTCGTTTGATCTGTTTCGTTTGGTTGTCGAGTTGTTTAGTTTGAGTTGTTTCGTTTGGTTGTCGAGTTTTTCGTTTGATCTGTTTCGTTTGCTTGTTGAGTTATTTCGTTTGATTCTGTATGAAATGTATGTGGTTGAGAACTCTTGTGTGTTTGTCTTCGTGTTTGTCAGTTGTGATATTGTTCCTTCAGTTCCATTCTTTTTCACAACAACAACAACATTTTCACAACAACAACAACATTTTATTAAACAACAACAATAACACAACAAACAACAACAACGACAATAACAGCAACAACAACAACAATAACAGCAACAACAACAACCTACATACGAAGATTTCCCATATCACCTAGCATGTCATTATAAAGGTCGTGAAATAAGGCAGCTGAATCAATTGTGTGTTTGTTTGGATGCATATAAACTTCTAGCATTTTATTGAGTACCATTATCTGGTGATTCAGTTTGATGCAGTTTGAGCACTCTATATTTTCAGGACTCAATGTTGAAGGTCCTGCAGTGTAACGAGTTGGAGTTATGGATGGTCCTGCGGAATGAGTTGGAGGCGTTGAAGCTCCAAGAGAACCGGTCATTTTGGCGAGTCGTTCCTCCTTCCATAAAAAAAATGGCATCCAAACTCCTTTGTCCCACCCTGTTAAAGAGTAAAAACTATTATTTTTAACAACTAACCAAATTATTTATATAACACACAAAAAAGTATGTAATTGTTCACCTTTGATAAAGGACACGCATAGTATTGTTTACCAAGGGAGTAAGGTTTATGCGATTCTCGCAGAATTACGTCTCCTCGTTTACAAGGACAAGCAAAAGCTTCAAATTCCGCCATCTTCACCATGATAACAGTGTGTGTTTGTGGTTGTGAGGTTAAGTGGTTTTGAGTATAAGAGGTTGTGAAGTTGTATGGATAAGATGTTAGTATATAAGAGCAGATCTTGGTGGGAAATTTTTGGCGCCAGTATTTTGGTGGGAAAGTTTTGGTGGGAGATTTTGGTGGGAAGTGTTTTGTTGACAGATGGTGTGATATTATCTAGGGTTTCTTGTGTATAACATCTCGTGTACAACCATATCATCTCGGCTCATTCGTTAAACATCTCGTGTACAACCATAACATCTCGGCTCATTCGTTAAACATCTCGTGTACAACCGTATCATCTTGGCTCATTCGTTAAACATCTCCTGTACAACCATAACATCTCGGCTCATTCGTTAAACATCTCGTGTACAACCATAACATCTCGGCTCATTCGTTAAACATCTCGTGTACAACCGTAACATCTCGGCTCATTCGTTAAACATCTCGTGTACAACCATAACATCTCGGCTCATTCTTTAAACATCTCGTGTATAACCGTAACATCTCGGCTCATTCGTTAAACATCTCGTGTACAACCATAACATCTCGGCTCATTCGTTAAACATCTCGTGTACAACCGTATCATCTCGGCTCATTCATTAAACATCTCTTGTAAAACCATAACATCTCGGCTCATTCGTTAAACATCTCGTGTACAACCATAACATCTCGGATCATTCGTTAAACATCTCGTGTACAACCATAACATCTCGGCTCATTCTTTAAACATCTCGTGTATAACCGTAACATCTCGGCTCATTCGTTAAACATCTCGTGTACAACCATAACATCTCGGCTCATTCGTTAAACATCTCGTGTACAACCGTATCATCTCGGCTCATTCGTTAAACATCTCTTGTAAAACCATAACATCTCGGCTCATTCGTTAAACATCTCGTGTACAACCATAACATCTCGGATCATTCGTTAAACATCTCGTGTACAACCATAACATCTCGGCTCATTCGTTAAACATCTCGTGTACAACCATAACATCTCGGCTCATTCTATAAACATCTCGTGTATAACCGTAACATCTCGGTTCATTCGTTAAACATCTCGTGTACAACCATAACATCTCGGCTCATTCGTTAAACATCTCGTGTACAACCGTATCATCTCAGCTCATTCGTTAAACATCTCCTGTACAACCATAACATCTCGGCTCATTCGTTAAACATCTCGTGTACAACCATAACATCTCGGCCCATTCTTTAAACATCTCGTGTATAACCGTAACATCTCGGCTCATTCGTTAAACATCTCGTGTACAACCATAACATCTCGGCTCATTCGTTAAACATCTCGTGTACAACCATAACATCTCGGCTCATTCGTTTAAACATCTCGTGTACAGCCATAACATCTCTGCTCATACTTTAAACATCTCGTGTATAACCATAACATCTCGTCTCATTAGTTAAACATCTCGTGTACAACCATAACATCTCGGCTCATTCGTTAAACATCTCGTGTACAACCATAACATCTCGGCTCATTCGTTAAACATCTCGTGTACAACCGTAACATCTCGGCTCATTCGTTAAACATCTCGTGTACAACCATAACATCTCGGCTCATTCTTTAAACATCTCGTGTACAACCGTAACATCTCGGCTCATTCGTTAAACATCTCGTGTACAACCATAACATCTCGGCTCATTCGTTAAACATCTCGTGTACAACCGTATCATCTCGGCTCATTCGTTAAACATCTCCTGTACAACCATAACATCTTGGCTCATTCGTTAAACATCTCGTGTACAACCATAACATCTCGGCTCATTCTATGAACATCTCGTGTATAACCGTAACATCTCGGCTCATTCGTTAAACATCTCATTATGTAAAAAAAATTTAAAAGTTTTAAATTAATTAAATATAATTTACAAAATATTTAAAAATAATTTTAAATGATTTAAATTAAGTATAAATGATTTAATTTTATTAGGAAAAAGTGATGTAAATAATTTTAAAAAGTTTTAAATTAATAAAATATGATTTAGAAAAATTTTAGTTAAATTTAAAAGAATTAATATTCATTTTAAAAGTTTTAAATTAATTAAGGATAATTTACAAAATATTTAAAAAGTGTTTTTTTTTTATTAATTAAAATACTTTCAGCGGGGACATGTCCCCGCCGAAAGATTTCACCAAAAATTTAATATTCCCTCGTAGCATTTACTTTATCCCGCCAAATGATTTGGCGATAAATCACAAATTTTAGCGGGGACATGTCCCCGCCAAAAAGACTGATTAAAATAATTATTTACTTTCGGCGGGGACATGTCCCCGCCAAATGTAATCGCTAGAAACACACCTCAATTATTAACAGATCTAAGAACACTTAGAAAAAAAAAAAAAAAAAAAAAAAAAAAAAAAAAAACCTCACACATTCGCTTTCTTCTTCCTCTCATTTGACAGATCTACACCACTACCACTCAGCAACGCCGCTCACCACCACCACAACACCACCATCTCCACCATGTTGCACCCACACTCGCACCACTGTGCACATCTCTTAATTTCTCCCCTCTCCCGTTTAATTCTTTCCTCCCCCTCCTCTCCCGTTTAATTCTTTCCTCCCCCTCTCCCGTTTAATTCTTTCCTCCTCCTCTCATTTCTTCCTTTCTCCTACCGGTGAGTAATTTTATCTTTTTTTATTTTTTTAATTTTCATTATCTTTTTAATTTGTTATTTATTTTTAATTTTTGTCATTTGTTAATTTTTGTTAATTTCTTGATTTTTCTTATTTTTTTTTGTTAATTTTTTTGGTATAGTTGCTGCTGAGAACCGAAGAGGAGATCTGAAGCCGAGACCCGAAGCCGAGAACCAAAGCCGAGACCACAGGTTTATGTTTAATTTGTGTTTAATTTTTTTTTGTGTTTATGTTTGTACCGGGGACATGTCGCCGCCAAAAGTTTATAGTCATTAGTTTATGTTTATGTAATTTTTTTAGCTCACTTGCTGTCGAGACCAAGACCGAGACCACTTGCTGTCAAGACCATAGCCTTGACCACAGTCGAGAGCAGCCTACTGTCAAGACCAGCCGAGAGCAACCATATTCAGTACGTTTTTTTTGTTTGCGTGCTGTGTTTGTTAAAGTAGGTAGTATAGCTCGGTTACTAGTAGTTTCCGTATGAAAAACTGAGTTAGGAACATAGTCGTGCTGTGTTTGTTAAGTGATGTTATGTGGGAGTGAGGCAGCCTGGTATTGAGTTAGGAACATAGTCGTGCATTTTTTAAATAGGCATTAGGTTATATGCCTGTTTCTAGTCATCATCAGAAGTGATCATTTTTGCTTCAAGCAACATTAATCTTATACAAACACCATCTTATGCAATATGCTATTGATATTAGGAAAATTGTGTTAGACTATTGAATAGCATGAATCGAAAAAATCAGATTAGTAATGTAATTGGTATACGTTTGTGAATATATGAAAATGATTGTGCGAATATGTTATGTGCTTATAATTTTTTTAACTAATTGTGTTAGACTATTATAAATGATTTTAGGAATTTAGTGATTAATTTCGGAAAGTCCCCATCCGAAGTTAATCATCCCATAGAAAACCCGTCCGAAATTAATTTATTAGAAATTAATTTCGGAAAGTCCCCTGTTTGGGACTGCTTTTTGAATGTTTTGTCTCATTTAGGATATGAATGCGTATAATTGATTTACTATTTGTGAAAATTTCGACAGTGTTTCCCCTTTACTCCTACGAATATGTCTTTAATGCACATATTTGGGGAGTTGAGGGGAAATGCTGCCGAAATTTTCTCAAAAAGTAAATTCAGTTATACGCATTCATATATGAGATGAAACATTCAAAGAGTGGGTTAGGATTGCCTTCCATAGTTGGATTAGGTGAACAAAACGCACAACTCGTGATTCCACCTTTATGTATTTACGTGTAGATTTTTTTGAACATGTTTAATTCTAAATAATTATTTATTGCATCATTAAAACGCAGTTATGCCAATTGATAAGAGTTGGGTCTCTAAACCTCGTGTTAGCCTCGAATTTCTAAAAGGTCTTAGAGCTTTTTGCGAGTATTGCAAGTCCTTTGTGAATATTGATGGGAATGTAAAATGTCCATGTAATCATTGTCATAACTTTGGTTGGATAAAGTACGAAGATTTGTTTGGTCACATACACTTATACGGTTGGGACCAAAGTTACGAAATGGTATAATCACGGTGAACCGGATGACCAGACAGTAGAACCCAACACGAATCATCATGGGAGTGATATGGCTGAGTTCCTTCATGATATTTGTCCGAATAACGAACAAAATGAGCCAACTGAAGGAAATATTGGCGAGACAAGCAACGAGCCAACTCAAGAAACGACACTTCCTCAACATAACGAGTTTGAAGAGTTACTCGCCATTGCCAACGATCCACTATACTCGGGCTGTAATTGGATGTCTTCATTGGACTTTATGGCAAAGTTTACGAACATCAAGGTCAAAGGTAAAATGAGTGACACCACATTTAATGAAACCTTAAAATTTCTCAAAGAATGTTTCCCACCCGCTCTAGGATACAAAATCCCATCGTCATACTATGAAATAAAGAAAACATATAAAACGATCGGGTTAGGATACGAATCCATACATGCTTGTGTAAATGACTGTTTTTTATATCGGGGGGCGGGTAACGTAGATTTGCAGAATTGTCCCATCTGCGATGCTAGTAGATGGAAAGACAAGAACACATTGGGGAAGAAAGTTCCTAACAAGGTGTTGCGTTATTTTCCTATCATTCCTAGACTACAACGTTTGTACAAGTCTAAACACACTGCAAAACATATGACTTGGCATGCTTCTGGACAGTCTACGGAGGACGGTAAGATGCAACACCCGGTTGATGGTAAATTATGAAAGAAATTTGACATGAAGTATTCAAAAGAATTTTCCTATGAAAAAAGAAACGTCCGATTAGGGTTGGCTGCTAATGGTTTCAATCCGTACGGCAACCTTAGTCAGTCTTACAGCATGTGGCTGGTCATATTAACAACATATAATACGCCTCCCTGGATATGTATGAGAGAGACTTCTCTTATGTTGATGTTGTTAATTCCGGGCCCTAAATCACCCGGGAAGGACATAGATATTTACTTGAGGCCTTTGATTGAAGACCTAAAGATTCTATGGAAAGATGGAGTCATGACTAGGGATGCTGATGAAGCATTAGCTTTCTGTTCGCATTATTTTCGGGGTGTTGAGACGAGATTTAATCGTCCTGACCGAAATGGGGACGGTCCAAGCCCAATAAGTCAATTTCAGGTGTTTTGATCAATCTGTAAACTGAATGGTAGGCAATCATTGATCCAGGTTCAACCAGACACAATGCAGAAAGTAGTATGGTATGTACTACACAACAGTCATGAAATCGACCCGTACGTGAACGAGTACGAGAGGTACGTGTTTTATTTCAAAATGTGTTTTACGTAAGTTATTATTCGACGACTTATTCTAATATCATGAACATTTACAGGGCATTTCCTGGCAATGACATACAAGAAGGATTTCCTCGCTGGTTTGGGAGAAAGGTAGACTTATTGTATGTATTACCCTGTAAAAATAACGACTATTACTCATCTATATCTATTCTTAACTTTTTCATAGATTCGTGAATTAAAAGTAAAGAATGACCCAAGTTGTACTTCCGAGTTATTCGCTTTGGCTTGTGGACCAGCATGGACTGCAGTCTCAGTCGACTCTTGCTTAGTCAACGGTGTGAAGTTTATCGTACACGACCGTGATTTACGTTGTTCAACTCAAAACAGCGGAATTTCAACTCCTAATCCTAGCGGAGGAATGTATTATGGCCAGCTTGAAGAAATTCTTGAGTTTTTGTATATTCCGTTCAAGGTTGTGCTGTTCAAAGTCAAATGGTTCGACACTAATAACGAGGGTCGCATAAAACGTTGTACATATAGAAATAACATTACACAAATTATGACAGGCCGTGTATCATTTCAAAATGAACCATACATTCTTGCAACACAAGAAACACAAGTCTTTTACCTTGATTTCCCGGGTAAACGTGGTAGTTGGAAGGCCGTCCAAGATTCTTATCATCGAAAGATTTGGAACCCGGATATCATCGTGGTAGAAGACAATCAAGATGTTGTACATGACAACAACTCATCACATGTCACACTCTCTGCTGAGTTGGATAAGTTGGATTATAGCACCATAAATATAGATGTCCAGCCAGCGGAAGTTGAGGCACCACCAGCACCAATTATCACTGATGTCGACGACGACGATGATATTGATTATGATGACCACATTCCTCATGATTTAGCATCTGATCATGAAGACCACGTCGATGGTGAAGATGAAGCTGGCACTAATAATGATGATTTTTATCTTAGTGATGTAGGATATTGATCTCAAATTGTAATTTGTTAAACGACATTTATTTGAATGAAATTGTTATCGAGTTGTTAAATGTGTTTATTTATTTATTTAATTATTTATTATTATCTTTTTTGGTATATATTGTTATTTATTTGAATGTGTGTGTATATATGCGTATATGTGTTTCTTCACTAATTTCTATGTTCTAGTACAGATGGCGGATGTCGTAGCTACTAGCCATAGTGGTGATGGAGGTCACGAGCCACCCCGCCGTCCCGGGAGGAGGCTAGGCACCAACTGCGAGCGTAAGAATTTCTCGATTATTTTAATTAAACCTGATCATTATTTAAAATTGATAACTTGTTATTTTATGTCACCATCACTTTAATTTGATTACTTGCAGGCTCTAATTCGAGAGCTCATAGGCCTAAGCCTACGAAGCCTGGTTCGAGAATAGGCAAAGGCGGGAAGGTGGTTCGCGGTACCAACAAGAATGCAGCCTTATACGCGATGAGGAATGAAACAAGGCGCCCGGTCTCGATCAGATTCACTAAGAATGCCGAAGGCATGTGGCAGCATGTTGGCCATCACGCTTCCTGGTTCTCGAACTATGTAGGGTCATTGATACGGGAAACGATTCCATTGTATCACGATTCGTGGGATGATGTTCCTGAGACCAAGAAGGCACACGTGGATAACCAGCTCCACGTAAGTTTTTTTTATCTTTTATTTTTTTAATTATTGTGTTTATTTATTTTAAATGTGTTTATTTATTTAAATTTCTCTCTTTATTTAAATTTGTATGTTTATTTTAATTATATTTTATTGCAGCATTTTTTTGATCTCGCCCCCCACCTTGCCGGTCCACATGGAGACTAGATTGTCGCTAGTATCGAAGCTTACCAAAAAAAGCGATACGATGACAATAAGTACAAGCACAAAAAGAAACATTTTACACAGCAAGGTGGGATCGAGAAAGTGGACGAGATCAAGGCAAAGCGTCCCGAGAACATGTCGGTTGATGAATGGGAGAAGCAGGTAAATTTCTGGATCGACAAGTACTTTGTTGTTGTTGTTATTATTATTATTATTATTATTATTATTATTATTATTTATTATTTATTATTATTATTTATTATTATTATTATTATTATTATTATTATTATTAATATATAATAATAATAATAATAATAATAATAATAATAATATAATAATATTTCATTTATATAATAGTTTTTATTATTTATAATAAGCAGATTGAGCACTGGACCGACCCGAAGAAGTTGAAGATCGGGGAGGTCAACAGGCAAAATAGGAGTAAAATGAAGACTGCTACCCTTCACGGATCACATTCCTTAGCAGTCATAGCTGATAACTTCGTAAGACACTTTTTAATCATTTTATTTATATATATAGTGTTGGGTGAGTATTGATTGATTTTATTTATAAACAGTTGAGCTCCCCCTCCCCCGACTCCGAGGATACTAGAGACCATATCGACCTGTACAGACACACACATACCAGAGGGGAAGTCTGGGAGTCTGAGGAGTCCGAAGCCAGATACGTAAGTATAATTTATTTCCAAAAACTCACCAACATTAATGCAATATAATAAATCACGACTTATATATTACTTTTCTTGTTTTTTTGTAACTAAACAGAATGAGATGATCCGGCTGCGGTCAGAGAGCACCTCCTCTGGGACGCGTATGTCAGATACGGATATCTTGCGCCAGGTGATCGGCGACAAGCAGAGGGGACATATTCCTGGCATAGGTCCAGTTTTACCCGGCGGTGGTCACAGGCCGACTCTCAGCTCCTCACGAGCTCATGAGGAAGCCTCCTCTCCTCACTGCGCGAGACCGTGACGCAGCAAGGGAACACGCTGCAGATGTTGCTAGATTGGGCGAGGAGACAGCCGGGCTTTACTGAGGAGCTAGCAGCGGGATTGCCAGGGACATCAGGATCCCAGAATGCGTCGGCGGGTGAGTCTAGACCTACAGGGGAGGGTAGTCGGGGTACTGGGGGTAATGGAGATGGTGGGGAGAATGGGGATTAGTGTATGGGTCGGATGGGTCAGTTTATATTTGTTTTGGGTTATTGGACATAGTTGTGTAGATTTAGATGGATTATTATGTGTTAGGATTCCCACTAAATTGTTCCTGGCTAGCTTATGTATAGTTTTGTAGAATATCATGTGGATCACGGTTTTTGAACCGTTTTTGGCGAATTTGGATTCATATGATTATGTTTAGCGAATTTGGGTTTGTTTAGCGAATTTGGATAGTTATTGTAAAAACAGGTTCTATGTTTAGCGAAGTTGGCGAATTTGGATTAATATTATTTTTAGCGAATTTGGGTTTAATTTGGTGTTGTTGTATATGTTTAGCGAATCTTTATTGGCAAATTTGTTGTTTTGGCGAAGTTGTTGCAATGGGGAAAACAACAGCTTTGAGTTGCTGCATTTGGTAGGTTTTTTCTGGCGCCAATTCTCGAAAAAACCTGGAATTACCCATTTTGCAACAATTTGCTACAAAATGGGTCATAGGCTTGTCCCCGCCAAAAGACAGAAATAGTTTATAAGTGCATCCTTATTGGCGGGGACAAGTCCCCGCCGAAAGAATTTAAAACAACAGTAAAATATATTTTCTGCGGGGACATGTCCCTGCCAAAAACAGATTATATCACAATGTGAATGTTCACTTTTGAAAGAGTTTAAATATGTCGTTTTGTTTTACTAAATAACTCTGAGCTCATGTTACTCTTCTTGTTTATCACATTCACTATATACTTTTGTAGTATTTTTGTATATGAGTAATGACTATGAAATACTCAATTAATATGATTGTAGAAGTAATAACACAATTATCTATGCATTGCTCTAATGGTATCACTTCCTCACCGCATACGTCTATTTCCGGTCAAGGATGACTTCTAGATAAATAGGTCATGAGTTCAATTCCATCTTTTGGCTTAAAGGTCACTGGAAAAGTGTCCATTGCTTAGGGGTTGGGTCCATGGGAAAGGTCAGTCGACGCTCAAAAGGAGTGCATGGGGTCAAAGTATTCGACCTTATATCTATCAACTAAATCAATAATATAAAGCTCGTATGGTGACAAGAGATGATGTAGGCGTATGGTTTAGATAGAAAAAGAAGAGAATGAAAGATGATTATATTGCACACTAAAAACACATACTTACACTCTCAAGCACACCTTACAAATGAAGAGAATGAAAGATGATTATATTGCACACTAAAAACACATACTTACACTCTCAAGCACACCTTACATATTATATCACACGATATAAAGTTATAAATATGAAAATGACCCATCACTTCTTTAATGCTAACACAAAGTTTCTCGGCAGATAGTTATAGCGATAAAAAAAAAAATTATGAGTTATAAACGAAAAATAATAGAATTTTAAGAATTTGTGGATTGAACATGATTTAAACTGAATGAAAATAATATGGGTTATGGGTTATGGGTTATAAACGAAAATAATAATAAAAATTTATGATTTTCATGTATAGTTTTCTTAATTTTTTAATTTCAAGAATATGGGTTTCCTTTATATATAGTATAGATTAGTATTTATTTGATGGGTACATTTAGTTAACATTAAATTGATTATATGATTTATTTAGTTGACACACATATATTTAATATTGGATTTGATTCAGTATAATAGCTTACTACATAATTATATCTAAGAGATGATCATTGTAGAATTTGTATGCGTCATTATAAATGCAAAAGTGAAAACTCTTTTAATCCCACATCGACTAAGGAAACAAATGAAAGGAAATAAGGGAGTTATAAAAAGAAAAGGCAAACATACAGGTGATGTGATGGGAGTTCAAATTCGCATGCATTTAATATTTTTATTCTACCATTTTTTTAACCTTTAGATCAGGAGTTCGAATCCCATAGGCCACGCCATATGTTCCTTTTATACAAAGGAACTCTTGTAAGTATAAGCTCGTTTGGCTCGTTCGACTCGTGAAGCTCGATAGGCTCGTTCAGCTCGGCTCGTTCAGCTCGAATCTAAACGAGCTTTCGAACGAGCCGAGCCAAAATTATATTTTTTAAGCTCGGCTCGTTTAACTAAACGAGCACAATCTTTTGTTCGAGCTCGAATCGAGCATGACAATATATAGGCTCGAGCTCGAGCTCGAGAAGCTCGTTAAAAGCTCGACTCGTTTACACCCCTAAATATAATCACTTGATTAATTAATTTTTTAATTAATTTTCCAGGTTTTTGGCGGGGACATGTCCCCGCCGAAAACCCTTGCCACGCTGGACAATCTTTGACCGGCTAGAAGGCGGTGGGACCCACCAGTCGCCGCCCAAAGTTGGTAAAAGTCCCCGCCGAAAGTATCAGCGATGAGGCTTGGGCGGTGACATTTCGGCGGTGACATGTCCCCGCCGAAAGGGAAAAAAGTCCCCTCCAAAAGCAGTCAATGTTGTAGTGTAGTACATAGATTTAACACATTACATAAACATAAAATAAACATTACATAAACTACGACACGTAATTAATCCAAGTGATCCCAAGTTTGAGAGTTGTCTGAGCGATAACCATCGTCGTAAGCAGAGTAGTTCGCAAACCTGCTCTTTTCGTACTCTCATTCCAAAGTGTTAAACTCCTGCTCCCTACGATAACGCTCGCTTGCAGTTAAACCATGCTCATCAACCGCCTCTTCTTCATAACCTAGCCCAAATTGAGTCAGTTGAGGTTGATATTGTTGTTGCTCAATAAATCTTGGTGCATCAGATGAAGTTGATGCACATTGCCCATGTTGATTCATCTGTTGTGATACAGAACCAGCAATTTTATTTTCCTCAAAACTCCAACGGATCTTGTTGCTAATTTGGGCCTGTATCTATGAAACACAAACCCACAACGTCTCACTAATGGCGCCGTCTTTCATTGCTTCATCGCTCAAAAATTGGTCAATCACAGCTTTCATGTCCGCATAAATGTCTTTGCACTCCGCGTATCGTTGTCTCAATCGTTGTTTAAGTGCCTTTGCGAGCTCAAACTGCTTGATAACTTCGACAATAGCCTGTTGTTGACCCGCATCGTCTTTATCGCATTGTTTTTTAATATACTTTTGCATTTGTTCGACGGTATGGGGGAGACGACAATCCATAATTTTGTGTTATTGTGTTTAAAGGTGTTGATAGAATTGTTGTTTGAATTGTGTTTGAAATTTTGTGTTAAGAAGTGTGTTTGAGGTTGGTATTTATAAGGTTGTAAAATGCTAATTTTTTATAAAAAGAAAAAGTTTTTTTTTTTTTAACTGGTGAATTTTTGAATAAATATGTGTGTTACAATTGGTCAAAAATTATACCGATAGTTGTTTTCTTTTGTCCTCGACCGATATTTGACCATAACACCACAGTGGGTGTGACCGACTTTGAAGTCGGTCGACCAATTTGAGTGATCGATTTATTCCAATCCAGTGTGCATAGCCTAAACTGTTTTCGAAAATTTGTATGTTTGGCACACTGTATTTTAGAGCGCTTTGTAGGTATTAGCAATAATTAGTGTTTAGCGTTTGAAAAGCTAAGTGCAACATTATATATTTTTGCTTAAACACTAGTTCAAAATTGCTACGGAAAGAAAGCATTGAAGAATAAAGCTAATGATTTATGTTATTGCAACAGGATTTTTGAGAAAGTGTTGAAAAAAAATATTAAAATTAAAAGGTCTTGCACAAAAGAGTTCTATCATAAGTACTAAAATTTAAACCATAATTTTTAAGCTAAACTGAAGTAGCACAAAAATGTTATGCGAGGATGCACGTAAAAGACATTTTTATGAAAGAAAAAAAATATTATGATTGTACTAAAAGTCGAAAATGCAAAGGTTTGTTGAAGTTAAATTAACACGCCTTCAGCCTCATACAAATATATAGCACTGTACTACACAAGCCATCACAAGAAGTGACTTATGATAGGCTAGCTTTTGCTTTTGATTTTTTCATTTTGTTTATATTCCATGAAAATATAAGACATGGAAACGCCTAAATAGTGTTTTCGACTATTTGTATGCTTGGCGCTGTGTATTTTACAGCGTTTTGTATGTATTAGCAATTATTGTTTAGCGTATAAAATATAAAGTTTGTTTGAAAAGCTAAATGCAACATTTTAGATTTTTGCTTAAAAGCTAATTTAAAAATGCTACGCAAAGAAAGCATTGAAGTATAAAACTAGTGCTCTATAAAACTGCGTGCTTTTGAGAAAGTTGTAAAAAAAATAAAAAACTTGAAAGGCCTAGCACAAATTTCTCTTTTTCATAAGTACTATAAGCTAAACCATAAGTTTTTTAAGCTAAAGTGGAGTAGCATATAAAATTTTTGCGAGGTTGCACGTAAAAGAAAAGAGATTTTTTGGAAAAAAAAATAAAAATATACAATTCATGATTCAAAATCAGTTGCACCCATACCACTCCCATCTCTCGAGTGTTCCACCCATGCTGTTATACTAGTTTCACCAAACATACAAATAAGCTACCCGTAAAATACTATAGATGTTTTTGTATTACTCCATCTCAAAATAAAAGTCCACTTTTAAAATACACAAAGTTTTATATATGCTCACTAATTACAATATTCACCATAAGCTAAAACAGCAATTGAATTTTTAATCCACAAACTATTAATGAAGACTATTAAATTGCTTCAACATTTGACATGGGCTAAAAATATATCATAACATGAATATCTTTAAGATGACAAGATCATAAAGCTTACTTTAATGGGTTAGCCAACAGTCTTTGTCCAATAGTCACGAAACTTGTCTCCTGATTTGACATTAACCATGCAAGAGAAGACACACTGAAAGCAGATATCATATAAAAAATGGTTAGATAATGAAGATTTGTGATGCAATAAGAGCTACATTAGAGCCTTAGAGGGCATTTATCAAATACAGAAACTAGCGTCCATTTGATACAATTGAACGGAAAGTTTTCAGTGACTAACAAACTGAGATCTGAACAAGTGATAAAGCTCCCAACCTTTTCTTTATTTTGTCTTTAGCGTGTATTCTAGACATTAATTCTCCATCAATTTTGGTACAAGTGTAAGTCAATTTTTTTTTTATAAATTAGCTTGTCTAGTGAGATCACAGATATTCTATAATTTCACTAAAGATATGTTTTTTGATTTATAAAAAAAAAAAAAAAAAAAAAAAAAAGATTTAAAAGGTTCTATGCCATTCTATATACACTTTAGGTGATGCTCAACAAATTTGACTTGTTAAAGATGAAACATAATCTGATTCAACTCTTTCTATAAACAAAAGATGAGGAAAAAAAAGTAGTTGAACCATTAACAGCCTGAATAAGAGTGAAAAAAATGGCTCATGAATTACCTGCCAGTGAAAATATGCTCCCTAAGGCCAAGTATGGTTGGTTTCCGGACACCATGCGTGACAAGAAACTCTTGAAGAAAATTCCTCATTTTGAAAGCTTCTTCCATGTAGTTGTCCTGTTAACATGACAATAAGCAGGTTAAGAGACAGCAAGTATTGGAATACTAAAGGCAATAGAAAGGAGTACCTGATTCATATCTATTGTTTGCAGGCCCTCTCCACGTGTAAATATTATTGCATGGTTTTGGTTTTCCGGTTTTCCTTCCCCCAATATGGCAGGTCCAGGAAGTTTTATACGATAAATAACCTGAACAGACAAAAATGTGTATGTATTAACATCCTGATTGATTAATAGTCACGAAACTTGTCTCCTGATTTGACATTAACCATGCAAGAGAAGACACACTGAAAGCAGATATCATATAAAAAATGGTTAGATAATGAAGATTTGTGATGCAATAAGACCTACATTAGAGCCTTAGATGGCATTTATCAAATACAGAAACTAGCGTCCATTTGATACAATTGAACGGAAAGTTTTCAGTGACTAACAAATTTTAGAATTATATGGAGTCTCTTTTTAATTAGTTTTGATGTTTGAATGAGATATCTTCTTTAATAACTGTACAAACTGAGATCTGAACAAGTGATAAAGCTCCCAACCTTTTTGCACTAGGACATAAAATAAAATTATAGATCACGCAAAGTTGCAAACCTCAAAGCATAATGGGAAATTGTAGCACAAATTCAGTTTAGTTATGGTTAACGTGTTGTTGTTACAGTTAAACACTTTCAATTTTGGGTTGTTCAGAAAATAGTGGAAGTTTCAATCCTGATTTAGTTAATAAAAGTAGTTATTAATTGTGTTTCATCTGTTTCTTTATTTTGTCTTTAGCGTGTATTCTAGACATTAATTCTCCATCAATTTTGGTATAAGTGTAAGTCAATTTTATTTATTTATTTTTTTTATTTTACTTTTTATTTTTTAAATTAGCTTCTAGTGAGATCACAGATATTCTATAATTTCACTAAAGATATGTTTTTTGATTAAAAAAAAAAAAAAAGATTTAGAAGGTTCTATGCATTCTATAAACACTTTAGGCGATGCTCAATAAATTTGACTTGTTAAAGATGAAACATAATCTGATTCAACTCTTTCTATAAACAAAAGATGGGAAAAAAAGCAGTTGAACCATTAACAGCCTGGATAAGATCGTGAAACAAACGACTCATGAATTACCTGCAAGTGAAAATATGCTCCCTAAGCCCAAGTATGGTTGGGGTCCGGAAACCATGCGTGACAAGAAACTCTTGAAGCAAATTCCTCATTTTGAAAGCTTCTTCCATGTAGTTGTCCTGTTAGCATGACAATAAGCAGGTTAAGAGAGGGTAAGTATTGGAATACTAAAGACAATAGAAAGGAGTACCTGATTCATATCTATTGTTTGCAGGCCCTCTCCACGTGTAAATATTATTGCATGGTTTTGGTTTTCCGATTTTCCCTCCCCCAATATGGCAGGTCCAGGAAGTTTGATACGATATATAACCTGAACAAACAAAAATGTGTATGTATTAACATCCTGATTGTACTTTGACTTTCGTTGTCAAACTCGTACTTGTTAAAATTTGTTAATACAAATAATGTCAAAAACGTTATTTATATTTTTCGACCTCCATATGTTTTGATAATCACAAAATGTAAAAACACGCTACGTAAAAATATACGTAAACAAGTTTTTAGTCGTAAAAGTCCATTTCGACACAATATCACTTAAGGTATGAACAAACAATATATTAAACTTGTTAAGTGATCAAAGTAATGTTTTTGTCCTTAAAACTCATAATTTTATAACTGTGACAAAACCTTTTTACAAAAATAAATTATACAAATTATTTTTGAATTACAAAAAAATGTTTTATTTGAAAAAATAAGTTTGGAATCAACAGCTATTTTTCCCGCCCATAAGGATAGCACCTTCACCGATAAACATTTCACCATGTCAGGACAAAAACAGGAGCGTCCTACACACGGTCCTTTATAGGGAGGACGGTGCCTTATATATAAGGGACCGTCCATGTCTAAGGGACTGTCCCGCGCTCCTCGAGCTGGCTATAAGTACTGGACCATTTCAATAGTTTTCTTCACCTCTTGCTAATACAAACTTTCTGTCGTCTTAATCCCTTTTCTTTGATCACATTAACTAGTTGTTATTTGTTTATAAATTCTTTCTTCCATCGAAGTGCAAGAGAAGAACGCTCGTATTCGCCAAGAAACGAAGTGTTATAGAATAGGCATTACATACGTAACCTTTGTTACGATTCTCCTCTCTCTCAATCCTCATTCTTGTATATTGATTGATCCGACTTGTGTGTAAGTCGGGAATTGTTGTGTAAGTGTAGATCCGGACGGGGTGTAAGTCCGAGAAGTGTTGTGTGTAGTGGTTAGTAGTTTAAGGGAAGATTGGTTCTAGCTAAGATTAGGACTCGACATTTTGCTTAGTGTCGTAAATCGGTGTAAGCAACGGTGTACGGTTTTCTCCGCATAAAGGGAGCTTGTTGACATAGTGGTTGTGAACTCTCGAGTGTGATACTCGAGGAGTGGAGTAGGGCGAAGATAGCGCTTCATAGCCGAACCACTATAAATCTAAGTATATCGGTTTGATCGTTCTTTCTCTTTACTCTCTTTACTTTCATACTTTATTACTCATCGTCATTTATATTTATTACATTCACATATTGTTGATTGATATCACATAACTTCGAATCAAAAAGATTTTCAAAAAGAACAAATTTGTTTTAAAAACGAAATTAAAACGGTGAAACTATTCAACCCCCCCCCCCCTTTTAGTTTCTACAATTGGTATCATAGCGGGTCACTCAAGATTTTTAAAGTATACTGTATTTTAAAATTTTGAATCGATCAATGGATTTTGAAAAATATCAAGAAGGGCAGTCTATGTAAAGATCAGACGATCCCTTATGTATAAGGGACCGTCCATGTCTAAGGGACCGTCCCCCGCTCCTCGAGCTGGCTGTAATACTGGACCATTTCAATAGTTTTCTTCACCTCTTGCTAATACAAACTTTCTGTCTTCTTAATCCATTTTCTTTGATCACATTAACTAGTTGTTATTTGTTTATAAGTGATCTCATTCTTTCTTCCATCAAAGTGCAAGAGAAGAACGCTCGTATTCACCAAGAAACAAAGTGTTATAGAATAGGCATTACTTACGTAACCTTTGTTACGATTCTCCTCTCTCTCAATCCTCATTCTTGTATATTGATAGATCCGACTTGTGTGTAAGTCGAGAATTGTTGTGTAAGTGTAGATCCGGACGGGGTGTAAGTTCGAGAAGTGTTGTGTGTAGTGGTTAGTAGTTTAAGGGAAGATTGGTTCTAGCTAAGATTAGGACTCGACATTTTGCTTAGTGTCATAAATCGGTGTAAGCAACGGTGTACGGTTTTCTCCGCATAAAGGGAGCTTGTTGACATAGTGGTTGTAAACTCTCGAGTGTGGTACTCGAGGAGTGGAGTAGGGCGAAGATAGAGCTTCGTAGCCGAAGCACTATAAATCTATGTATATCGGTTTGATCGTTCTTTCTCTTTACTCTCTTTACTTTCATACTTTATTACTCATCGTCATTTATATTTATTGCATTCACATATTTTTGATTGATATCACATAACTTCGAATCAAAAAGATTTTCAAAAAGAACAAATTTGTTTTAAAAACAAAATTAAAACGGTGAAACTATTCAACCCCCCCCCCCCTTTTAGTTTCTACAATTGGTATCATAGCGGGTCACTCAAGATTTTTAAAGTATACTGTATTTTAAGATTTTGAATCGATCAATGGATTTCGACAAATATCAAGAAGGGCAGTCTATGCAAAGACCACCACTTATCGAAGCTGATTGCTTCATTTATTGGAAAACAAGATTCGAAACTTATGTGAAATCGGATCTTTGGCTTGTTATTACCATGGGTGAATTTAAACCTATTGAACAAAATCCAGAAACTAAAAATGATGAAATAGTTCCTTATGAAAAACAAAGTGATAATCATAAATGGAAATTAGCCAAAAATGATGAAGCTAAAATGGTAATTTATGATGTTTTTCCGAAAAAGGAATTTCAAAGAATTTTTATGTGTAATACGGCTAAAGAAATTTGAAAAACTTTGTTAGTCACTCATCAAGGTAATAATCAAGTCAAAGATAATAAAATTGATCTTCTTGTGCAACAATATGAACAATTTGTCATTCCTAAAGACGAATCTATTGATAGTGTTTTTGCTAGATTTAACACTATTATTACTAGTCTAAAAGCTCTTGATGAGTGTTATTCTATCAAGAATTGTGTGAGAAAATTTCTTATGGCTTTACATCCAAAGTGGAGAGCAAAGGTCACGGCAATTGAAGAATCCAAAGACTTAGCTTCACTATCGCTTGATGAACTCATCGGGAACTTAGAGGTTCACGAACAAATCATCAAGAATGATTTCGAAATAGTCAAAAGCAAAGGAGAAAGGAGATCTCTTGCTTTAAAGGCTAAAAAGGAATCTAGTGATAATGAAAGTTCAAGTTCGGAAAGTGAAGACGAAGAATATGCCATGGCGGTTCGAGACTTCAAGAAGTTCTTCAAAAGGAGAGGTAGATTCGTAAGACAACCTCGAGAAGAAAAGAAGGCATCTTAAAAGAGTCGAGATGACAAGTATGGTAAAGGCGAAAGAAGATGTTTTAGATGTGGTGATCCAAGACATTTCATTGGAGAATGTCCTCAACAACCAAGAGAAAAGAACCAAAAGGCATACATTGGAGGTGCTTGGAGTGATAGCGACGAATAGGAAAATAACAAGACCAAAGACGAAAAATGTCTAACGGCACGAACTTCAAAAGAGGTACATTTCGAAACTGAATACTATAATGATGACACATCTTCTTTAGATTCACATGAATTAGATAATGAATATGATCGTCTTTGCAAAATGAGTCTGAAAATAATAACCAAAAATAAATCACTAAAATATGTAAAAACAAAATTAGAGAAAGAAAATTTTGAGTTAAAAGAAACAGTGTCTAAACTCGAGAAAGGCAAGGAAATTGATCTTGGATGTAGGTCATGTCAAGATCTTAAAATTGAAAATGAGAACCTCAAAGAGGAAGCCTTTAAGCTAACTTAATTTGAAAAGAGTACTTAAAGGAATTTTAAACGTTCAAAAATCCTCCGGGATAAAATGGGTCTTGGCTTTAACTTATTAAAAGCATCAACAACCGGGACAAAACAAATGAAATTTGTGAAACCTGCTGACGTCCCAGGTAGACAGTCCCTCAAATATAAAGGACAGTCCCATGTTTAAAGGATCGCCATATCTTTGTCAAAATCAATTTTAGGTCCTGTACCAAAACATTTAACTGTAATGAATACTAAGGTACCTATTGCTAGTATAAATGAAGTTAAACGATTTTATAAACCATCACTAAAACCCGGAGTAGGATTTAATAAACAAGTGATTAGATAAAAAAAACTCCACTACCTATGAAAATAAACGTCTCACAAAGACAAGTTAGAACAACAAAACCTAGGAGACAAAATTATCAAAACATGTATCCTATAGCATGGAATAACTTCCAACATAGTTATGTACATTGGGGAAGTTATTCACCCTTTCAACATCAATGCAACAAATGCATGGGATGCTTTATGCTAACAACCTTAGACCCATGAGATATTGGGGATCAAATGTTTGAGTTGCTCTATGATTTCATTAGATATGCTTGGGAATCGACTTGGAGCCCGATGAATGGATTAAAGATAGTGGTTGTACTAATCACATGACGGGGAATCGAAAGCTATTCTCATCATATCGACCATGCAATGGAGGAAATGTCACTTTCGGAAGTAAACTCAAAGGTAGCATAATTGGCAAAGGTACGATCACTCAAGCTCTCTTAAAAACACAAATGTTGAGCATGTAGACAACTTAGGATTCAATCTTATTAGTATTAGCTAAATATGCGATAACAAACGCCAAGTGATCTTTTCCGAAGAGGGTAGTGAGATCATTAAGGATGGAAAAATCATTGGCAAAGGAACTAGGAAAGGTGACTTATATGTGATGAAAATAGGAAATAGGTCTAATGACAATTTGTGCCTAGCAACTATTAAAGATAATTCTGCATTATGGCATAGGAGAATAGGTCACTCAAATATGTGTTTGATTCACTCCTTGGCTTCTAAAGAGTTAGTTAGGAATCTACCAAAACTTAAATTTGATCAACATTTTTGTGACGCTTGTAAAATTGGAAAACAAGCACATTCTAGTCACAAAGCCAAAAATGTAGTCTCGACCTCTAGATGCCTAGCACTTATTCACATGGATCTTTTCCGTCCATCCGCCGTGCGGAGTTACGGAGGAAATCTCTATACCTTAGTCATAACTACTCTAGGTACACATGGACAAGATTTCTTAAGAATAAAACGAAAGCCTTTAAGCAATTCGAAATATTCAGTAAGAAAGTTCAAAATCAATTAGGATGTCCAATAGTTTCCATTAAAATGGATCATGGTTGGGAATTTGATAATGAAGTGCAATTTGGAGCATATTGTGATGCTAATGGTATTACACACAATTTCTTGGTTTCACACACTCCTCAATCAAATGGAGTAGTTGAAAGGAAAAATTGAACTCTACAAGAAATGAGTCAAACAATGTTAAACTAGCAATCCATACCTTAGAAGTTCTAGTGTAATGTTGTAGACACCTCAACCTATATATTGAATAAAATATCCATTAGACACACATTAGGTAAAACCCTAAATGAAATCTTAAGAGGTAGGAAACCCACTTTGGATCACTTCAAATTATTTGGAAGCAAGTGCTTCATACTAAACACCAAAGATTATCTCACCAAGTTTGACCCAAAGTCATACGAAGGTGTATTCCTAGGATACTCCCAAAATAGCAAAGCCTACATCGTTATAAACAAACATACAATAAAAGTCGAAGAATAATTAAATTTAACTTTCGATGAGAGCCCTCCCCTACCTAAAACATCACCCTTGGTGGATGATGACTTAGATGAAGAAGAGACTATTGAGGTTAAGGAAAACCTAGGACATGATATTGAGGATGAAACTCTAGAAGCTGATGAAACAACCAACATTAAGGAGTCTAGGAATCACCCTTTAGACAATGTCATAGGAAATCTAAACCAAAGAACTCTAAGATCACAAGCCCAAGACAAAAGCAACTTCTTTTGCTTTGTATCAATCATTGAACCTAAGAATATTAACGAAGCATTGAAGGATGAAAGTTGGATCGTTGCAATGCAAGTGGAGTTAAACCAATTTAAGTCTAATGATGTTTGGAGTTAGTACCTCAACCTAAGTTCACTACCATAATAGGAACCAAATGGGTATTTAGAAATAAGTTAGACGAAAATGGTGTTGTATCTAGGAATAAGGCTAGATTAGTAGCACAAGGCTATAATCAACAAGAAGGGATTGATTATGACAAAACTTATGCACCCGTAGCTAGGTTAGAATCCATTAGGATATTACTCACTTACACTTGTGCATTAGACTTTAAGCTATTCCAAATGGATGTGAAAAGTGCATTCCTAAATGGTTTCATCAATGAGGAGGTATATGTAGCACAACCTCCGGGATTCATTGACTTCGAGAAACCCGAGCATGTTTATAAACTCAAGAAAGCTTTGTATGGTCTTAAGCAAGCTCCTAAAGCATGGTATGATAGGTTAAAAGCTTTTATTCTTAAACATGAATACTCCATGGGAATGGTAGATAACACTTTTTTCACTAAGAAGAAAGGATCAAACATCATCATTGTCCAAATATATGTCGACGACATTATATTCGGCTCAACTTGTCAAGAAATGTGTGATGATTTTCAAAGACCATTCATGATGAGATGCTTAAAAAATTTGGACTAGAAGATGCTAAGCCTATGAAAACACCCATGGCCACGGATACAAAGCTCACAAAGGATGAAGAAGGTGAGTCCGTGGATAGTACTAAGTATAGGGGCATGATAAGTAGTTTATTATACTTAACGGCAAGTAGGCCCGATATCATGTTTAGTGTCTGCCTCTGTGCTCGCTTCCAAGAAGATCCCAAAACTTCACCTTGAAGCGGTTAAACGTATCTTCCGTTACATTAAAGGCACTATGCACTTAGGACTTTGGTATCCTAAGTAGACTGGCATAGAAACTATAGTATATGCCGACTCTGATCATGCGGGAGATTATGTGGATCGAAAGAGTACTAGTGGCATTTGTACCTTTTTGGGTTATTTTTTAATTTCTTGGTTCTATAAGAAACAAACGACACTAGCTATCTCCACAACCGAAGCCGAATATGTAAGCGCCGGAAAGGCATGTCAACAAGCACTATGATGAAACAAGCTCTTGTAGACTATGGCATCACTCTAGATGACATCTTAATCATGTGTGACAACAAAGGAGCCATTGACTTAAGTAAGAACCCCGTGCAACATTAACGAACAAAACACATAGAGATTTTTCACCATTTTCTTAGGGACAATGTACAAAAGGGGAACATTTCTATAGAAAAGGTCCCGACTGAGGAGAATATCACAGACATTCTCACCAAACCTCTCAAACGGGAACCATTCTATTATCTTCGTCTAGGCTTAGGAATGATGGAATACATTCCTTAAATTCTTTTTATAAGCATGATCAACCATCTAACATTATCTCATTGTAAGTCTCTTCCTCAACTTCTTTACTTATCTAAGTCTAGGATTCTATTGAGCACAAAACAAAAATTGCGGAACTCTTAATCCTTCGTACCAATCTAGACTAAAGTTAACACACTTCCCGTAGATATGAATCTTGCATGCTTAAACTCACATGAATAACTCTCTACTTGCAAGAAAAACCGCAATTTATTCTCTAAAAACTTCTCACGTTTAGGAAAACCATTTTCTTGCATCGTTAATACATTCCAAAAACATTTTTCCCTCCCATAAGGATAGTGATGAACTCAAATAAGTACATTTTATTACTATCATTTATCCTAATTATTTGACTTGTTTTATTATATTATGTATGAGGATTGATACTTAATCGTTTACTTTTGTAATTCTCAGGTAAAAACAAGCATTTGGTGAAACTTGGCGATTTTGGACTAATTATGGAACAAAACATGCAAGAAGTTAAGAGTCTACTGAAATGCACAAGATCAAGACTATTCTGCTCCAGATGCGCCGCATCTCACTTATTACATACGGCGCATCACTATCCAGATTTCACCAGATACGATCCAAGATACAAGAGGACATGCGCCGCATCTAAGAATGGAGTTACGCCGCATCTTCTGGCGGTGTATGAATATTCCTGAATATATTAATCTTGGACCCCTCGCGAAGTTAAGCCAATGCGCCGCATATACTTACTAGATGCGCCGCATCTTACCCTCAGACAGAAACTATAAATACCCCAAAGACCAGACGAATTAAGAGTTCCGGAGTTCCGAAGTTCGACAGAAGACCGAAGTACATAAACCCTAGGACGAATTCAGACGAATAGGCAGCACAAGACACACCCAAACAAAGATACAAGAGCTGTAAGAAGGTGCTGCATGTGTTTAATTCATTAAGTAGTTTTGTTTTATTGTGTTAGTAAACTTTAATTCATCAAGATTGGTGGCTTGTGTAATGTGACAACGGAAAGATTGCACTCCCTTAAAACTGCTTTCTCATTAATTAAAGTTTATATGTTGATGTCTTTGGTGACTTTTATTAGTGCATTGATAACCTCTGTGTCTAGCTGAGCGTTGATCGGGTCGCCATGCCTCTGCCCTCGCCTATTTATTAGATCGCCTATGCATTCTATCGTCTGTAGAAAAGTAGGAAGAAAGATAAATAGGATAGTCATAAGTAATCATTAAGGGTTTACTCGCCGATAAGATTAGAACCAACGAGAAAGGACTTAATCTCGGTGCGTTGCATCGAACTATACACTTCATATAAAACTAGCAATAAAACAAGTGACAAACTACTTATCTATCAGGACAGATCTTCTTAATGTCTCGAGTATTTATCTGTGTACATGTGTGCTATTCGCTGATTCGTGCCTATTGGTTTAGTTTATTATTTAATTGCAACCAAATCGTGCCAGTCTCTCAGACTGAACCCACTTGCGTTAGAATAGGTTGTATAGCTAACTTAATTTATTAAAATACTGATTAAAATAACTAGATAATACGTTCCACTCTTAGTGATCGACACTCTACTTACCATTATATTCATACTGACTGGGTACACTGCTCGTTAAGTGTGGGTGTTATTGATAAGTCGGCTAAATATAAATTTAAAACTTGAGTAGGCATTAATACTGCTAAACCGCAACGACACATCGCACCGCATCAAGTTTTTGGCGCCGTTGCCGGGGAGTGAATTGTTATTATCTGTTAATTTGATTAGTATTTTAATTAGGATTTTAATTTTTTTTATCTAACCGCTAATTCTGTTGTGTATTAGATTAATTTGCATTCATTGTATTATTTTGCATATTTTCTGTTTTTGTGTGCTATTTGTTTTCTTTGTGTTTATTTTCGTTTGTGTTTTTATTTGTTTTTATTTTTCGTATTTTTTTGTATTCTGCTATCGTTGTACTGAGCTAAATCGAACGATACGGCGCATCTGATTTCTCAGATACGGCGTATTGCGTTTAATTTTTATAAAATACAACGCGTTTAATTAATTCGATACGACGCATCTTTTTCCCAAGATACGGCGTATCTGTTTTTGATAAAAAAAATTTCTAAACGTTAACGCCATACGACGCATCTACTTTAGCAGATACGGCGTATCTATTATTTTAATTAAAAACAGTTTTCGAATTATTAAACAGATACGACGCATCGATATCTGTCGATACGGCGTATCTTCTGAATCAAAAATCTTATATTTTGAAACGTAACGAAAATACGGCGCATTAACTTTTGTTAATACGAAGCATTTAATTTTAATAAGTATATCGATTTTTGATAATTAAAATTGATACGGCGCATTCTAATTTCTAAGCGGCGTATCTATTTTCTGAATAAAAGTCTGATTTAATTTTAACGATTATAAGATACAGCGTATCCAACTTTTTGGATACGGCGCATCGTCTGCAGATATCAGTAACTTTAATTTTTTGTATTCCGTTTTCGTTGTTAATTTTCTGATATATTACTTTCTTGAGCATACCCTACTGATATTTTTGTGTTGATTTCAGGAAGTGCATGACCAGGAGTTCTACGAAGAACTTGGTTCAACCTTTCGAAGATCCTGAACGAGTCTTTCATTCGCTTAAAAGGCTTTTCAACACAAAAAGCTTTGATACTTCAAGTTCACTCGAGCTTGATTATTTTTCTGAAGAGAAAGAGGAAGAAGAAACATAAACAATGGGCGAAAACACAACTATGGAGGAATACATGAACAAAACCCGTGCTGATTACACTTCAGGAGTTGCTAGACCAAAGTTTGATGATAAGTCAAAATTTGAGTTGAAGGGTCAGTTTCTCAAGGAGCTAAGAGAAAATGCTTTCAGTGGATCGGAACATGAGGATGCTAATGAGCATGTTGAAAAGGTCCTCGAGATTGCGGATTTGTTTACTTCAGAAGGAGTAACTGACGATCAAATCATGCTAAGAATCTTTCCACTCTCACTAAAAGGAGCTGCTAACAAGTGGCTAAGGAATGAACCTGCTAGTTCAATAACTACATGGGAAGATTTGAAGAGCAAATTCCTGAAGAGATATTGTCCACCTGCTAGGACTGCTAAAAAGATGGAGGCTATCAACAGTTTCAAGCAAGAGCCTGATGAAACTCTTTATCAAGCTTGGGAAAGATTTAAAGATTTACTGGTAAAATGTCCTCAACACTATCTAACCCCTATGCAGGAGATAATATTGTTTTATCAAGGATTGGACGTGCCTACTAGACAAATCTTGGACGCTAAGGGAGTTGTGCCTCAAATGAGTGCAACCAATGCTAGGAAAGCAATCCAAGAAGCTGCTGATCATTCTCAAAAATGGCACGATGGGACCTCTACTAGATCTAAGAGCAGCACTAATTTTGACGGGATTGCTGCTATTCAAGCTCAATTGGATAAAATTAGTAGAGAGATGAAGAAGCGTGATGAAAGAGTGTATGCTGCCCAAGTTGGATGTGAAAAGTGCGAAGGACCTCACTACACTAAGGATTACCCAAATAAGAATGAAAGTGAGACGTTTGAAGAAGCATATTACACCCAATTTGGACAACCATTCCGACCTTCAGGAAGATTTAGGGAAGCTACCCCGAGATTCTATCAAAAGAACAACTTCAATCCCGCTTATCAAGAAAGGAGGCAGACTTTAGATGACACTCTAAAGCAAATTATGGCTGATGCTGCTAAAAGACATGAAGAGAATACTGCTATGATCAAAGAAATCCGAGCTTCAACGGACACTACTACAAGAAATCAAGGAGCTTCGATCAAAGCATTGGAACAACAAATTGGTCAAATGAGCAAAGTTCTTCAAGAAAGGGGATATGGAAGTTTACCTAGCTCAACCGAAACCAACCCAAGAGATCATGTCAAGGCCATAAGCACCACTGAAGAAGTCACTCCTTACTTACCTAGAAGATCGATGAATGGTAATGATGGTGCAAGACCCGAATTTTTCTTTAATTCTTCAATCAATTTAAGGAGACTACTCAAAGAAAAGACAAAGATTGAAGAGGAGATCAAGGCTACAATGAAAGAAGAGAGCTCTGCAACCGACTTACATGCCTTGCCTCATAAAGAAAAGGACCCAGGAAGTTTTACTTTGCCTTGTTCAATTAACAATATATCTTTCAATAATGTGTTAGCTGACTTAGGAGCTAGTGTTAGTGTTATGCCTCTTAAGACATTCGCTACCCTAGGACTAGGAAAATTAGCACCAACTAAATTACTTATTGAATTGGCTGATAAAACGGTAAAACGACCTGAAGGGATTGCTAATAATGTGCTAGTTAAGATTGAGAAGTTTATTTTCCCTGTAGAATTTGTTATATTAGATATGCCCGAGGATGTTAAGGTTCCTTTAATCCTTGGAAGACCTTTCTTGTCTACTGCCCATGCTAAGATTGATGTATTTAAAAGAAAAATCTCGTTAAGGGTAGGGAATAATAAACTGGTCTATAAGTGCCAAGATCCTGTTAAAAGCATAATTAGAGGTGTCTATGTGCTAGGATTAAGAGAGCGTATGGACCTCGATCTTGAAGCTAGGCTTATGGGGGAAACATTGATTCAAAACAACTCAACTAATCCTAATCATGAGAACTTTGAGGAATTTATTGACCTTAATGTACCTACCGAACTTAGACGCGATGTTGTTAATGATTCTGATGATGATGGTATGATTGCATAGTAATTAACAAACGTAGGAGAATAGTTGAGAAAACGAATTTGAATAATGATGTGTTTATTGAACTACCACCCCACCTTGCTTATTTATGCCTATATGATAATAAGAATTTCCCGTCTATCATTTTGTCATCTCTGCCCGAAAGGGACAGAACTTTGTTTATACAGATATTGAAGAAGAACGGCGTGGAAATTAAGGACGAGCAAGGAGTGTTCAATATTACTGAATTGGCAATGAGGGAGCGCGATGTTTCCGACTCCTTCAATGATCGATATTAAAGAGCTGAACGTGAGTCTAACTTGAAGACTCTGGAATAAAGACAAGTGCTGACCGGGAGACAACCCGGATTTATCTTTTTATTATTCTGTTTTTGTGTCGAGTCAGTCAGGCCGCAGAGGATACGGCGCATCTCAATCCTGAGATGCGACGCATCTCCTGCACAGGTCATATCTTACTTTATTTTTTCTGCATTTTTTATTTTCGACTTTAAAACTTTTTATCAGTTTATTTTAATGCGGCGCATCCCTGGTTAAGGATGTGATGCATCTTCTATTCTGATCCGTATTTATTCCAGGCTCGATACGGCGTATCTTCTTCCATAAGATACGGCGCATCGACTGACCTGATGATTTTCATTTTTAATTTTTATGTTTTATTTTCCCTTACTACTAATGTATTATGCAAGTTTGAACCTTTCTTAACTTAGGTGTGTTTTAAAGCCTTGGTGGTATTATAGATTCCTGCATTTCCTGTGGATACATCTATTATGAAGCTTAAACGTTCTAATCCACAAGAAAGATGATTTTTGCTCTTATACAAATGGAGGATCATACCGAGCAAATCTCAGGGGAGTTTTTCTATTCTAATTCTTTTATTTTCCAGTTTTTAACCTTTGATACAAACAACGAGGACGTTGTTTAACTTAAGTGGGGGGATTGGAGAATTAAAACACTTAACACTTACTTGTCCTAAACTTTTCAAAATATGCTTAAAATGTGCTTAATATATCAAAATTTAAAATTTTTTAGCATGTTTTTGTTTAAAGTCTAAGTTGCATAGCTGCACACATGACGTTATTTTCAAATAATTGTGATTTTTCAAAATTCACAAATCTATGAGTGTGCCGGTGACTTGTAAACTTTAGAACTTGGCTTGTATACTATTCGAGACCACCATAATAAGTATTATTTATATAATTGGAATGACTTGTCTAAATTGGTAAATTTCTAGGATTACACCCAAATAGCCTTTATGTTATGTGTTATTAGCTAACTACACTGGTTAGTTAACCCCCGTATAAACCCTTTTGTTACTCTCATTTTTAGAGTAAGATACCCCTAGAAAAACACTCAGAGCCATTCCTTTCGTTTCTTACACCTTTGTTAAAATGTTTCGTTACACCCTTACACCTTAGCCTACCCTATAGATTAAAATCCGTGGTTGGTTAATTGCTTTAGGCAAAGTGTGTTTCCTTACATTACCTGTGTTCGCGTGCGTAATTCATTATCTATGGTTAGGTCGGGAAATTGCACAATGCAATTGGAGTGAAAGTAAATATTGTGTATCTTTGAGTTTATTTTTCGTGTGTTTACTACTTTCACTATTACCGTTATTTCTGAAGTCATGAAAAGTATGGAAAAATTATCCAGAATTATCATTATAGTGATGTGGTGAAATTTTACACATCTATGTTTATGTTAGTAGTTTGAAAAAAAAAAAAAAAAAAAAAATCGAAAAAAAATAGAAAAGAAAAAGAAAAAATGAATAGTTGGATGTTTGTTTAACCAACTTATGTAAAGTTTTGTATTAAGTGGTCGATATCACCACTAATTGTTGTATATTATATCTATGGATTTAATGGGAGTTGGCAGTTATGGGAACGCCAACTAAGGTTTATTCTTTGATTAAGATCTTGTTGAGTATAATTCGTGTCTACCTAAAGCGTGTGTTTCAAGTATTAAAGCGTGAGTTATTCTATGATATGAGTCTTTCATGGGATGGTTGGGATAGTAATTAACCACACTTAGGATTTTAATTTATCTGTTTTGTTTATTTTTCATTCTACACCATTTTGTATCCCAAATAATATCCATACCCTATATTATTCTTTATCCAAGCCATTGATTTATTGAGATTAGGGATTTGAGCAATCTTAAGTATCGTAGTCGTGGATTCGGCTATGTATTTAAGATTTTGTCGCCTTTTTTGATATAATATTATTGGTAAAGATTACTTGGTCCTATCTTTAGCCTATTCGAGTTAAGGATTTGAGTAATTGCAAGTATCGTGTTCGTGGATTCGATCATGTATTTGTGATTTTGTCGCCTTTTCTGGAATTTGAGATCGATAGAGATTAAGGAGAATAATTAACCTTTAAGCCTAAAAACCCTTTTTACCGCTTTAGACTTGTTATTCCTTGGCTTTAGTGGGGGAGATGTGTATACTTGCCAAGCTTATGATAGAATATTCGTCACGACTGGACAGTTAAACGATTAGATTTGCTTTTATAAAATTATTTTATTTTACTTCTAATTCGTTAAGTGTTTGGTTGTGTGATTATGGCAAAAATGAATACATGCTTAAATATAAAAATAAATCCTAATATCTTTTAGGATACATTTTCATAAGATTAATTCTAAGGTTTACTTGGGGACAAGTAAAGTTCAAGTGGGGGGATATTTGATGAACTCAAATAAGTACATTTTATTACTATCATTTATCCTAATTATTTGACTTGTTTTATTATATTATGTATGAGGATTGATACTTAATCGTTTACTTTTGTAATTCTCAGGTAAAAACAAGCATTTGGTGAAACTTGGCGATTTTGGACTAATTATGGAGCAAAACATGCAAGAAGTTAAGAGTCTACTGAAATGCACAAGATCAAGACTATTCTGCTCCAGATGCGCCGCATCTCACTTATTACATACGGCGCATCACTATCCAGATTTCACCAGATACGATCCAAGATACAAGAGGACATGCGCCGCATCTAAGAATGGAGTTACGCCGCATCTTCTGGCGGTGTACGAATATTCCTGAATATATTAATCTTGGACCACGCGAATACCAATGATAACTTACTAGATGCGCCGCATCTTACCCTCAGACAGAAACTATAAATACCCCAAAGACCAGACGAATTAAGAGTTCCGGAGTTCCGAAGTTCGACAGAAGACCGAAGTACAGAAACCCTAGGACGAATTCAGACGAATAGGCAGCACAAGACACACCCAAACAAAGATACAAGAGCTGTAAGAAGGTGCTGCATGTGTTTAATTCATTAAGTAGTTTTGTTTTATTGTGTTAGTAAACTTTAATTCATCAAGATTGGTGGCTTGTGTAATGTGACAACGGAAAGATTGCACTCCCTTAAAACTGCTTTCTCATTAATTAAAGTTTATATGTTGATGTCTTTGGTGACTTTTATTAGTGCATTGATAACCTCTGTGTCTAGCTGAGCGTTGATCGGGTCGCCATGCCTCTGCCCTCGCCTATTTATTAGATCGCCTATGCATTCTATCGTCTGTAGAAAAGTAGGAAGAAGATAAATAGGATAGTCATAAGTAATCATTAAGGGTTTACTCGCCGATAAGATTAGAACCAACGAGAAAGGACTTAATCTCGGTGCGTTGCATCAAACTATACACTTCATATAAAACTAGCAATAAAACAAGTGACAAACTACTTATCTATCAGGACAAATCTTCTTATTGTCTCGAGTATTTATCTTTGTACGTGTGTGCTATTCGCTAATTCGTGCCTATTGGTTTAGTTTATTATTTAATTGCAACCAAATCGTGCCAGTCTCTCAGACTGAACCCCCTTGCGTTAGAATAGGTTGTATAGCTAACTTAATTTATTAAAATACTGATTAAAATAACTAGATAATACGTTCCACTCTTAGTGATCGACACTCTACTTACCATTATATTCATACTGACCGGGTACACTGCTCGTTAAGTGTGTGTGTTATTGATAAGTCGGCTAAATATAAATTTAAAACTTAAGTAGGCATTAATACTGCTAAACCGCAACGACACATCGCACCGCATCAGATAGCACCTTCACAAGATAAACATTTCACCACGTCAGGAAAAAAACAGGAGCGTCCTACGGACGGTCCCTTATATATAAGGGACCGTCCATCTCTAAAGGACCGTCCCACGCTCCTCGAGCTGACTATAAATACTCGCCATTTCAACAGTTTTCTTCACCTCTTGCTGATACAAACTTTGTGTCTTCTTAATCCCTTTTCTTTGATCACGTTAACTAGTTGTTATTTGTTTATAAGTAGCCTTCCTTGTCGCCAAAGAAGAATGAGAATTGATAAAGTTATCTTGGGTTTTTCCCTTCAATAGCAGAAGCAAAGAAGTCTAATCAATGCAGCTTTCGTGCCCAGCCTAAAGATCCTATCCTTTTGCAGCTGGAGCTCTTGATGGCACGTTCAAGTGAGTTTATGAATGAATGAAATCAGTTGAAGGAGCGGCCAAGGACGAAAGCTTTGATTACGTTATGCTATGGTTGGCTTTTTTCCTTGCCTAAAACAACTCTCTTCTCTTTGCGAACGGTTAAGAATCCTCTTTGTATGCGCGTTATCTTTTGTTTATTCTTCTAGTTTTTGCTTCTTATGCTTATGAAAGGGTGATACTCCATTTTTTCTTAGGTTGTCTGTAAGTGTAGTTCGTGGTTCACGGGTGAGGTTACCTGGATAGGTGGGCAGTTCCTATCAGTGGAGCTAAGACACCATCGAGAGATATAGCTGTAGCTCTTGATGACACGGGCAAGACAGTTCATGAATGAATGGCGAGTTTTCTATTTACTAGAATATCTTTCCTGCGAAGGAAGCTTCTTTTTAGAATTTCTTGCTACCGGTGGTGAAGAAATTGAATCAACGGCATCGAATGCAAGCTCTGATAAAGTTTGATTCTTATTTATGGACTACAACGACCTAAAGTAGCTAAATAAGTAGTTAAAGTAAGCTCCTGGCTAAAATGAGTCTTGGTTCTACCCACCGGCAAGAATTTTTCGACCTGATTAAAAGTTTGATTGTAGATTGGCTATTTCGGGGTTCCATGCCCATGGATTGCCTTATTATAGCTTTTTTGATTCGTCGGGTATGCCGGCTAAGAGAATCGCTTCGCGCCTTGCTTGCAAGAGTATAAGCAAGCCGTAGCATTTTGACCCTATATGAGATAGAACTCTTTCAATTCATGAGAGAAAGTGCTTTAGTAGCGATTTCCCTGTTCTAGTGCAAGACGCAAGGAGAAGCACGAGCGGAGCGGTCTGGCTAAACGTGCAATGCCCCGTAGGGAGATCTAGCTTATTGGTCTAGTGCTTCCGGGTGCTTGCCAGTTCTGAATGACTTCACTTAGCTTGCCATGTTCTTACAAGAAAGAATCTCTTCTCCGAATCGAATCTACGCATATCGAATTCAGTAAAGACTTGAATAGATGCCTTCCTTCAAATATAGTTCATCCTGTTGATGGTATTTACTACACTAAGGCTAGATCCGGACTAATCCTAGCCTATTCTTATGAAGGAAGGTGAGCATGATGAACTCAAATAAGTACATTTTATTACTATCATTTATCCTATTAATTTGACTTGTTTTACTATATTATGTATGAGGATTGATACTTAATCGTTTACTTTTGTAATTCTCAGGTAAAAACAAGCATTTGGTGAAACTTGGCGATTTTGGACTAATTGTGGAGCAAAACGTGCATAAAGTTGAAGGTCTACTGACATGGACAAGATCAAGTCAATTCTGCTCCAGATGCGCCGCATCTCACTCTCGACATGCGCCGCATCTCTATCAAGATATCACCAGATACGATCCAAGATACAAGAGGACATGCGCCGCATCTAATCATGGAGTTACGCCGCATCTTCTGGCGGTGTATGAATATTCCTGAATATTATAATCTTGGACCCCACGCGAAGTTAAGTACATGCGCCGCATCTACTTAGTAGATGCGCCGCATCTTCCCTCAGACAGAAACTATAAATACCCCGTAGACCAGACGAATTAAAAGTTCCGAAAACCTAAAAATTGAAGACCAAACAGGAGGAACAAAGGACGAATTCAGTCAAGGAGGCAGCACAAGACACACCCAAATCAAAGATACAAGAGCTGTAAGAAGGTGCTGCATGTGTTTAATTCATTAAGTAGTTTTGTTTTATTGTGTTAGCAAACTTTAATTCATCAGGATTGGTGGCTTGTGTAATGTGACAACGAAAGATTGCACTCCCTTTAATACTTGCTTTCCCATCAATTAAAGTTTATATGTTGATGTCTTTGGTTACTACTTATTAGTGCATTGATAACCTCTGTGTTTATTAGTGGCTTGCGGGCATTTGACTGCGGGACATAATGTGGCTCCCACGGTTATTACTAAATTGATCACTTAGGAATAACTTTTAGACATAAGTAATCATTAAGGGTTTACTCGCCGATAAGATTAGGACCAACGAGAAAGGGTTAACTACATACACTTCATATAAAGCTATCAATAAAACAACTGACAATCTACTTAATCATAAGGACAGCCCTCTTATTGTCTCAAGTATTTATCTGTGTACGTGTGTGCTACTTGCTGATTCGTGCCTTTTGGTTTATTTTATTATTTAATTGCAAACAAACCGTGCCAGTCTCTCAGACTGAAACCCCCTTGCGTTAGGATATTAAAATACTGATTAGAATAACGAGATAATACGTTCCACTCTTAGTGATCGACACTCTACTTACCATTATCTTCATACTGACCGGGTACACTGCTCGTTAAGTGTGTGTGTTATTGATAAGTCGGCTAAATATAAATTTAAAACTTGAGTAGGCATTAAAACTGCTAAACCGCAACGACACATCACGCGCATCACTTATGAAGGAAGGTGAGCATGAAGCAACGGCTAGATCCTCACAGTAGGCAGCTTAGCTGTGATTATGAAGTCAGGTGAGAAGTGTTATGCAATAGAGAAATCAGCTAGTGCACTTAGACAGGTAGTTGATTTCATTAGGGAATTGAATTGCAGGAAGGTCAGCAGGTCAGGTAGTCCTTAGGCCGTTGAGCGAAACTCTTGGCATCCTCCTCTTATGAGGGGATAGGAGTGAAAGAATCATTATAAAACTACGAGGTCGCCCCCACTTCTTAGAGCTCTCTTGCTACCTTATAATAGGTTCCTTAGACTATAGGCAGAAAGGCCGAGGCAGAGCCAGCAATTCTCTAAAAGCAAGGACGATTAGCTACGTTCCAATGAAGCACATTCCAACAATTACCTAGCCCGGTAGGTGGAGGAAAAAGGCGGAGAACATTCTTTAATCAAAGGCGCCAATACCCATATCAAGAGAGAGGCGCAGAAGCTCTCCCTTTGACTCAGGGGGCCTTCCACCACTTCGACTGATGCGGACGCGGTTCTCTCGTCATGAAAGAAGTAATTAAAGGTAAGCCCCGGGTCAACCCGCGCTCGTTGTTGCCTGTATAGCTTTCTAGAGTAGAGATCTAGCAACGCATTCTAAGCACAGATCATTGGTATTGGATGTATCGTTAGGTTGTGCCGAGTCAAATCTGCTCCGTTTTTTTTCCGTTGCAGAAAAAAAGATCCCTTCCCCCCGCTTTCAAAAATGATGAATATGAAGTCCAGGAGGAGGAGGCTGCAGGTACTATGGACCATCTGACTCCCAATCGGGTTGCCTTCCCAGGTCTCGCCGGTGTTGCCTGTAGGTCGTGATGTGCCTTGAGATGGCCGTCTCCTGCCCCCCCTGCCGGTGGGGAATCCGCTCCCGGGTCGTCACTCTGCTGCGTCTGGCCCGTCCTCTAGGCACCTTTGGAAGGCAGGGAGTGTGACAACGTACACGCTTCCCTTTACTCCATACCACAGGGCCTTTTCATCAGTTGCAGGGTTTGGTGGCCCGAAATTGACTTGGCTTCGCCAAAAGGCCTCATCTCTAAAAGCCCGGCTCGCGAGGCATCCCTCTCGCAGTAGAGTTCCAAACCTCGCCTCGCTCTTGTGACATGCTATGTTTCCCCTCTCTATTCCCAAGTAAAGGGTGAGTCCCATGCGTTAGTTTGTGGATCGCGGTCTCACACACTAATCCCTACAGGTGCCCGTAGTAGGCCTGCCGCCCTACCTAAACCAATCATCATATCGGTCCCTAGGCCCCATTGCTGGAAAGGCTCGGCTTCAAAACCGTACTTGGAGCTTCCGCCACATATGGCTCCTCTAGGGATGGAGGTAGACCCAGCCCAGGCTTGTGTGGTTAAGGTTGTTGTAAACGAAAGGGACATCTGATAATTTGATCCTAGCTCGCGGAGCGGCATACCAAAAAAAAGGAAAGAATTCGTTGCACCCCTAGGCATAAGTCATCCTCGTACCGGGCTTGGACCATGTCTCCTAAACAATCTCAGTATATATGGCGCAAGACGATTCCACATATCGAGGTCAGAATGGGATCGGGTGTTTTCACGTCTCACCGTAGTGCCCGGTTTGTCTTGATTTCTGATTGATGAACAAGAAGGAAAATGGAATTCTTGTATTTTCTGACTCGCCCCCAGCTATGTGTCATTTGGACCCTTCACCCGCCCGCCACCAGTGGAAGCAAGCACCTTGAAGGGAATTTCCATCGCGAAGGATTCAATCCAGCCACAAGTTCCCCTACGGCTACCTTGTTACGACTTCACCCCAGTCGAAGACCCCACCGTGGTATGCGCCAATAAGACCACCAAAAGCCTTTGTGGCACTAGTGGTACACAGAAGTCATGGGTGATCATTGGTCCGATGCTTCGGGCGAAACCTATTCCCAGGGTGTGACGGGCGGTGTGTACAGGGCCCGGGTACATATTCACCGCGGCATGATGATCCGCGATTACTAGCGATTCCAACTTCATGTTCCCGAGTTGCAATAGAAGAACGCTCGTATTTGCCAAGAAACAAAGTGTTATAGAATAGGCATTACATACATAAGCTTTGTTACGATTCGCCTCTCTCAATCCTCATTCTTGTATATTGATAAATCTAACTTGTGTGTAAGTCGGGAATTGTTGTGAAGTGTAGATCCGGACGGGGTGCAAGTCCAAGAAGTGTTGTGTGTAGTGGTTAGTAGTTTAAGGGTAGATTGGTTCTAGCTAAGATTAGGACTCGACATTTTGCTTAGTGTCGTAAATCGGTGTAAGCAACAGGGTACGGTTTTCTCCGCCTAAAGGGAGCTTGTTGACATAGTGGTTGTGAACTCTCGAGTGTGCTACTCGAGGAGTGGAGTAGGGCGAAGATAGAGCTTCGTAGCCGAACCACTATAAATCTCTGCGTATCGGTTTGATCGTTCTTTTTCTTTACTCTCTTTACTTTCATACTTTATTACTCATCGTAATTTATATTTATTACATTCACATATTGTTGATTGATATCACGTAACTTCGAATCAAAAAGATTTTCAAAAAGAACAAATTTGTTTTAAAAACGAAATTAAAACGGTGAAACTATTCAACCCCCACTTCTAGTTTCCACAAAATTGTAAATATTATTATACCGTTACAGCATTAGGACCAATTCATTTTTTATTTTGTAATAGTTATTCTACCTTTTGGCATGGTTATTTTATGTTCGTATGGCAAGAAATACCCATTTACATAATTATGGGTTACTTTGGGTTATTTTATATATCTAAAGTGTCAAATGGGTAAAATAAAAATTAGCTTTAAAAAATGGATCAAATGGATTGGGTCGAAAGTCGTCCATACTCCATAGTATGTATAAACCTGAACCCAATCGTTCTGACATGCTAAATACTTCAAAAATAACTGTTTTGGACATAAAATGCTCTAGGTCAACCCAATCCGTACCAAAAAACATCACCCATTTTGATCTATTACCTAAACCGTCCATTTTGCCACCTTTAGGAGATTTCAACCACCAAATGAATCTTTATTATGCATTAATTGTGCCTCTAAAAAGTATCAGAACTTGTACCTGATCTTGGTGTTGAACAGGGTCAGAGGAACCACCAGACTTTGGCACAGCTTTCACAAGAACTGAATAATAAGAAACACGGTCAACCACTTTTTTCGTTTTTTCATCACTTGTTTCTTCAACTTCATCAATATAGGCAACACGAAGAGATGGATACCTGCCCATCAATGTAAAAAAATATACATTCGCAAATAAAATAACCACATATGGCAATTCCGACCCATTTACATATACAAATAAATGGGTCACACCTCAAACGGGTCAAATATGTATAAATTCACCTAGTCTAAACCAAATGTGCAAACCTTCTAAATAAGTAAATATGTTCTTATATTTTTAAATTAACTTTCCAATCACATATTCACATTAGATATTGATACAAAAGTTAATAGGACAAAATATTGTTTGTGCCTCAACCCGACCTGACTTGGCCCCATACATTAATAACAGAGTTTCACATAAAATAAAAGGAAAAGACATACATTGTCATGAGCCTGAGAATGTCCTGGGCACGAGGATCTGCTAATCGTTTCTGGATAGCATATTGTGTGCAAGATACTACATATGAGAACTTCATATCCACCACAGCTTGACATTGTGTCAGCAACGATCTTTCATTGCTAAAATGTTCGTCAGTGTTAGATTCAGCAGCCTTGTAACCTTTCATCAACTCTGAAATAACGATAAAACTTGCACCGCATGATAATCTGATATATCCAAAAAAAAAAAAAAAAAAAAAAAAAAAAAAAAAAGCAATTTTTTTTACATACCTTCATCTGGTGCCATATCAAGAAAAGCCTGAAGTTCCAATGCTTGTCGATTATACATCATACCTCGTACTAATTCATGTTCAAATTGAAAGAAATTACAAACAAAACGCAATCACATAGTATAAGTTTTTTCAGAAAAAAATAAAAAAAAAAAATACATACCAGTTTTAGTCAACGTTTGACCTCTATATGATGCCCAATGGCGAACTTGATCCTCCATATCCGGAAGATCTTTCAGGTCATCTTCAGTTTTGCATTTCATCCTTTCAAGAAAATTTTCCCATTCGTCTGTATATCAGATAGTTTCTCAGTATCATAGCAACCGGATACAATGTCATAGAGGAGACAACTAAGAAAAAAAAAAAAAAAAAAAAAAAAACTTGCCTGGGAAAATTTTCTGCAGATAAAAGAGGATGGAAACCCCGTCTTCGTTTGGTTCTTCCAAAGTACCCATGGGGAAAAGGACATGTTCGTTGTAGTGAGGAGTAAGAATCCTTGGGCGAAACAAGTAGCACACAAAATATCAGGAATCGAAATGAGTAGTTACCACTTATATGAAAAGGACACATGCAACCAGTATGCGGTGTACCTCAAAATATTTTTTTCTATAAGACCACTTGCAGCGGTGCGTTAAACATGCACGTTAAGGACCAAAAACGCAACGTTAACGCGCGTTAAGGGGCGTTAAGCGTTGGAGATAACGGGCGTTAACGCTGCGTTAGGGGCTGCGTTAACACCCTAACGCAGCGTTAAGGGGTGTTCTTGCCAAAAAAAAAAAAAAAAAAAAATTTACACTAGCGCCCCCTCCTTCTTACCGTTGGAACTTTTGAACTTTTGCAATTTGGCCCCTCTGAGTTTCTAGCCGTTAAACATGCGCGGCTAAGTTTAAAAAAAAAAAAAAAAAAAAAAATCAAAATCATTTTTAATCCCCTATAAAATACCCATTTCACACCATATTTTTTTTCACACTTCCACAACTCAATACACAACATATTTACACTATTTTTTCAACCTTCAACCAAAAAAAAAATGTCTGGATTCAACCTAAACGATGACGGATCGTTCTTAGATCTCTTAGGAACACAAGTTAACAACCCCAATGTCGGCTCATCTTCTAACCCGAACACACTTGGCTTGTCGGACGAAGAAGTTTACCAACAACATCAACGAATGCTCTATTACGAACAACAAACCAACCTAAACACCCAAAATTTCTCCAACCTCAACTTCACCCAACATTCACAACAATCTCAAACCGCAACCAACGAAGTTCCCGAGACTTCAACGTCTCCACCAAAGAAAACCAAGTTCGGGCGTATCAAACGAAGGTCGAGAAATCAAAAAACCCTGAACCGGAGGATGATGCTGATGAAGAGCCCGTTGCCAACAAGTGCAAACGTTGGAACCCACAAGAAGAAAAGGTGCTTGCTCAGTGCTATGTTGCAGCGTCGGAAGACGGACATGTGGGAAAAAATCAAAGCCGGGATACGTTTTGGCAACGTGTCCAACGTGAGTTTAACCAAGTCAACTACCAACAAAGGAACAAGGATATGCTCCAAAGCAAGTGGAGGACTTTGAACCGTGACTGTTCAAAGTTCAACGCTTACTACAAACGTTCCAAACGCCAAGAAAGAAGTGGCGAAAGTGAGCTTGATATCCTGAAACGTGCCCGTGAAATGTACCGGGACGAACACAAAACCGCTCCTTTTAGCAACGAGGAGGCTTGGGAGGTTCTACGCGATCATGTGAAGTGGGACACGCCGGAGCCAGTTGATTTAACCGGCGAGGAACCACCAAGCCAAACAAATGAACAGTTGTTTGGTCATGATGAAATACCAAGGCCAATGGGGAGGCGTGCTTCAAAGAAAGCTCGATCCGAGAGCACGGGAGGAACGAGCACGGGAGCTAGTACGGGAGGGAGCTCGTCAATGCAATTCGTGGAGAATATGACACAAGAGTATCGTCACAAACGGGAAATGGCAATAGCCGTGTATCGGGCTACAAAAGAAAAGGATGAGGCGATAACAAGGCTGGAAGAAATTAAGTTTTTGAAAGAGAAGACCGACGGGGAGCCACCAGAGGTGGTGTGGTGGATCAACCAAGAAAAGGCTCGCATCGTGGCAAAATACAACCTCGGGGATTATGTTCCAGAGTAGATTTAAGTGTGTTATGTTTTAATAAATGTAATTTTTAATTTCGTCGTTATTTTTATTTGTTTCTTTAATTTCGTTGTAAGGTTTTTTTTTTTTAAGTGTGTTATGTTTTAATAAATGTAATGTTATGTTTTAATAAATGTGTTGTTTTTAAAAAAAATGAAGTAGTTTATAAGTTAGGGGTTGAATTTAAAAATTTATGGGTAAAGTTGAGTTAAGGTGTGTTAAAGCTGAGTTATTGATGTGTGGGTTAAAGCTGAGTTAAGTTAAAGGGTGAAAAAGCTGACGTGGCAGGCCTTAAATTTTAAAGCTGAGTTAACTGATGGGAGTGGCCCTCAAAATATTTTTTTCTATAAGTATTCTGTTTAAATATTTTAATAAGTTCAAGAAATATTTTCGGGTTCCAATCTCTTGTATGATATTCCTTTCTTCTTCATCTGTGGGTCCCATTCTCATAAGCACTTCATCATTTCCCCTCGCACTATCTGGGACCCACAAAATGAAAGCAATGGCCAAAATGTAGAGATCATGTTTCGAACTTTGGAACGGTTTCAGATGACAAAGATTTGTTAATGGCCCCTAGAGTGCACCAGTAATACATAAACGTGATGAATAAGCTGCAAACTTACGAGAAAGATATCATGTTTCGAACTTTGGGTGCTTCGGGCATTTCCATAAACAGTGAGTTCGAGAAGAAAGAGATACGCCTTCTGGCTTCTATGTTTGATGGCACGTCCATAGCAGATTCCTTTTCAGTAAGCAAAAGATGAAGTCTTCTTATCTGCAGGCAATGATAAGCATGATTTACGTATGCAAATACTTCATAATAAAAAATTAAAGAAATAAAGTAGATTTTGTTTCTCAATAATTTTGGAAGTCTAATTCTTTACTAATAATGGCAGAATAATAAGAAACAAGTTGGCAGTCAAAGAAAGAACTTACTTTCTCTTTCCAAGCATCTGTTTCTTTTGTAACCGGAAAATTAAGTTTTGTGAACCTTTGATAGTAGTGGTCATGGCTTGATTCCATCCAACTACATAGGTGGGAAGCATAGATATTTCCATTAAAGAATATTACATAATTGAGGAGGTCCATAATGCTACTTTACAATACCTCGAAATTGACTTGTTTACCATTATGTCTCTTGTCACCACCTCACGCATGTTCAGTAACACAATCACAACTGCGTCCTGGTCACTTTTGTCATTTTTCATCTGTAAAAAACAAAGGCCGTGACTTAGGAGTCAACTATTTCTGCAATGATAACGCACAATGAAAAATAACATATCCCATTATTGGAAGGGATAGACATTTACAAATAGTCAAAAACAGACATCAACATTCTGCAGGGTTAAATTTTGCAATGTTTATGGGATGGAAGAGAAAACAGCATAGTTACCAAAAATTCAATAAGCGTAACAAATTGAACAGTGAGGCTGGGAAGTTCACTCATATCCAACTCAGTTAAAACATTTCCGTCCTCTATGTGTTTGTCAACTGTGGCAAATATCTCGTTCAAAACACTGAAAGAGTCGAACCACGTTGTTGGACAAGTTAGTCATATAAACAAATGAAAAACTTCTAAGAAATGATGCTGAAGATGATCTACGTACGCCTTCTCTCTCTCTCCCGACACCAGAAAATTCATAATATTTTGGCATGAAGCATAACATTCGCCAACCGCATAGACCATATAACGGTCTGAATTCAGCCTCTTTTGCAGTTCGGAGTCCCTTCCAGTACTATCTTTTGCCATATCCAACGCAATACGAAGCTACATAATGATCATTACAAAAGTCAATATGTATTACCCCCTGAGGTGGCAATTATAAAGAATTGATGGGAAAATGGGACGATTCATGTTAACTCTATCTCCTATGGGTCAACTGAAAAAATTAGCTTAACAGAAACAGGTCAAACGAGTCAAAGTCACCCATAGCGTACTTCTAATGCATAAAACCTGGTAAATAACTCTATACAACAAATATTAATATTATCATTGAAATTATACTTGAAACACAAATGAGTTACAGAAAAGATTAATAGTATTGGAGAATAAGTGTTTCGGCTCAACCTGAAGAAATAGACCACTGCCAAAAAAAAAAAAGCCTCTTTGACCTGTTTCCTATCCCGCCCATTTTTCCACCTCTAATATTACTTAAAAATTTATGAAAGAAAATCGTTCCCAATGAAATAAACCTTGCTAGCGAGTAAAAAAGGAGGCCACTGAATGAGATCCTGATCACGATCTGCCCAGTATGGCATGAGTAATAGGGCCATTTCCCTAATAAACAATTACAAAACCCATGAAGGAATCAGTATATACTTATAAATTTTTTATATATTTAATATACTAAAGCATCTTCATAGCACCTATTATTTATCAAATCCTCCTCCCTGAAACTTGTGATTATTTTATTCCACATCTGAGCAAACCTTGCTGCATCCTCTTTCTGGGATGTGACCTGAGATAGATACCCAAATATTAGAAAACAAGGCACAAGGTTGTAATGTGTGGTTACTAGTTACTAGCCACTCCCATCAGTTAACTCAGCTTTAAAATTTAAGGCCTGCCACGTCAGCTTTTTCACCCTTTAACTTAACTCAGCTTTAACCCACACATCAATAACTCAGCTTTAACACACCTTAACTCAACTTTACCCATAAATTTTTAAATTCAACCCCTAACTTATAAACTACTTCATTTTTTTTAAAAACAACACATTTATTAAAACATAACATTACATTTATTAAAACATAACACACTTAAAAAAAAAAACCTTACAACGAAATTAAAGAAACAAATAAAAATAACGACGAAATTAAAAATTACATTTATTAAAACATAACACACTTAAATCTACTCTGGAACATAATCCCCGAGGTTGTATTTTGCCACGATGCGAGCCTTTTCTTGGTTGATCCACCACACCACCTCTGGTGGCTCCCCGTCGGTCTTCTCTTTCAAAAACTTAATTTCTTCCAGCCTTGTTATCGCCTCCTCCTTTTCTTTTGTAGCCCGATACGCGGCTATTGCCATTTCCCGTTTGTGACGATACTCTTGTGTCATATTCTCCACGAATTGCATTGACGAGCTCCCTCCCGTACTAGCTCCCGTGCTCGTTCCTCCCGTGCTCTCGGATCGAGCTTTCTTTGAAGCACGCCTCCCCATTGGCCTTGGTATTTCATCATGACCAAACAACTGTTCATTTGTTTGGCTTGGTGGTTCCTCGCCGGTTAAATCAACTGGCTCCGGCGTGTCCCACTTCACATGACCGCGTAGAACCTCCCAAGCCTCCTTGTTGCTAAAAGGAGCGGTTTTGTGTTGTCTCCGGTACATTTCACGGGCACGTTTCAGGATATCAAGCTCACTTTCGCCACTTCTTTCTTGGCGTTTGGAACGTTTGTAGTAAGCGTTGAACTTTGAACAGTCACGGTTCAAAGTCCTCCACTTGCTTTGGAGCATATCCTTGTTCCTTTGTTGGTAGTTGACTCGGTTAAACTCACGTTGGACACGTTGCCAAAACGTATCCCGGCTTTGATTTTTTCCCACATGTCCGTCTTCCGACGCTGCAACATAGCACTGAGCAAGCACCTTTTCTTCTTGTGGGTTCCAACGTTTGCACTTGTTGGCAACGGGCTCTTCATCAGCATCATCCTCCGGTTCAGGGTTTTTTGATTTTCTCGACCTTCGTTTGATACGCCCGAACTTGGTTTTCTTTGGTGGAGACGTTGAAGTCTCGGGAACTTCGTTGGTTGCGGTTTGAGATTGTTGTGAATGTTGGGTGAAGTTGAGGTTGGAGAAATTTTGGGTGTTTAGGTTGGTTTGTTGTTCGTAATAGAGCATTCGTTGATGTTGTTGGTAAACTTCTTCGTCCGACAAGCCAAGTGTGTTCGGGTTAGAAGATGAGCCGACATTGGGGTTGTTAACTTGTGTTCCTAAGAGATCTAAGAACGATCCGTCATCGTTTAGGTTGAATCCAGACATTTTTTTTTTGGTTGAAGGTTGAAAAAATAGTGTAAATATGTTGTGTATTGAGTTGTGGAAGTGTGAAAAAAAATATGGTGTGAAATGGGTATTTTATAGGGGATTAAAAATAATTTTGAATTTTTTTTTTTTTTTTTTAAACTTAGCCGCGCATGTTTAACGGCTAGAAACTCAGAAGGGCCAAATTGCAAAAGTTCAAAAGTTCCAACGGTAAGAAGGAGGGGGCGCTAGTGTAATTTTTTTTTTTTTTTTTTTGGCAAGAACACCCCTTAACGCTGCGTTAGGGTGTTAACGCAGCCCCTAACACAGCGTTAACGCCCGTTATCTCCAACGCTTAACGCCCCTTAACGCGCGTTAACGTTGCGTTTTTGGTCCTTAACGTGCATGTTTAACGCACCGCTGCAAGTGGTCTAATAATAATTTTTAACCTTGGTGAATCGACGTGATAGAGTAGCCTTGAGTCCCTTTTTGGTTCTCTCATTTTTTTCTCTTGGGATTTAGCATTCATTACAAGCAATTGGTAGTTGCTCAAACCGGCTCCTCAACATTCCAAGAGTTCTTATCTGAGAAGAATATACTTTAGAAAGGAAACACGCATAATAACAAGTTATAACAATAAAGTGGCAGAGGAGCAACCTCTCCAAGACGTCTAAACGCGCCGTAAAAACCACCGAATATTGTGGAAAATATGGCATACCAAATTTGAGTATCCATGAAATACACCTGTGGAAGATAAAAAAAAAAAGTTATGTAAGGTTTGTAGTAAAGGTGGCAATATGGGTGTGTTGAGGAGGTTGGTAACGCGTCAACGGGTTTGGGGTCAATATGAGTAGTTTTCATATGGGTCGAAACACTATTGTCTATAATATTCTAAATTCTATAAACAAGTAATATGCTTTAAGTGATACAAAAAACTGTATTATAGCAATCATACTCTAACTTCTGTTAATATACAATATTGGAAGGTTTATTCATTTTAGGATTAATTTCATATATCACCCTACTTTCATAATTAATTTCATATATACCTTCATTTTAATCACACTTTGGGTGAGTTTCGACCTATTTGGCTCGTTCAACCGATGTGACTCAAGTTCATATCATCTATGTTTTCAAACTCTATCCATTTGACCTGTTGGAGATCAAATATAACCAGATCGACAATTTTTCTATTTAAGAGTCAGAAGTTCTTCTTCTAGTTTGTAGTGTTGAAGAAATGAGTTATGAGATAAAAAGGACATACAAGAATAATAGGAGCTCAGAGTGCAATCACAACTCCCATATTGTTGCTGGCTGGAAAGAGGAAAGTATAATGTGTGAATCAATAAGTTCGTGATGTAATCTATGTACTTTAAAACTTCATGTTGTTTAAGAATATTTGTTTACACCTACTAGTCTAAGAAAATGACGATGAGATGATTGAGACAACACAAACTTTATCAACTACGATTTAGAACATAACAATTAAATGAATGAAACCCTGTTAAATGGAAACAAAACAATATACATACAGTAAGAAGACTCCAACAGCCTTTAGTGACACAAAGACCCCTTTGTGAATAAATATCCACGCCAGTAGCAAAAGCAACTACAGCGACTATTAGAAGTAATCACTAAATCGATCAGCCTGTTGTCTCCACTACACGATACAAACAAAACACCCGTTAAAGAGTCTAGCACAGGAAGATATTCCCTGTCCTTAAAAGGTGTTTACGTGCTCGATTCGCTGCAAGCCTCCTACGTAACGACCCCAGGATTGATGCAGACCCGCGTTGTCTCTATTGTCAGCGAACAATTACAACGCAATGTAAATGGCGGTGCAGAAAATCACAATAATACAATATGAAGAGGCAAGATAGAGCATGTTAGAAGCTCTCTTAAACTATGATCTGTGTGTATGGTTTTGTTGTGCATTTCTGAAAGGAGTTGCCATAACTCATTTATATAGGGCCATGATCAGGAAAACAAGGAGTTAACCATGTTCTTAGTTCAAGGCAAAAACTAGGGTCATGGGGAGATGGTTGCATTCGTTGAATGCCTTCCAAATCTACCCCACTCTCCTACTTTCTTGTTTGACTTAGTCAGTCATACACACATGGGTTGTTTCTACTTCATAAGCTTATACAACAAGCTCCATAATCTATACAATAAGTCACCACATAGACAAGTTGTACATTTTGCTTCAACCATGCAAAAACTTGCAAACCTCAACATAACGTTCCAACAATCCCCCACCAAGTTGAAAAGTTTTCTGCTACTCTGATAGGTTGTGTCACGAAAGTGTCGTAACGATTAAACCTTCGTTTACTCGAAGCATATAAAATGAAATCGATTCAATGGTGTCCTAAGGAATTAAACCACCGAACCTTAATGATCTCACCCAACACACTTCTACACACTTCCCATTGTAACCATCCCATTCTCAAACTGAGCGCGAATATGGCCATGCGCTTAAATCCTGTTTCATAACCCTCTAAGAGAGAAACCACAACTCTCTATTCGAGGCGGCACCACCTCTAGGTTATATAGGCAAAGCTCCTCTAACGTCTTCGTTGCTAAGATGCCTCACAAGCTTTGTTAAGAGAATATCTCATCCAAATTCGGCAACGCCGTGCTATCTTTGCCATGCATGGGTCAACCGATTGATAGCACCTTCTATCTATTAATGACTTCGTTATTACCCATTAAACTTGTAATATAGGAGCATTATAATCAAGTGGGGTTTCTATCACTAATCGATTCTCAATGGTTTCAAACCCATGCCTCTAGCGTCTCTCGATAAGTCTCTCGTCAGAGGCTTAAAGAGATATCCGACAAGTCTGCATCATATGTCGGTCACATCACAAACACTCACCAAGTCTCTCGTCAGAGGCTTAGTGGTGTCAAAATCAAGTTTTTAGATCACTTGATGAACATGTCGATAATGGTACCATTCTCATTAATTTGTCTAGACATTCCATCACAATGGAATTTAAGGCATTGGATCTCTAATCCATTAAAACACCTCAATAGCCACATCGCTGGCAATAACCTCAACTTCTTTCATGAAGTAAAACCACACACTTGTTTCTTGTGTGGTCAAGAAACAACTCATAGTGTGAGTGTAGAAATTCACCAACCTGCGAATTCGAATCACAGTATGAGATTCTAATCACTTTGTACCCTTCCAATTCATACGTAACTGAATGAATTTATATTGACTACGCATGGTGTTGGTGTATGTGTCCGGACGTCAAGGTTTCGTCCGGACCACACCTATACCTCCGAACATATTTTCTCGTCCGGTACACTAATGATCTCCGGCCATACTGACCATCAAGAACGCCGTCACCCACATTAAACAGTCACATCAGCCGACACCTATCCTGATTTCCCGGGATTGTGTTCCCCACGTGATCTGACACCTGCCTGCCATGTCAGACATAGGTCAACTCGCCTAGTCCCGAGGTAAACAGGTACAGTAGGTTTGAGTAGTATAAATACCCACACCTCATTTATGATTTGCATTCAATTTCCCAACAACTATAGCATTTACTCTTACTTTACTGTTCCCGTTGTCCATTCCGATTCTCACTCTCACGCCAGAGGTTGGTCCTGGGACAAACCCCAGGGCGAGCCTAACGCGTGTGTTTCTTGTACGCAGGATCTCAAAGCAGGAAAGGGCTGACCCGAAGGCTCTCATAAGGAAGTAGGACCTACCTGCAAGGTTTTACTTCAACAAATTGGCGTCATTCGTGGGACCCGCTATTTAATCTACCGAAGCATTGCAATGGCTGGTCCATCTTTTTCGTCCCACCGTCTCGAGGAAGGAGAGACCGAAAGAAACAATAACAACCAGCGCGACCCCAGTAATAATGTCCAAAACGAAACGGAGAATCACGACCAGCACGAACCCGACAATCGCAACCAATATGGAACCGGTAACATCCGGGATGGGAATGAACGCCCGGGAGGAGATTCCCCCAGCCTTCAGGCGATGATTGTGGCCCAAGTGGCATCGCTAACTGAACTCATCAAGAAGCACAACAGGCTGACCGGGAGCGCTCTCAAGCCAATACAATTAAATTTTGAAGACGAAGAGAACGTGAGCCAAGTAAAGGGTAAGGAAAAAAATGATGACCTGAACAAACCTTTTAAAGAGGCGTCGAGATCACCATTCACTCGCCGCATTGTGGAATTTTCCGGGCCGAGTCATACCATGCCGCTTAATATGAGGTTCTATGATGGATCGACAGATCCGAACGACCATCTCACCAGATTCACAGGGGCTGCTAATCAAGGGGAATGGCCAATGCCTGTATGGTGCCGAATGTTCCAACAAACACTGGACGGAGCCCCGGGTGGATGGTTCAAGAGGCTAGAGCCCGGGAGCATCGATAGCTGGGATGAGTTGAGGGAACAATTCTCCACGAGATTATTGCTTCGGAAAAAGTGTACGAAGAACCCCACAGAGATCACAAAAATTATCCTACGAGCTCACGAGTCCCTCTTGGATTTCAAGGAAAGATGGACAGACGAGGCAAGTTACATAAGTGGCGTGCCGGAGATCATGAGGATCTTCGCCTTCATGAGTGCACACAGATGTCCGTCTCTCGCCAAAAAATTCTCCGATAGAGTTCCCCGCACAGTTATAGAGATGTTTACTAGAGTGGAGGATTTCACAACGTCCGAAGAGGCGTTTCATAGTACGGAACTTCCGAAAGGTGAAGGGTTTGATTCAAACAAAAAAGGAACCCATGGTTTCAAAAATGACAGGCCACGGTTCGAACGCCGAAATGATTACCGACAGAAGGACACGCACCACCCCTATGTAGCTCCTCTTCGAAGCTACCACCGCAGTGATTTTCCAGGCAATGATCTTCCTCTTCTGGAATACCGCCGCAACGATCCTCCCAACCGCCCCACTAGCGATCGGGTCTTTTGTCGTTGACTAAGCCTCCCAAGGAAATCCTAGCCACAGAGCATCATTTGAACTTACCTCCTCCTCCTCCCACAGAAAGCAGACCAAAAAGGAAAAATTTGGATAAATACTGCAAATACCATAGGGAAAACGGGCACTTTACTGACGATTGCTTCCAGCTGAAGAAGCAACTTTCATTCGCTCTGGAATCCAAAAAGCTGGGCCATCTCCTGAAAGATTTTAGACAGCAGGATACAGGGAAGGGTAAGGACCCGCAGAGAAGGAACGATAATGGGAAAGCCAAGGTAATCAATCTGGTAGAGAACTTGCCGAGTGGTCAAGAGGAAGAGTCCGAGCACGGGGACGAGAGATGGATGGATGTTCCGATAACTTTCCCTCCCATCACGATCGGGAGTCTGTCATATGATCCCCTCATTATTAAAGGCAACATCGGGGGAAGTCTGGTTCGAAAAATATATGTGGATGGAGGGTCATCAGTAAACATCATGTACGAGCATTGCTTCGACAAACTCAGCACCAAAACAAAGGCTCAGATCAAGATGACCAACACCGCCCTGATAGGTTTCTCAGGAGAAGGGAATAAGCCAAGAGGAAAGGTTGCCCTAGAGGCACTCTTCGGCGAATGCAAGAAGCACAGAAGAGCAATCATGAAATTTTATGTCATACAATCCCCATCATTCTACGATGTAATATTGGGAAGAGCCGGACTCAGGGAATTGCGAGCTATCACCTCAGTAAGTCATTCCATGATGAAATTCCCCACCCCGGAATGGATTGCAACCTTGACTACTCGTCCGATCATGCAGGCCGAATGTCAAAGCTCCGGCAAAGACCGAGCGGAGATCGTCCCGAAAGAAACCAGCATTCCCGACTTTGGGATGAACGAGATGCCAGATGAAACAAAGGTAAGCTTCAAGAACTTTGAAGACATTGATGGAACAAAGCCACCAAGGGAGTGTCAGGGCCTCTCATACAAGGAATTCAAAGAAAACAAGCAAAAAAGCTTTGACTTCAAAACCTCTGCATAGAGGTTTTGATTTCAAAACCTCACTCGAAAAAACAACGCCGGACGATCGAAATGTTGTCATAACAGGGTCTACGATGTAGTTTACTCTCGCAATTGTCTTTTGTAGAAGATGTAAATTAACGCTTATTGGTATCTATGATAATCTGTAGTCCCACAATTTTGGGACAAACTGTTTGACAATTATAGAATGTCATATGCCCCAACACTCCGTCTAAAAATGATAACGGATCGTGAAAAACACTCCCTCTCTCACGAGCTGATCGTGAAAAACACTCCGTCTAAAAATGATAACGGATCGTGAAAAACACTCCCTCTCTCACGAGCGGATCGTGAAAAACACTCCGTCTAAAAATGATAGCGGATCGTGAAAAACACTCCCTCTCTCACGAGCGGATCGTGAAAAACACTCCGTCTAAAAATGATAACGGATCGTGAAAAACACTTCGTTTAAAAATCATAGCGGATCGTGAAAAACACTCCCTCTCTCACGAGCGGATCGTGAAAAACACTCCGTCTAAAATTGATAACGGATCGTGAAAAACACTCCCTCTCTCACGAGCGGATCGTGAAAAACACTCCGTCTAAAAATGATAACGGATCGTGAAAAACACTCCCTCTCTCACGAGCGATCGTGAAAAACACTCCGTCTAAAAATGATAGCGGATCGTGAAAAACACACCCTCTCTCACGAGCGGATCGTGAAAAACACCCTGTCCAAAAATGATAACGGATCATGAAAAACACTCCCTCTCTCACAGCGGATCGTGAAAAACACTCCGTCTAAAAATGATAGCGGATCGTGAAAAACACTTCCTCTCTCACGAGCGGATCGTGAAAAACACTCCGTCTAAAAATGATAGCGGATCGTGAAAAACACTCCCTCTCTCACGAGCGGATCGTGAAAAACACTCCGTCTAAAAATGATAGCGGATTGTGAAAAACACTCCGTCTAAAAATGATAACGGATCGTGAAAAACACTCCCTCTCCCACGAGCGGATCGTGAAAAAAACTCCGTCTAAAAATGATACCAGATCGTGAAAAACACTCCCTCTCTCACGAGCGGATCGTGAAAAACACTCCGTCTAAAAATGATAGCGGATCGTGAAAAACACTCCCTCTCTCACGAGCGGATAGTGAAAAACACTCCGTCTAAAAATGATAGCGGATCGTGAAAAACACTCCCTCTCTCACGAGCGGATCGTGAAAAACACTCCGTCTAAAAATGATAGCGGATCGTGAAAAACACTCCCTCTCTCACGAGCGGATCGTGAAAAACACTCCGTCTAAAAATGATAATGGATCGTGAAAAACACTCCCTCTCCCACGAGCGGATCGTGAAAAACACTCCGTCTAAAAATGATAGCGGATCGTGAAAAACACTCCCTCTCTCACGAGCGGATCGTGAAAAACACTCCGTCTAAAAATGATAGCGGATCGTGAAAAACACTCCCTCTCTCACGAGCGGATCGTGAAAAACACTCCGTCTAAAAATGATAGCGGATCGTGAAAAACACCGTCTAATAATGATAACAGATCGTGAAGAACACTCCCTCTCTCACGAGCAGATCATGAAAAACACTCCGTCTAAAAACGATAACGGATCGTGACAAACACACCCTCTCTCACGAGCCGATCGTGAAAAATAATCTATTCAAAAATATTGTCGCAAACAGTGCGTTTCCTCTCATGTAAGATGTTAAAGTCAAAAAGGAAGCAACAAACAATATAAGGTCCGCGGGATATAATCCGAAATAACTTAGACGGATAACGAAAGTTACACCAACTGCAAAACAACAGACGGATAAAGGATCCAGAAGCTTTTACAAGTGGGAAGCCCACGATATTTAGTCCATGGATAACGCAAAGCGTAATGAAAAACCGCTCCGGCCTAAAAACGTCAGAACATGGAAAACCCCACATCAGCAAAGGCAAGCAGGTAAGACAAACACCATCACAAACCAGAAGAGACCGAACAACCAAGTATACACAACGAATACAATATTCCAGTAAGCCTACCTTCAACTAGGCAGTCAGAAGATACGAATGTTACAATTTTCAAGTACAACCTCGATTCTTATTACAGGAACTCAACGATTATTACAGACAAGTTAGTACGCACGATTCAGCAAAAAATCAATACACATAACATTCAAACACAATAATTGTCTATTACATTCATCCAACAAAAAAAAACTACGGATCATTACCAACTCCCTTCTCTCCGGGTACAATGGTGACTTGCTTATCTGGAGCTCCGGAAGAGGTCCCAATCTCTTGAGCTTGCTCGACGACTGGAATCTGAGGTTTGGGGATGGACGCATCAGGATGAATATTCATCAGTTCATCCAACGACAGACGGTAAGAGCCCGAGAGCTTCTGAACATACGGATGCTGAATTTCGAAGAGCTTCTTATACTACACCTTCCAGATCGCCGGAGCATCATAATCCAATTTGTCAAATTTGGAATGATGTCTTTTAAGGTCATCCTTCTTTCGCTCATACTTCAAGCCATTCAGAAACCCGGCAGTGTAAGACAGGCTATAAACCCTTCCCATGCTCTTCTTATACTCAGCGCTATTGAAGAGCCTACGGCAAACCGTCGAGAGCAAATCTTTAACAACATTGTGACGGGCAATCTCCGAACGACCTACCTCCACAACCAGCTGTTTTTTCTCTCCCTCCAGCTTGTCAACCGCCTGATTCTTCTCTCCCAACTCCTGCTCTAACCTTTCGACTTTCTCCGCATGAGAATCAGCCTTACTTCTCCAGTCATCCCTATCCCTCTCTGCCTCGCTCAGTCGCTCGAATAAAACCTTCTCTCGGTCTGAATCACCGGAACGTACTTCACCCAACTCCTGTTTAAGAGCATCAAACTCCTTTGCCAACCTCTCGCACCGACCGGCCTCTGCACTATGTCGTTGAATTACAGTTTTATACTCACAATCCAGCTCCTTGAGCTCGGACAAGCACCGATCAAATCGAGAGAGCAATTCGGCCTGTATAGCAATCCCACCCCCGGCCAGAACATAAGCCAGATGAACCAACTGATTGGTGGTAAGCTCACCCAGAGAAATCTGCTCAGTCGGAGGGGACAAATGCGCTAGTAGTTCACGGCAAGCCCTATAAGAATCCAGCCGCACAGTGGGCGACAACGACCAAGCGGGTACAAAGCATTCCCTCTCGGACAACCTCTCATCTGGAACAAATCAGAATAAGTCAACAAAAACACATAAGGGCAAAAGAAGTTATAAGGAAAAATTCTTACCTTCCCCAACTGATTGGTGCCCGGGAGAAGGCCCTCCTGCACCGTGCGAAAGATGCTCAGAATGTACAGTATGATCAACGTGCGCAGAATGGTCTAAACGAAAAAGCAATAAAAAAATATGTAAGGGCCAACCGAAGCATAATCAAACAAAGCAATGCGAACTGAAAAGAATATATCTTACCACCATAGTTGGTCTTCTAACCCTCATGAACATGCATATCATCTGGGTGTGTCTCGGCAGTGTGTTCTATCTCCACTGTTCCCCCAGCCGAATTAATTGTTCCTGCCCCAGCTCCCAGCTCGACTCCCTCAGCTCTCACGTCTTGGTCCCCGTCATTGCCTCTGGTATTCTCAGCCCTTTGCAGCTGAAACTCACGAATAGGAGAAACATCTAGAGTACGCTCCGGCCTACTCCCGCTTCTCTTCCTCCTTCTTTTAGTGGAAGACGGGCCCTCGGAGTCTTTTTTCATTTTCTAAGGCTCCGCTGCACCTTTCTTCCTCTCCTTTTCCAGCCTAGCAGCAACCACAGTCTGGTCGGGCCTCTCAACCACCTTCTGCAGGGGAGTCTTCTCAGGAAGGGAACTCCCCGGTGCCAACGGATCAGTAGTACGCTTCGGTACTTCATTATGTTCTCCTAAAATATCTCCCCTTTCGACTTCGACCCCAATCTCCACCGGGAGCTCCAAATACTCGGACATGGTAACAACTGCAACAAAAGTAGTATCAAGGAAAGATCAAAACAAAGAACAAAGCGGACACTATGAAAAATTAACCAAGAAAAATTATATTACCATGCCCATCGGCATCCTTTAGAACGCCCCTATACCCAGGATACTCAAAAACTCTACTGAGACCCGTCATCCATAAGAGAGCAGACGAAGGCTGCCTCAGAGGAATCACCTTCTTCGCAATCATCTGAACATCCCTTTCAGAATATGACTCCGGAAACACATCTGTGACCTTAGAATCCCGATGCCTCCATGGCATTGCATGTGGAATTACTCTCCGGTCTAATAAAAAGAAATGATACTTCCAGTGCTTTAACCCGGTCAACACCTCCTCAAAACACTTCATGGCTCTGCTACCTGTTCGATTCTCAAAAGAAAACCATTGCCCTTGCTTGCACAATCTATAGAAAACCCGGAAAAGAGCCACGGTCGGCCTCACATCCAAACTATAACACCGAATCTCGAACATGGTTACCCTATTCAAGCCTATCGGCACCAGTTGAGAAATATGCACTCGGAAATACCAAAATTACCGCTAATAAAAATGTAGAGAAAGGGACCCTAATACCCCCCGTCCTAAACTGATGCACGTAAACCCTAATTTTATCATCCGGTAACATATCCATAGTCATACCGGGTGGAGGAAGTATGGGCTGTAAATCCGCAGGAATACCAAACTCTCCCACCACGCGATCTAATTCTCCTTGCGTCAACTTCGACGTATGTAAATGCATATCAAACTTAGGAAGTATCCTACTTGGCTGAGGGCCAATCCTACTAACTAAAGGAACGCTATCCGAGGGGTTTGTTCCAACGGCCATATCTAAAAAAGGATGCCGAGGACAGGAAAGAAAAATAATTACAAAGAAAGATAACGCACCTTAATGGATTACACAACGGATTCACCGAACGTGGAAAACTAAAAGCAGCAAAGATCAGAGACAAATGAGCAATGAATAGTGAAAAACAAGAAAAAAAAACATATATATATATATATATATATAATATATATATATATTTATATATAATATATATATAGGGAGGAACCTTGAAAGAAGCAAAAAAGACACGTCATCCTGTCACTTTCTGACGTGGCAAAACGTGGAACATCCGATTTCTACGAAAAATTTACAGCTGGCACATAACTGCCACACAAAACTGAGATAACAATATTTTGGCCCATGGGCCTGAAAACGACAAGACCAACAAGGCTTGCTAAGCCCCGTAAACGACCGACGAGTTATCAGACGACACGTCACGTCCAAGGTAAGAAACGAAATTTCCAAGTATACCGTCGACTCGTAGCCGATAGTCCAATACTGGGGGGGGTACATGTTGGTGTATGTATCAGAATGTTGTTCTCGAGAATAAAGTACATGGCATAGTTACCTCCGAAGATTATCTACATCAATATCCGCAACACAGAAATGATAAAGTATTGCACCATCGACTCACAGCCGATAGTCCAATATTGGGGGGGACATGTTGGTGTATGTGTCCGGACGTCATGGTTTCGTCCGGACCACACCTATACCTCCGAACATATTTTCTCATCCGGTACACCGATGATCTCTGGCCATACTGACCATCAGGAATGTCGTCACCTGCATTGAACAGTCACATCAGCCGACACCTATCCTGATTTCCCGGGATTGTGTTCCCCACGTGATCTGACACCTGCCTGCCATGTCAGACATAGGTCAGACATAGGTCAACTCGCCTAGTCCTGAGGTAAACAGGTACAGTAGGTTTGAGTAGTATAAATACACACACCTCATTTATGATTTGCATTCAATTTCCCAACAACTATAGCATTTACTCTTACTTTACTGTTCCCGTTGTCCATTCCGATTCTCACTCTCACGCCGGAGGTTGGTCCTGGGACAAACCCCAGGGCGAGCCTAACGCGTGCGTTTCTTGTATGCAGGATCTCAAAGCAGGAAAGGGCTGACCCGAAGGCTCTCGCAAGGAAGTAGAACCTACCCGCAAGGTTTTACTTCAACACATGGAAAATTAGCTAAAACGTGTAGCACACACATCAAGTACCCCCACCATTTTGCATATCCTGATTAAGTCAATAGTCACCATAGTTTGATGACAATGAGCCTACTTGCTTTGGGTATTATCTAACATATAGTTACAAAATTTTAACTTGGTTTGAATGAATACCCTAAAATAGTAACTCGTGTTGACTCAAAATGCTTTGAATTATCTCAATCCTACAAGAGTGAGCATTGCAATCAAAGTACAAAAAATATAACATTTTCTTTCTGTTTAAAAATATCATTCTCATAAAAGCACCAGTCGTTTTGCATTAATCAAAACACTAATAATTGATATTCTTGCACATTTTCAAAAAGTTCTAGATGTTCAATTTACAATAATTCATTAGTAAGTCTAGTTCATTTAAAAGAAACAATTTACTTATTAAATGACTGTAGTAGTTAGTTATGAAAACAGAATAGCTAGAAAACACAAGTCAACAAACCAACTAAATAGTTACATCTGCAAAGTGATCGCGAATTACCATGACTACCAGTTCATATCATCATAGGAGTATTTCATATTGGATTTTGCACTAACAAGTGTAATGCCTTGTTTCTTCGCAAACATAGTTTTTTTTTGAAATATCGCCATTATATCACTCTTTGTAGTAATAAGAGTTTCATCATAAACAAAATATGTTCACACTTAGATAAATGTGATTACAACATGCATTACTCCATTTCCTTGTTTATGACATCTAAACAACGATTCTCCTTCGCGATTTGTGGTGAATCCCAATATACAGCATGTATACACAAACACGAGAGGCACAGGCAACTTGTAGTTATTGCTTTCACTTATGAACCAACATATTCAAAATATACACATTAAAATCTTCACCATAAGGTTCTATCTGATTGAAACCCCCACCATAGGGTTCTATCTGATTGAAACCACCACCATAGGGCTTCATACTGATAACTAAAATCAACAACCTCCTATGTAGTTATCATTCTTTTATGTCTCAACTTGATATCTCAACTTTAAATACACATTTCATCAAAATGCAATTTACAGATTCTTAAACAAATACGTACATAACTAAATTTACAAATACTTTTATAAAAACATCACAAGCGTTAAACACCTTTTAAGATTGTTGGAATCTAGTTTGTAAAACTTCATGTTGTTTAAGAATATTTGTTTACACCTACTAGTGTAAGAAAATGACGATGAGATGATTGAGACAACACAAACTTTATCAACTACGATTTAGAACATAACAATTAAATGAATGAAACCCTGTTAAATGGAAACAAAACAATATACATAAAGTAAGAAGACTCCAACAGCCTTTAGCGACACAAAGACCCCTTTGTGAATAAATATCCACACCAGTAGCAAAAGCAACTACAGCGACTATTAGAAGTAATCACTAAATCGATCAGCCTGTTGTCTCCACTACACGACACAAACAAAACACCCGTTAAAGAGTCTAGCACGGGAAGATATTCCCTGTCCTTAATAGGTGTTTACATGCTCGATTCGCTGCAAGCCTCCTGCGTAACGACCCTAGGATTGATGCAGACCTGCGTTGTCTATTGTCAGCGAACAATTACAACGCAATGTAAATGGCGGTGCAGAAAATCACAATATTACAATATGAAGAGGCAAGATAGAGCAAGTTAGAAGCTCTCTTAAACTATGATCTGTGTGTATGGTTTTGTTGTACATTTATAAAAGGAGTTGCCATAACTCATTTATATAGGGCCATGATCAGGAAAACAAGGAGTTAACCATGTTCTTAGTTCAAGGCAAAAACTAGGGTCATGGGGAGATGGTTGCATTCGTTGAATGCCTTCCAAATCTACCCCACTCTCCTACTTTCTTGTTTGATTTAGTCAGTCATACACAAATGGGTTGTTTCTACTTCATAAGCTTATACCACAAGCTCCATAATTTGTACAATAAGTCACCACATAGACAAGTTGTACATTTTGCTTCAACCATGCAAAAACTTGCAAACCTCAACACAACGTTCCAACAATCCCCCACCAGGTTGAAAAGTTTTCTGCTACTCTGATAGGTTGTGTAAACATGTTTTTTTAAGCTAGAAAAATCATAAATTTTTAGTTGATTGATGCGACTGTACAAAAATGGTCGAACGGCGGACCTAATTATTGACAAACTATAAAGTGGGTATAAGGTTGGTTTCGCATTAAATTGTGGCCTTAAAGAGACTCCATTCTGTCTCTCCGCTCGCCTGTGCGTCAAAATTAGACTTACCAAGTACAACCATTATGTGTATGAAGCATCTTAAGGAAATGTTGTAAGTTACTCAACGCCATCGATTAAAATTTGTTGATTTGAGCTTAGTAATGTTACGAATGAGTAAAAAGTTTTTGTAACATATGACACAAGATGAATGCATGATATCTTTGTACATATTTTTTGATTACACACATCAAACTATAAATACCCTTAAAATTTAAGTTATATGTCATCCAATGAAACGGAAACACCTGAGATTAGATTCTTTCATTACCAGCAGCCAAAGCTGATGTGATGATCAAAAGGATGGTAATCAAAGGTTAAATTGAGTACTTTCATTGCTAGCAGCCAAAGCTGATGTGATGAAACGACGTCAATTTGCAGTTTCTTAAGTTGGTTAACTTAATTGAGTACTTTCATTACTAGCAGCCAAAGCTGATGTAATGAAACGACGTCAAGGCATAAAGAATGGGGATGAAACATGCTTACATTTGCAACTGAGGTTGGCAAAAATATGTAAGTCCCATGACTCTAGGAGTTGCAATTGATATTGGCAATTGAGTTCGACTCGTACCTTATTGAGTACTTTCATTGCTAGCAGCCAAAGCTGATGTGATGAAATGATGTCAATTTGGATCCTAGTTTTCAGTGAAAATTAAATGGTTAAATGTTATTTACCATGAGTGTTTAATTTTCTTGAAAAGTTTAATTATCGAAAATACTAAAATTGAATTTTGTAAATTCTTTTAATGTATTAAATGCCACGTTAAAACCGTAAACGTGGAGCATTCTTTTAGTAGTAAATTGATCTACATCAATAGGGGTTTTGGATAGAGTCAACTTTACTAAAAGAATAAACCGAGTCTACTTTCCTTGAGAAGAGTGAGACTTAATCCTATTCCTTTTCATGAATGAGAAAGGTATAATAGGAAAATTAGAATTGTCTAAATTCTAAGCAGTAACTCACAGCAATTTTTTAAGGAAATTGCACATTTTACGAGTTATTAAATTAGAAGCTAGACTAATTACCGCATAATTGGTAAAAGGCAAACTAGCATACTTTGTCTAGTTGTTGTGCTTTGACCATTTAAAGGTGCTACATACCGTTGTGGGGATGATAGACCTATTGAGGAAGAAACTGCGTACCAATTTTCTCAAGTTAATTGCAATTGATGGTTATTCGATGAGTGTCTAAATACTCATCATTTTTACCTAATCTGAACTGCAAAAGCATCCAAAAACTCTCAGAAATGCATCAAAATACTGAAATTATCCCAGAATTGTGTTTTATATATTTCAGATGCAAAATGTTTAAAAACAAGTGAAAAACGAACAAAGTTTGCATAATTGGCAGTTTCAGTCCCTCAACTTTCAAAAGTTGTCAAAACTAGTCCCTGGTTATTCTAAAAATAGGAAAAGTCATCAAAGGTCCTTTAAGAATCATAAAATTACATAATAAGTCCTTTGGTGCAAAGTTTCATAAAATTACAACTTTGGACCCCCAAGTTTGAAAAATGTCAAAATTAGTCCCCGGGTGTTTTTAAAATGGAAAATTATATTTTATAACCCTTGTACTATTTAAACTTGGCAAGAAATACCCTTGTGATAATTTTGGAAGATGTGCAAGTTTGGTCCTCAAAGTTTCAGAATATTACATTTTTGGTCCTTGTGATATTTTAACTACAAACCAAACCGGATCCAAACTAAACCCTTAACCCTTAAATAAAAATAACCCAGCCCAACCAAGCCCAACTCCCTTTCCATTAAAACCCAACCCGACCCAACCTGGTATTCAAAACCAGTTTGACTTCGGTCAAACTTATCCCTAACCTCACAACCCCGCCAATACAACCTCACCCATGGTTTCTCTGCTATACCACTCCCCATCCAATCCCACTCACCTAACAATGCCAAAAGCTTTTAAAGCTTCTTCTCCACCTCATCCTAAAGCATTAAATGCTTAAACCTGCTCAATCCACTAGCAAGAATTTTGGCGCCAAAATCTGTTTTAATGGCTCAGATCAATTGGAAGCAATTCAAGGGATGGGATTTGCTCAGAGATGAAGACTTAAGGTTTCCCAATTGTATTTAGTATAAATAGAACAATGTAATGGATAATTTAGTAGTAGTTAATTTAGTTTAAATCGCATTTTACTTTATTTAGTTGTAATCTTGTAATCTCTCATTTCCAGTTGTAATTCAAAGTGATTTAAGTTATAAAAATCCTGTTTCATGTTATATTGTGTCTGAATTTATTGTTATTCAAAATTGTATGTCTCTGTTGAGAATTTAAGATTCGAACCATCACCAAAAAGCTCTCACAAGCTCCCACACCCTTGTAATAAGTTTATATAAGCTTTATATAGCTTCCTATAAGCTTATTTAGTGTGCCTTAGTTCCAAATCTCAATATACAAGAAAAGTCAACCATGGTCAACATAAGCTCTTAAAAGCTACCATGGGTTGTATAAGCTGATCAAGAAAGTTTTTGTGGTTTTCTAGCTTGCTTTTAACAAGCTAGATGGTTCTGTCCTATGCATGCTATCCCTATAGCCACTCTTTCATTTGTAAACCTTTGATCTAATTTAGCATTTTACTGCATCAGTAGTTTATTGCTTGGATTTTGGTCTTATTAAGTCTCTGTGGTGTTATTAAGTTATGATATAGCTTAAAATTGGTAGCTTGTTCATTGTTTTTTCTAGTTGCTAAAATCTCTTCACAACAGTCAATATAGCCATTGGTCTATCTCTGTGTTTCTTACTGCTATCATTGGATTTTCATGCTTATTTGACCTGTTATAATCATTAGGAAGTGTTTGATATCAGTGTTGTGGTTTGATTTTCTCAGTTGCTTTGGAAACCAGTTGTTTAAGGGGTGTTTGGATTTGCAAGTGTGATTGTGTTCTGGTTGTTGTTTGTTGTTAGTATTGGTCAAAACATGTCACACTAGGTTCATATAGGTCAGTCAAAACATAAAAACCAGACCTCATTTGGTGAAAAGTCAAAATAGTCTTTGATCCCTCTCATTTTGATGACTGATGTGGTTTTAGGATCCAAGATCATGATGTTGTGTTCATAAGTTGTTAACTTTGCTCAATCTAGCCTTAATACACCATAATACATCATAATCAATCAATAAATCAAGATCAAAGTTCACCAAAGTCAATCTTTTTGTTTTACTGCAAAAGTCAAAAACTCAGTGTATGCTGAGTGTTGAGACTGCTGATCTAGGCTTAAATTGGACCTCAATTGGTTAGTTTCTGATAGGGCTTTTAGGTTTTTAAGATAGTTCATAGTTCAGGCTACCTTTTGCCCCCATAATATTGCATCTCAGTGCTTATTTAGATTGCTTAATCTGCCTTGGAAGTTTGCCTTTTTCTGCATTTTTCTGTCTCAAGTTTGAATCAGATTTGGTGTTGATTGTGCTTATTTGTTGGATTGGTTGTTTGAAATAAGTTGTTTTAAGCTCATATAAGTCTATTAAACCTGTTCTGAGCATTTGGTGAAGTTTTGTGCTCATTAGCTTATTTTTAGCTTATTTGCCAACTGCTTATCTGCCCAATTCTGCTTATTTGGCTTATTAAACTTTTCATTTTATTTTTCATAGCTTTCTAATAATATTTCAGATTTACTCAGAAATTTTCATAATTTTCTGAATAGTTTTGATATTTTTAATCTTTTTAATTAGTTTATAATAATAATTAAATCATAATAATTAGAATATTAATCAGAAAAATATAAATCCACTTTTCATAATTTTCTTTTGTTATTTTTAATCTAGGAAAAATATAATTATATTTTTAGGCCTTAAGAAAAATCAAAAATAGAAATATAGTGATAGCTTCTATTTAATAGAATTTATCTTTTTAAATTTTAATTAAGTAATTTTCATTTTTATAATTTTCTTAGTTTCTATTTACTTAGTAATATTTTTAGAAAAAAATTTAGAATTTTCTTTGTTCATTTAGTATTTATTATAAATTTAAATAGTTTAATAAGTTATTAAATAATAAATAATTAATAATAATTAAATAAAAAGTATAAAAAAATATAATTTAAGTTTTTAAATAAGTTTTAAGTTATTTTACATTTTTAGGTTTTTAATTTTATAAAATTTTAATTTTAGTCCCATTTTAGCTGTCCCGTTACGCGTTTTAGTTTAATTTTATTCGCGTTTAACTTTATTGTGCATATCTGTTTTAAATTTGTTATTTAGAATTGTTAAATAAAGCAAAATCAAAAGCAATCTAAATCATCAGTCACTCTAATCCTAGCTTTTCACAGTTTTCCATTCACATCTCGTTGGGAAACGATCCGGGTGATCACTTGCCTGGTTTCACACTACACACGAGCATTCGTTCTGAGGCTGTTTATATTTTATCATTTATTACGGTTGACCATTCACAAGTGGTTGACTTGTGTGATAGAGAAATAAAAGATAACTAGTTTGGGAGGAATCAAATTTTGGCGCCGCTGCCGGGGAGGTGTGCTGCGACTATTGTGTAAGTTTTAGCGATTAGTGATTCGAGATCCTTCTATCAGAAGTTCCTATTTCCCAAAAACAATATAAAATACAAAAATATTTTTCTTTTCTTTTCTATATATATTATTATTATAATTATCATATAAAAATTAAAAACCCAAAAATATTTTTCGTTTTCTTTAATAATAAACAAATAAAATATTACCATCGAGAACCAAGACTGAGTACTACCTAACTGGGGGTACGGCCATAATAAGTTCCCAAACCTAAGATAAAAACTTGCCTTTGTATCACTTGCGAATATCGGCTCACCTTTGATTGATAAACAAACTCTAACGGAGGTTTAAGGATAGTCTGACATTAAATTGTCGGACTGAAAGAAGCGGGTTTTTAAGGAGCATTTAATTGCCCACCTCTGCTTCTCCGCCACTCTGTGCGTTTATCTTTTAGAGAGCTACCGTACGCTTGTTGATTATTGGTTTAAGTTCACTTGTGTTTTCTCTCGATCTTGATTTTAATTGAAAAATTTTGCTAAGTGCATGCGCACTCGTTCTTCTAGGTCATCAAGCCCTCTCCGTGAGCTTGGAAAAATACCTCGAAGACGTCGGAGACGTTCTGCTCCATCAGTCGTACCCGAGATACGGACTGATCCCGAAACCCCGATCATCATGGCAGAAGACCGCCCTATGAATGAGCTTCTCCAAGCTCCCACCGAGGGTTATGGAGATGCCATTATTGTTCCAGCCATCGTAGCTGAGAATTTTGAGCTCAAGACTGGGTTGATAAAACCTGGTAACATCGCGTCAATTCTATGGTTTTGAGAGGGACGATCCTCAAGATCACGTTCGATGGTTCAATAAAATCACATCCACCATCAAATGTAAAAATGTCCCGGAGGAATCGATCAAACTTCTTCTTTTCCCGTTTTCTATAGATGGGGTAGCCCGGATTTGGCTTGACAAACAACCCCCTCGATCAATTAGAACATGGGAAGATTTAGTCCAAAAATTCGTAAATGAATTCTTTCCTCCTTCTAAAACCACGCATCTTAAAAATGAAATCATGAAATTCACTCAAAGGTTTGATGAACCATTTGGAGAAGCATGGGATCGTTTCAAAGAATTGCTCCGCAAATGTCCTCATCACGGTTTCACCGATTTGATGCAGATGGACACTTTTTACAGTGGGTTAAACCCATCTGACCAAGATTCTCTCAATGCCTCAGCTGGAGGTAATTTTCTGAGCAAATCCACTAAGGAAGCCATTGCTCTCATTGAAAATAAGTCTAAGGTCCGCACTACACGAAACAGGACATATAATTCCCAGGCTAGTGCTGGTCCTTCCACTTCATCTCCCGTGAGTCAGTCCAGTACTGATACTCAGCTTGCTGAACTCACGAAGGTTATTCAAGCTTTGGTTTTCTCCACACAAAAGAAAGAGTCCGCTCCGCAAACTTCTCACACTGCTGAAGTCAAAAAAAATAGAAGTTTGTGTTACTTGTGGGGGTCCTCACGCTTACTATAATTGTACTGCCACCGATGGCAATACATTTGATGTTAATGCTTTAGCCGGAACATCCAATCAAGGAGGTAATCAATACCGTCCTCAAGTGGACCCAAACCACCGTGCTAGCAATCAATTCGGGCCACCCGGATTTCCTCCTCCCAACAATCCAAATAGGATTAATCCTAATCAACAGAGAGGGCAAAACATGCAAAATCAATTTAATGCCCCAAACAATCAATACCCACCCCAGAGGGGTAATCAAGGGTATTCATCTCCTAATCACCAAGGACCTCTCCCAAATGAACTTGATAACTACATCAAGTTTAATGAGAATAAAATGAAGGCAATACAAAATCAGATCTCTGGATTGAGGAATGAATTTCAAACTTCAATATACAAGCAAGGAACTGAGCTTAAGAATGAGCTTTCAAATAAAATTGATCATTCTCAAAGCGAAGTTAAGAATATGCTTACCAGTCTCATGAATCATATCAATCCACCTTCTACCTCGGGAGGTCTTCCTGGTAATACCATTCCAAACCCAAAGGGTGAACTCAAAGCTGTCACCACACGCAGTGGTAAAGCTTATGATGGACCCACTATTTCTACTACCACTTCTTCTCCTCTCCCCAAGGTAGTGGAAAGTGAACCTGAGGTGACTAAGGACAAGGAACTTCCTATTAATAACGGAGGGACCAACAACGTCCTACCTCAAGTTGTCCAGAAACCAAAACCCAAACCAGGAGTTGTTTTTGAAATCCCTGTTGAAAACCCTAAATCCAAACCTTCTATTCCTTATCCATCACGTTTACATGAGCAAAAGCTCCGCGAAAAAGCTAGTCAACAAATGGAAAAAATTTTCAAAATTTTTCAGGAATTACATTTTGATATAAGCTTTGCGGATGCTATCATTCTGATGCCCAAATTTGCATCCACAATCAAACACTTGTTAAGCAACAAGGAAAAACTGTTTGAAATGGCAAAGACTCCATTAAATGAGAACTGCTCAGCAGTTATCTTGAAAAAGCTTCCGGTGAAGCTTGGAGATCCTGGAAGATTTTTACTACCTTGTGTCTTTCCAGGAATGGTTGAATGCTATGCCTTGGCCGATCTTGGTGCAAGCATTAACCTGATGCCTTATTCAGTCTGGGAGAAGCTTTCTCTTCCTGAACTCACTACTACCTGCATGACTCTTGAGCTTGCAGATCGTTCCACATCTCATCCGCGCGGCATTGCTGAGGATGTATTTGTGAAAGTAGGAAAGTTCCATTTTCTAGCTGACTTTGTGGTTGTCGATTTCGATGCTGATCCTAGGGTTCCTCTCATTCTTGGAAGAGGATTCCTAAAAACGGGACATGCTCTCATTGATGTATTTGAGCATGAAATCACATTACGTGTGGATAATGAAGCTGTTACTTTTAACCTCGATCAAACTTCGAAGTACTCTTCAAATAATGATCCTGAATCGGTTAACCGAATCGATGTCATTGATATTGTTTCAGAGGAGTACTCACAAGAGTTTCTTGGTTATTCTCATAATTCTGTGAGTGGGAATACCACCACATCTTCTCTACCTATCATTTCCGACTCTTCCCCCTCTCTCACTCCGTTTGAGGGAAGTAATTTCAATTTGGAAGAGATCGAGGCTTTTCTCGAGTGTGATTCATTTCTGGAAGGAATTGATGACGCTGAGATTGATCTGGAGGGAGATATTCTTCTTCTTGAGACATTGTTAAATCAGGACAATTCTCCTCCACTCCCTCCCGTTGAACTTCATAATGAGGAAATCAAATCGGTTGAGAAAAACGATGAATTTCCTGAGGTCAAACTCAAAGACTTGCCACCTCATCTTGAGTACGCATTTTTGGAGGGTGATGATAAATTACCCGTCATTATTGCTAAAGACTTAAGTGATGAGGAAAAGACTGCTCTAATAAAAGTCTTGAAGTCACACAAGCAAGCAATTGCTTGGAAACTCTCCGACATAAAGGGTATCGACCCTGAATTTTGTACTCACAAGATATTAATGGAGGATGACTTTAAACCAGCAGTCCAACACCAGCGAAGGGTAAATCCCAAAATCCACGATGTTATCAAACAAGAGGTTCTCAAACTTCTTGATGCAGGATTGATTTATCCCATCTCTGATAGTCCTTGGGTTAGTCCCATTCACTGCGTTCCAAAAAAGGGTGGCATAACTGTTGTCACAAATGAGGATAATGAGTTGATTCCAACTCGATTGGTTACTGGGTGGCGTGTTTGCATTGACTATCGTAAGTTAAATGATGCCACCCGAAAAGACCATTTTCCTCTACCCTTCATGGATCAGATGCTTGAGAGATTAGCGGGAAACGAATACTATTGTTTCCTTGATGGTTTCTCGGGTTACTTTCAAATCCCTATTGATCCACAAGATCAAGAAAAGACCACCTTTACATGCCCTTATGGAACCTTTGCTTATAAACGTATGCCTTTCGGCTTATGTAATGCTCCAGGCACGTTCCAAAGGTGCATGATGTCCATATTTTCCGACATGATCGGGAAAACGATGGAGGTCTTTATGGATGACTTCTCGGTCATTGGGGATTCATTCGGAACATGTCTCTCCCATTTAGAAAAGATGTTGAAACGGTGTGAAGACACCAATCTTTGTCTAAATTGGGAGAAGAGTCACTTTATGGTCAGAGAGGGCATTGTCCTCGGCCATAAGATATCTAAGAACGGGATTGAGGTTGACAGATCTAAAGTTGATGTCATTGGTAAATTACCTCATCCCACTACCGTCAAAGGTATTAGGAGTTTTTTGGGTCATGCCGGTTTCTATCGTAGATTCATACAAGATTTTTCTAAAATCGCCCGGCCTATGACTCATCTTCTTGAAAAAGATGCTCCTTTTATCTTCTCACCCGAGTGCATCGAAGCTTTTGAAACATTAAAGAAAAAGCTTACTGAAGCACCCATTCTGGTTGCCCCCGACTGGGATTTTCCCTTTTAACTCATGTGCGATGCAAGCGATTTTGCTATCGGTGCAGTCCTGGGGCAACGAAAAGCTAAACATTTTCAGCCTATCCACTACGCAAGTAAAACAATGACTGAAGCTCAAACTCATTACACCACTACAGAAAAAGAATTGTTGGCTGTGGTGTATGCCTTTGAGAAGTTTCGGCCATATTTAATCTTGACAAAATGTGTAGTGTATACGGATTACTCGGCTCTCAAATATCTCTTTGCAAAACAAGATGCAAAGCCGAGATTACTCCGTTGGGTTCTCCTCCTGCAAGAATTTGATATCACAATACGTGATAAAAAAGGAGCTGAGAACCTAGCTGCTGATCATCTGTCCCGATTAGAGAACCCACACCAAGATGTTTTCGAGAAAAAGGAAATAAATGAAACATTTCCTCTTGAGACACTCAGTGCGGTTGCTTTTCGTGGAGATTCTACTACCCCGTGGTTTGCTGACTTCGCAAATTACCATGCGGGTAACTTCATAGTGAAAGGGATGTCGACCCAACAGAAGAATAAATTCTTCAAGGATGTTAAACATTACTTCTGGGACGACCCCTACTTGTTCAAAATCTGTGCGGATCAAGTCATCCGACGGTGTGTTTACGGACAGGAAGCTATTGACATTCTCAAAGCTTGCCATGTTGGACCCACTGGGGGCCATCATAGTCCAAACTACACCGCCAAAAAGGTGTTTGATTCCGGGTTTTATTGGCCCACAATCTATAAAGATGCCCAAGATCTCATCAAAACTTGTGAAGCTTGTCAGCGTCACGGAAATATTTCACAGCGAAATGAAATGCCACAAAATGCTATTCAAGTTTGTGAAATCTTTGATGTCTGGGGCATTGACTTTATGGGGCCATTTCCATCATCTCAAGGAAATAAATACATTCTCGTGGCTGTTGACTATTTGTCAAAATGGGTTGAAGCAAAAGCTTTACCTACTAATGATGCCCGAGTGGTTGTAAAATTCCTGAAAGCTCTGTTTGCCCGTTTTGGAACTCCACGTGCTATAATCAGTGATCGTGGTACGCATTTTTTCAATGACAAATTTGACAAAGTCATGCAAAAGTATGGTGTAACTCACCATCTTTCTACTGCGTATCACCCACAAACAAGTGGACAAGTAGAAGTTTCAAATCGGGGTATTAAAAGAATTCTGGAAAGGACTGTAGGAGAAAATCGTGCATCCTGGTCGGATAAATTGGATGATGCACTATGGGCCTTTCGTACAGCTTATAAAACACCCATTGGGTGTACGCCTTACAAACTTGTGTACGGAAAGGCATGTCATCTACCGATCGAATTAGAGCACAAAGCCTACTGGGCCTTGAAACATGCTAACTTTGACCTCCAAACTGCGGGTGATCACCGTAAAGTTCAAATGAATGAACTAAATGAACTGCGTGATCAGGCCTACGAGAACTCTTTGATCTATAAAGAAAAGACAAAGAAGATTCATGACTCTAAAATAAAGAACCGCGTTTTTAACGTTGGTGATCGAGTCCTTCTTTTCAATTCAAGATTAAAGATCTTCTCAGGCAAACTCAAATCCCGTTGGTCTGGTCCATTCACTATCACAAAGGTTTATCCATATGGTACCGTTGAGTTATCTCAAACTGACGGGCCTAATTTTAAAGTAAATGGTCATCGTTTAAAACACTACTTTGGAGAGGACATACCATTCATGGTTGTCCCGGATCTTCAAACTTTCCCCATGAACCAATGAATGCGGGGATCGAGTCAAGCTAGTGACTCGGTGATCAAAAACATTAGCAAAACATGGTTTCTCACCCGTGTCTCTGTTTTCTTTCTCTGTTCTACCATCTAGTGTGGGGGAGATGCCCCACATGTTGTATATATGTAAAATTCAAAAAAAAAAAAAAAAAAAAAAAAAAAAAAAGTGTGTGTGTATATAAAATAATGGCTATTAGTATTTCCCTTTCACGTTCTAAGTGTTGGTTTAACAACCGGTTCTTTGAATATTGAGGGCAATATTCAGTTCTAAGTGTGGGGGGGTGGAATTCTTGCGAATTTGATCAAATGTACCATCTAGTACCCCCATTTTAGCCAAAATTTTAAAATTTTTTCTCACTTAGAACTCTATAAATGGTTATCAGTCCGCCATGTCTAACCCACATAAGGATTGGCTAATCCGAGAGCAAACGGCTCTTGGTAAAGATGTCTCAAATCCGTTTATGGCTTGCAATTTGCCAAAAATTGTATGGTATTCAACTCCCCATATCTTCATAAGTGAAGAGTTGGCTAGCCCACAAGGTTATGGCTTGTGGTAAAGGCAGTGAAAATCCATGATTGGTAATCAGCTCACCAAAGATAATATTGATAATTTATCTAAGAGTTGGCTAGTCCAGAAGCAAACGGCTTCTGGTAAAGACAAATCAAAACCGTTGACAGCTGATGGTTTGCTCAAAATCATTTGGTTATCATTGTACCAAAGTATCACATACTAAAACATTGGCTAGTCCAGAAGCAAACGGCTTTTGGTAAAGACAAATCAAACCCGTTTACAGCTGGTGATTTACTCAAAATCATATGGTTATCGGTGTACCATAGTTCTTACTTGAACTGAAACATTTGGCTACTCCAGAAGTAATGGCTTTTGGTAAAGAGTCTTTCAAATCCATTAAATCTTCATAAAATATTGCTAGGGACTAGCAATAGTTTAGTGTGGGGGATTGATGAGTGTCTAAATACTCATCATTTTTACCTAATCTGAACTGCCAAAGCATCCAAAAACTCTCAGAAATGCATCAAAATACTGAAATTATCCCAGAATTGTGTTTTATATATTTCAGATGCAAAATGTTTAAAAACAAGTGAAAAATGAACAAAGTTTGCATAATTGGCAGTTTCAGTCCCTCAACTTTCAAAAGTTGTTAAAACTAGTCCCTGGTTATTCTAAAAACAGGAAAAGTCATCAAAGGACCTTTAAGAATCATAAAATTACATAATAAGTCCTTTGGTGCAAAGTTTCATAAAATTACAACTTTGGACCCCCAAGTTTGAAAAATGTCAAAATTAGTCCCCGGGTGTTTTTAAAATGGAAAATTATATTTTATAACCCTTGTACTATTTAAACTTGGCAAGAAATACCCTTGTGATAATTTTGGAAGATGTGCAAGTTTGGTCCTCAAAGTTTCAGAATATTACATTTTTGGTCCTTGTGATATTTTAACTACAAACCAAACCGGATCCAAACTAAACCCTTAACCCTTAAATAAAAATAACCCAGCCCAACACCCTATTATCTAAACCAAGCCCAACTCCCTTTCCATTAAAACCCAACCCGACCCAACCTGGTATTCAAAACCAGTTTGACTTCAGTCAAACTTATCCCTAACCTCACAACCCCGCCAATACAACCTCACCCATGGTTTCTCTGCTATACCACTCCCCATCCAATCCCACTCACCTAACAATGCCAAAATCTTTTAAAGCTTCTTCTCCACCTCATCCTAAAGCATTAAATGCTTAAACCTGCTCAATCCACTAGCAAGAATTTTGGCGCCAAAATCTGTTTTAATGGCTCAGATCAATTGGAAGCAATTCAAGGGATGGGATTTGCTCAGAGATGAAGACTTAGGGTTTCCCAATTGTATTTAGTATAAATAGAACAATGTAATGGATAATTTAGTAGTAGTTAATTTAGTTTAAATCGCATTTTACTTTATTTAGTTGTAATCTTGTAATCTCTCATTTCCAGTTGTAATTCAAAGTGATTTAAGTTATAAAAATCCTGTTTCATGTTATATTGTGTCTGAATTTATTGTTATTCAAAATTGTATGTCTCTGTTGAGAATTTAAGATTCGAACCATCACCAAAAAGCTCTCACAAGCTCCCACACCCTTGTAATAAGTTTATATAAGCTTTATATAGCTTCCTATAAGCTTATTTAGTGTGCCTTAGTTCCAAATCTCAATATACAAGAAAAGTCAACCATGGTCAACATAAGCTCTTAAAAGCTACCATGGGTTGTATAAGCTGATCAAGAAAGTTTTTGTGGTTTTCTAGCTTGCTTTTAACAAGCTAGATGGTTCTGTCCTATGCATGCTATCCCTATAGCCACTCTTTCATTTGTAAACCTTTGATCTAATTTAGCATTTTACTGCATCAGTAGTTTATTGCTTGGATTTTGGTCTTATTAAGTCTCTGTGGTGTTATTAAGTTATGATATAGCTTAAAATTGGTAGCTTGTTCATTGTTTTTTCTAGTTGCTAAAATCTCTTCACAACAGTCAATATAGCCATTGGTCTATCTCTGTGTTTCTTACTGCTATCATTGGATTTTCATGCTTATTTGACCTGTTATAATCATTAGGAAGTGTTTGATATCAGTGTTGTGGTTTGATTTTCTCAGTTGCTTTGGAAACCAGTTGTTTAAGGGGTGTTTGGATTTGCAAGTGTGATTGTGTTCTGGTTGTTGTTTGTTGTTAGTATTGGTCAAAACATGTCACACTAGGTTCATATAGGTCAGTCAAAACATAAAAACCAGACCTCATTTGGTGAAAAGTCAAAATAGTCTTTGATCCCTCTCATTTTGATGACTGATGTGGTTTTAGGATCCAAGATCATGATGTTGTGTTCATAAGTTGTTAACTTTGCTCAATCTAGCCTTAATACACCATAATACATCATAATCAATCAATAAATCAAGATCAAAGTTCACCAAAGTCAATCTTTTTGTTTTACTGCAAAAGTCAAAAACTCAGTGTATGCTGAGTGTTGAGACTGCTGATCTAGGCTTAAATTGGACCTCAATTGGTTAGTTTCTGATAGGGCTTTTAGGTTTTTAAGATAGTTCATAGTTCAGGCTACCTTTTGCCCCCATAATATTGCATCTCAGTGCTTATTTAGATTGCTTAATCTGCCTTGGAAGTTTGCCTTTTTCTGCATTTTTCTGTCTCAAGTTTGAATCAGATTTGGTGTTGATTGTGCTTATTTGTTGGATTGGTTGTTTCAAATAAGTTGTTTTAAGCTCATATAAGTCTATTAAACCTGTTCTGAGCATTTGGTGAAGTTTTGTGCTCATTAGCTTATTTTTGGCTTATTTGCCAACTGCTTATCTGCCCAATTCTGCTTATTTGGCTTATTAAACTTTTCATTTTATTTTTCATAGCTTTCTAATAATATTTCAGATTTACTCAGAAATTTTCATAATTTTCTGAATAGTTTTGATATTTTTAATCTTTTTAATTAGTTTATAATAATAATTAAATCATAATAATTAGAATATTAATCAGAAAAATATAAATCCACTTTTCATAATTTTCTTTTGTTATTTTTAATCTAGGAAAAATATAATTATATTTTTAGGCCTTAAGAAAAATCAAAAATAAAAATATAGTGATAGCTTCTATTTAATAGAATTTATCTTTTTAAATTTTAATTAAGTAATTTTCATTTTTATAATTTTCTTAGTTTCTATTTACTTAGTAATATTTTTAGAAAAAGTTTTAGAATTTTCTTTGTTCATTTAGTATTTATTATAAATTTAAATAGTTTAATAAGTTATTAAATAATAAATAATTAATAATAATTAAATAAAAAGTATAAAAAAATATAATTTAAGTTTTTAAATAAGTTTTAAGTTATTTTACATTTTTAGGTTTTTAATTTTATAAAATTTTAATTTTAGTCCCATTTTAGCTGTCCCGTTACGCGTTTTAGTTTAATTTTATTCGCGTTTAACTTTATTGTGCATATCTGTTTTAAATTTGTTATTTAGAATTGTTAAATAAAGCAAAATCAAAAGCAATCTAAATCATCAGTCACTCTAATCCTAGCTTTTCACAGTTTTCCATTCACATCTCGTTGGGAAACGATCCGGGTGATCACTTGCCTGGTTTCACACTACACACGAGCATTCGTTCTGAGTCTGTTTATATTTTATCATTTATTACGGTTGACCATTCACAAGTGGTTGACTTGTGTGATAGAGAAATAAAAGATAACTAGTTTGGGAGGAATCGATGGATATTCCATCAATTTACAAAGTAGAATACATTCTTTGATTACCTAAGTAATTATTACGTATGGGATTCCTCAAAGGTGTAGGAAAGTAAATAGCACACTATTTGCTTTTACTGGTTATGGAACACTTATCATGTTGTCAAATCCAGTGGGAGCATTGTGTTGTAATTACTGAATTACATATATTAATGTAATGATCTGTAATTCAGTGGGAGCTACAAGCTTTGATATCTTGGTAGTAACCCGGATTATCTTTAGAATCTCTTGAGATAATTACTTTCCAATTATAGACACTTGTGGTTTTAAGGATAGTCGTGTACGTTTCCTTAATAGACAAGGTGGTCCTATATCTACTAATATCTATGACACAATCATATTGGTCACATAAACAAATGATTGACGTGTTGTTTATATGATTATTAATGTTGTTCCATGCGCAAGTGGGAGAAAGTATTTATAGTGTGCAAGCAATAACACAAAGGGATATGATTTAAAGGATTCTCTTAATTGCAAGGTAAGAGATTAATGTTCTAATGTGGTTTATTCACATCTAATTAATAGAACACTTGGAGTTAATATCTAGCGTCAGTGAGAACTTGACATAGATATTAATGACAAGGTAAATTACATATTTTCATTACTAGCAGCCAAAGCTGATGTAATGAAACTATGTTAATTTGCAAGTTTCTAAATTAGACAACTATTAGAACAAGTGTCAATATGATAATAAGATTACTTCAAATGTGAATATTTATGTATTAGTGAAATGACATAAATATATGAAGTAATCTAATACTACTTCAAATATGAGTATTTATGACATTCCTAGAATACATAAATAAATTAACTTGAAATATTATTGAAACCAAATTGTGGTGTTCATGATTACTTTAGTTATACATGTTTATATTTTATTGTAAAGATATAAATATGAAGTCTTTTGACTGCTATAAGACTTATAAATAAAGTAAGACGTTAACTTGTTATGTTTTTAATTAAGACATATACAAGAAGTCATTGAGTCGATCAATGACTTATAACGTATATTCGGATTATAACAGTTTATGTCTTCTTGGTAAGACATGGACATGAAGTGACTTGATCATAAGGTACTTATGTTATATAGCATGCAATTGGCTTGGAAATTCTATTTTACCATTAACTTGACTTAGTTGGTAAATAGGTAAGCCAAAACGACATATATTTATCTTACATATTGTAAGAATGACTTACAATATTAATCCTGATGAAATACACAATGTGTATGGTATGTTCAGTTAGGAAAATCAAACTCTTGTCATATTGTTTGATTTAAGATAACTATATCTTCTTTTCTTCCTAAAGATATCAAGGTTAGAAAATTGAGTATGGATAGTATATACTCAATTAGACTCCAACCTAGAAGATTAATAAGACGCCAGTTATTATGGAATGTGATGAATCACATTAACTCTTAAAATTGAAGTTCGGAATTTGTTAAACTGCTCTTGAGTAGGTTATTAACAAACTAATGTGAGGAACTGTCAATATGTATTTGTAAAGTCCCAAAAGAGAACAATTTTGTGTTGCTCTATGTGCTGAATATTTATAAATAATCTATAAATTGCAAAAGGCAAGTGGGAGTTTTATCTTGATAAGATAAAAATAACAAGATACATAATCTTCTAAAAATACACTAGCAAAGTCATAATGAGGATTAAACATGTTAATGTTAAATCTCAAGATGATAGAATTCTCATTTCATAGATCCGCAAGGATATATCAAATATTTGGATAATATGTTGAGGATTATGAGTTACGGGACTATGGTAAACCTGTTGATAAATTGCAAATATTGAATTTGGAAAATTACTCATACTATGAATGCTTAGATGCAGTCCAGGAAGATAACTAGTTTTGGTAACTTAGTTGATCTAAAACTCTATAGTTACACTATAGAATGAAAATGAGTTTCTACAAAGGGAATGAAAATCCTAGGGATTTAAATTCTTGCGTAGAAATCATATGGACAAAATTCTGTATACACATTTAATGTATGAAAAGATTATCAAACACACTTATGCAATTAACCGTGATTGAAATTCTTTATAGGCACATTAAATGTATAAAGATTATGATAGTCATTCTTAGTTTTAGTTATATGAAATTAACAATGGAATATCAAAACTCTTTCTTGAGTAATTACTTGTGCGAGGACGATAAGTAATTGAAATGAGTATTTGAATTCAAATAATATTTAGAAGTATACTGATGCGTGGTTTTGCGACCTTACAACAGGTTTTACCTCTCGAGGGATCTCAAGAGGCTTGCAATCCCCACCAGGCAGTGTACCTGACCGATGTAGTATAGTGTAGTGGCAAGTACCGGGGGATTGATCGTTCTCTAGGGGAATAGTGTCGTTAGGATTGAAAAACTACTCTAATAGGTCTAAGGGTGAGGGATGATTCTTTTTGTATTTTTATATTTTTATAAAAGCAAGTAAAATCTCGGGTTTGAAGGAGTGGGCGGAATTAGTTGCTAGTCAACTAACCCAAATAACTACAATTGCAAATAAAATAAAATAACTGAAAATAAAAAGGTTGTGGAACTTATATGGAGAGAAATGTGTTTACTTAGATTTCCTTACTCCCTAACTATCTTTTACCGGTTGATTAGTGTGTATTAATTGCGTGGATGACGGGTGTATTCCTTAATACCAATCGTGGGGTGGCGTACGTACTTCCCCAACTCTATAAGCTCCTACTTCACTCCTATGTCGAGCCGGCTAAGAAGCTCCTAACATGGGATCACTAGAATTCGCTCATGCATTAAATACAACCATAAAAACCTTAGTACGCATTGGTTCATGTTTCTTAAGACGTTCAAGCAAGTTACCGTATAGGAGGTTAGCCAGTTTTCTTAAGCCTAACATCGAGTAAACAATCATCCAATACAATTAATAACACACCAACAACCAATAATCAATAGTTAGGTTTCATTAGATCTAAGCAAACACAAGATAAATCTAGCCTAGCATGTTAAATAAAAGACAAGAACAAGATATAATCAAACAACACATAGACATATTGAATGATTAATTGATTACTTATCTTCAATTGAACATGGGAGATCCAAGGGTATAAAACCCTTAAAAGTAGCAGAAAAATCGTCTTAGGGTTTCTCCTCACAAAGTTGCACACTAATGACTAAAAAATTATGAGAATATATATAGAAAATCAGGTCTGACGGCGTCACGTTATAGAGCTGACGCCGTCACCTCGCCGCGGTTAGGGTTTCTTGATGGCCTTCTTGACGCCGTCTCCCTTTAAACTCCAAAAATACGTTCTGGCCTATCAAGGCTTGACGCTGTCACAGGTACTTTTCCAGCCGATTTTGAGACTTTGTCGTTTTCTTCACTTTTATGCTCCAAAAACGTCCAAAATGCTTCCTTTTCCAGATTTCTTCTCCAAAGTACCTAAAATGACAAAAGGAACGATTTAGGGCAATATTTGATCAAATAAATACGATTTAGGGCTTAAATGACCCCCTAAAAGCGGTACACTTTTCGCTTCATCAAATACCCTTACACTTGAGATTTGCTTGTCCTCAAGCAAATGCGCTTTTATTCTAATCAAAATACAAGTTAGGGGTCATTTAACGCTAATATAAAAGTAATTACAACAAATAGTCGTTCCACTTTAATCATAATAAGCACGGAGATTACAGACTAGCACCTCACAAGTAGTGTTTAGATACTCACATCTCTCAGGTGTCATAAAAGTATATCTCATAAATGAAAATGAATAATATCTCTCACTACCTGTCATAGCAAATAGATTACCATAGGCTTGGGAAATGATCAAAAACCTCCTCCACTAAGCGTAAGCACCTAAGATAAACTATCAAAGAGGGCTTTTAAACGGGTTATAACGTTAAGTCTAGGGATATGATAAACACGGTTTTGTTGGATAAAGGATATTTTACTGGTGGCGAGTTAAAGATCTTGATTAATTACATGTACAATATGGCGTTGCTAAGCCAAGACTAGACTCGACTTAAGCTAATGAAAAAAATCAAAAAGATAAAATAAACATAAAATGAAACGGGATGGTAGTCCGTATGATTTTTTTCTACTTTTTTTTTTTTTTTTTCCTTTTTTTTTTTTTTTTTTTTTTTTTTGCATACACTCTTGCCCTACCATCCAAAATAATACATCGTAGGGGGGTTGTATCCCCCTTACACTTGAACTTTTACATAACTTTACAATTAACTATTCTAATGACTCGAATTAAGATAATCGAAACACTTGGAGTACTTTTAAAATATTTAGCACATATGGGGGTAATAATGTTGTTCTTCCCCATTACTCCATTACACTAGTACTTTACCCATGAGTCCCAATCGTCCCAAAACAATATGTACAAGGATATGACTCGACTTAGCAACCATGTAATCAATTAGATAATTAACTTGGGGTTTAAACAAATGTTGTCACAATAATGCACTAAAAATGAGTGCATACAAGGTAGGCTAAGGCGATTTGGGTGTACATTTAAGTGGGGTGTAAACAATTCTTACTTTAAGTAAAATGCTTAAAGTTAGAAACGAAAAGATAGGCTCTGAGGGGTGTACTAGGGGTATCGTGTACTAAAAATGAGTACAACGCAAAGGGTGTGGGAGAATTACTTGACCAATGTAGCCAATGTAATTATAACAAAAACACAGGTGTAAAACAATGGGTTAATCCTAATGCCTCTTATCATGTAGTAAATCTAACTACACGAATGTAGTCTCACTTGTGGCCTCGGAATGGTCCTAACGCAAGTTCTAGAATCTAAGTGCTACCGGTACACACATCATAGCATAAATGCTTTTCCTACCAATTCTAGGGGCGAACCTCACATATTTGGGGGTGGAAAATTTTTTTAGTGGTACGGTTTTGTGCTAGTCATATAACTCCTATCTATGAGACGCTCATTAAGACCAAAGTTTCACTCCTATATGTTGTAAAAAAATTTAAATTTGGCACTAAAATTGCCTTAACAGGTATTTCTCTCAGTTTTATTACACATCTACCATTAAACAAACGAAAAATCAAGCGTAATAGCATTCTCTAAGGTATCGTACTTTACCCCCCCTTACACTTAAGATGAACATTGTCCCCAATGTTCAAATAACAAGATGTAAAAGTAAATAAGGTAAAAGAATGAAATCAAATACTCCCCTTATTCGTTCGGTGGATAAAGAGGTAACATGGTTAGATCTTCTTCCAAGAGAATGTAGAAGTTTCAAGACTAAAGCAGCGCCAAAAGCTAGATTCCACATACATCTCCTTGTCCAAAATAACCTGTTAAACCTGAGAAAACAAACACGAAAACCTGCATAACATCGGCGGGATAAATCTGTATAAGGATATAATGCTTGTGGAATGATTATTTTGCAGATTCCTAGAGTTTATAAGTTAGAGATTTAATAAAGCATTTTATGATTCCGGAAGAAAAAAAAAACTTTCAAAAATTTCAGAAAATTAAAACCTGACGCCGTCAGGTTGTAAGGCCTGACGCCGTCAGAAATGATCTGACAGAATTCTCATGTTAAGTTTCCGGAAAATTTCTGGAAAAACTCAATCCTTATTTCCTGGAAATCCTGCAAAATATCATTATGACTCGATACAAGCATTTGACTCAAACAATTACTAATATGTATGTTAATTTAATATTGTTATGATTCATGTTCATTTGTTCTAATAAACCGATTTGGATTTCCCTTACACTTATCTTTTGCAAAATACCTTTATATGTAGTTAAGACGAAGTTAAAAACAAAATAAAGCATTTTCACAATTTAGTTTCGAACATGAATCAATAATAATAAAAATTAAACATACATACGGAAGCAAATAAAATCAAACAAACAAATAAATAAACACACAAAGCAAATAAAGCTTGGGTTGCCTCCCAAGAAGCGCTTGTTTTTGTTCGAGTCACGAGCCTGACTCTACCCTTATTTAACGGATAGAGGAGAGGTTTTTCCTACACTTAGGATTAAGTACGGGTGATAGTAGCGATACACACCATCTTGGTGGAAGTATGCCGCGTGAGGAAAGAGTGGTGGATGAATTATATACTCAAAGGGGTGTGCTCCTTTCATCATAACCTTACCTAGTTCACTTTGGTCAATGGGTGAATTAAAGTTTTCTCCTAAAAAGGGATCATCTTCTATCAACTTCAAGAGATTCCTAGTTGGGAATCCATCTTGACCTAATAAACCCGGTTTAAACCCATAATGTTTCTTGTGATCAATCATGAATGGGTGATGTAAGTATGTAAGGTCATGGTTCACTCCTATATTAGCTTCCACTCCACATGGCCTAGAGTCTACTACCTTAATCTTAACATTACCCGGACTACATGGTTTGATGGGTGGATCGGGACCTTTTTCAATTCCTAAATTCACATATAAGGATGGAAGATTAGGTAACGGTTTTGGCTGAGGCTCCGGTTCATCAAAACTAGGAACTTCCATATAACTAAAAGAAAGGTTATGACTACAAGTATTCAAACCTATATCCTCTAGTTGTGTTTGGTCCAAGGGTTCTACCTCTATTGGGGTTCCTATAGTCTCTTCTACTTCTTCTGGGTAAGTCACGGGTGGTGTGTGTGCCTCAAATGATGGTAGGACTTGTGGGGTACTTGGTGGGCTTATGTTACTTACCTCATCATTCCTTATGTCAAGATCACCTATATCCTCATCATGTGTTTTAGTAGGATCTAACCCTAACATTTTCCCAAGTATCTCAAGTGCTTTCCTAGGCATCTCAACTTCTATGTCCGAATCATAAGGATCATCCTCAATATTCTGACTGCTATATTCAAATTGCCTAAAAGATTCATCATGTGTTTCTTGAGATTCATCGTCATCGATCATAAAACCTAGGTCTTTTTTATCAATGTGATCATGCTCGGCTAGATCCTCCATCACATCAAGATCACCTAAGTGTTCACCCTATATTATGGTAGTGCCTAACCATGACATGCAGCTAGGTAGCTCAACTCTAACCGTCTCAGAATCTTGGTTTGACTCTAAGTCCATGTTCTTAGAAACTAGGTCTTTTTGCTCATACAAATCCACTAATTCGTTCCACTTATGGGTCATGGTTAGGAAGCTTTCCTCAAAATTCATCCAAAGGGTCTTACTAAAAGGAATTGATCCTGATAATGATCGTCTAATAGAAATCACACATGCATAGAATTCATTAAACCCGTCTAACTTTACCCCCAACTCCTCTTGGAAATCACTAAGAGCACACAAAAATTCATTGGAATGATAGGAAGCAAATCTATTAGTGAAATATAGTTGTTCCTCAATTGTCAATGATCTAAATGGAGTTTCATCCGCCATAGTGACAAATGAAAATGGTTTTACAAACAAAGGGCACAAAGAAAAAGATAGACTACAAGAAAGCTAATAAAAAGAAAATAAAAATCTCACTAAGATAGGAATCTAATGAGTAGACCTAATAAAATAAAAATTCAACCTAAACAATAACTATTCCCCGGCAGCGGCGCCAAAAACTTGATGCGTGGTTTTGCGACCTTACAACAGGTTTTACCTCTCGAGGGATCTCAAGAGGCTCGCAATCCCCACCAGGCAGTGTACCTGACCGATGTAGTATAGTGTAGTGGCAAGTACCGGGGGATTGATCGTTCTCTAGGGGAATAGTGTCGTTAGGATTGAAAAACTACTCTAATAGGTCTAAGGGTGAGGGATGATTCTTTTTGTATTTTTATATTTTTATAAAAGCAAGTAAAATCTCGGGTTTGAAGGAGTGGGCGGAATTAGTTGCTAGTCAACTAACCCAAATAACTACAATTGCAAATAAAATAAAATAACTGAAAATAAAAAGGTTACGGAACTTATATGGAGAGAAATGTGTTTACTTAGATTTCCTTACTCCCTAACTATCTTTTACCGATTGATTAGTGTGTATTAATTGCGTGGATGACGGGTGTATTCCTTAATACCAATCGTGGGGTGGCGTACGTACTTCCCCAACTCTATAAGCTCCTACTTCACTCCTATGTCGAGCCGGCTAAGAAGCTCCTAACATGGGATCACTAGAATTCGCTCATGCATTAAATACAACCATAAAAACCTTAGTACGCATTGGTTCATGTTTCTTAAGACGTTCAAGCAAGTTACCGTATAGGAGGTTAGCCAGTTTTCTTAAGCCTAACATCGATAAACAATCATCCAATACAATTAATAACACACCAACAACCAATAATCAATAGTTAGGTTTCATTAGATCTAAGCAAACACAAGATAAATCTAGCCTAGCATGTTAAATAAAAGACAAGAACAAGATATAATCAAACAACACATAGACATATTGAATGATTAATTGATTACTTATCTTCAATTGAACATGGGAGATCCAAGGGTATAAAACCCTTAAAAGTAGCAGAAAAATCGTATTAGGGTTTCTCCTCACAAAGTTGCACACTAATGACTAAAAAATTATGAGAATATATATAGAAAATCAGGTCTGACGGCGTCACGTTATAGAGCTGACGCCGTCACCTCGCCGCGGTTAGGGTTTCTTGATGGCCTTCTTGACGCCGTCTCCCTTTAAACTCCAAAAATACGTTCTGGCCTATCAAGGCTTGACGCTGTCAGACTTGGGCTTGACGCTGTCAAAGGTACTATTCCAGCAGATTTTGAGACTTTGTCGTTTTCTGCACTTTTATGCTCCAAAAACGTCCAAAATGCTTCCTTTTCCAATTTTCTCCTCCAAAGTACCTAAAATGACAAAAGGAACGATTTAGGGCATTATTTGATCAAATAAATACGATTTAGGGCTTAAATGACCCCCGAAAAGCGGTACACCTTTCGCTTCATCATATACAAAGTGCAAATCATTTAAGAATGGATTAATGCATGCATCTATAAGGTATACTAATGCGTGGTTTTGCAACCTTACAACAGGTTTTACCTCTCGAGGGATCTCAAGAGGCTTACAACCCCACCAGGCAGTGTACCTGACCGATGTAGTATAGTGTAGTGGTAAGTACGGGGGATTGATCGTTCTCCACAGGGAATAGTGTCGTTAGGATTGAAAAACTATTCTAATAGGTCTAAGGGTGAGGGAAGATTCTTTTTGTATTTTTATATTTTTATGAAAGCAAGTAAAATCTCGGGTTTGAAGGAGTGGGCGGAATTAGTTGCTAGTCAACTAACCCAAATAACTACAAATGCAAATAAAACAAAATAACTGAAAATGAAAAGGTGGTGGAACTTATGTGGAGAGAAATGTGTTTACTTAGATTTCCTTACTCCCTAACTGTCTTTTACCGGTTGATTAGTGTGTATTAATTGCGTGGATGACGGGTGTATTCCTTAATACCAATCGTGGGGTGGCGTACGTACTTCCCCAACTCTACAAGCTCTTACTTCACTCCTATGTCGAGCCGGCTAAGAAGCTCCTAACATGGGATCACTAGAATTCGCTCATGCATTAAATACAACCATAAAAACCTAGTACGCATTGGTTCATGTTTCTTAAGACGTTCAAGCAAGTTACCGTATAGGAGGTTAGCCAGTTTTCTTAAGCCTAACATCGATAAACAATCATCCAATACAATTAATAACACACCAACAACCAATAATCAATAGTTAGGTTTCATTAGATCTAAGCAAACACAAGATAAATCTAGCCTAGCATGTTAAATAAAAGACAAGAACAAGATATAATCAAACAACACATAGACATATTGAATGATTAATTGATTACTTATCTTCAATTGAACATGGGAGATCCAAGGGTATAAAACCCTTAAAAGTAGCAGAAAAATCGTATTAGGGTTTCTCCTCACAAAGTTGCACACTAATGACTAAAAAATTATGAGAATATATATAGAAAATCAGGTCTGACGGCGTCACGTTATAGAGCTGACGCCGTCACCTCGCCGCGGTTAGGGTTTCTTGATGGCCTTCTTGACGCCGTCTCCCTTTAAACTCCGAAAATACGTTCTGGCCTATCAAGGCTTGACGCTGTCAGACTTGGGCTTGACGCTGTCAAAGGTACTATTCCAGCAGATTTTGAGACTTTGTCGTTTTCTTCACTTTTATGCTCCAAAAACGTCCAAAATGCTTCCTTTTCCAATTTTCTCCTCCAAAGTACCTAAAATGACAAAAGGAACGATTTAGGGCATTATTTGATCAAATAAATACGATTTAGGGCTTAAATGACCCCCGAAAAGCGGTACAACCTTTCGCTTCATCATATACAAAGTGCAAATCATTTAAGAATGGATTAATGCATGCATCTATAAGGTATACTAATGCGTGGTTTTGCAACCTTACAACAGGTTTTACCTCTCGAGGGATCTCAAGAGGCTTACAACCCCACCAGGCAGTGTACCTGACCGATGTAGTATAGTGTAGTGGTAAGTACGGGGGATTGATCGTTCTCCACAGGGAATAGTGTCGTTAGGATTGAAAAACTATTCTAATAGGTCTAAGGGTGAGGGAAGATTCTTTTTGTATTTTTATATTTTTATGAAAGCAAGTAAAATCTCGGGTTTGAAGGAGTGGGCGGAATTAGTTGCTAGTCAACTAACCCAAATAACTACAAATGCAAATAAAACAAAATAACTGAAAATGAAAAGGTGGTGGAACTTATGTGGAGAGAAATGTGTTTACTTAGATTTCCTTACTCCCTAACTGTCTTTTACCGGTTGATTAGTGTGTATTAATTGCGTGGATGACGGGTGTATTCCTTAATACCAATCGTGGGGTGGCGTACGTACTTCCCCAACTCTACAAGCTCTTACTTCACTCCTATGTCGAGCCGGCTAAGAAGCTCCTAACATGGGATCACTAGAATTCGCTCATGCATTAAATACAACCATAAAAACCTAGTACGCATTGGTTCATGTTTCTTAAGACGTTCAAGCAAGTTACCGTATAGGAAGTTAGCCAGTTTTCTTAAGCCTAACATCGATAAACAATCATCCAATACAATTAATAACACACTAATAACCAATAATCAATAGTTAGGTTTCATTAGATCTAAGCAAACACAAGATAAATCTAGCCTAGCATGTTAATTAAAAGACAAGAACAAGATATAATCAAACAACACATAGACATATTGATTGATTAAATGAATACTTATCTTCAATTAAACATGGGAGATCCAAGGGTATGAAAACCCTTAAAAAAGGCAGAAATTCGTCTTAGGGTTTCTCCTCACAAAGTTGCATACTAATGACAAAAAATTGCAAAACTATATATAGAGTTTAAGGGCTGACGGCGTCACGTTGTAGATCTTGACGTCATCACCTCGCCGTGTCTAGGGTTCCCGGATGGCCTTCTTGACGCCGTCCCTCTTTAGTGCTCCAAAATCCGCTCTGGCTTATCAAGGCTTGACGCCGTCAGAAATGGGCTTGACGCCGTCTCTTGTTAAGTTAAACCGTGATGGCCTTGATCACCTTAAAGGGTGACGCCGTCACCTTTTCCATTGTAAAATTCTCTGGTTTATCATGTAATTTTTCATATCCACCTCTTTTGCCAAGCCATGACGCCGTCAAGAGCAATACTTGACGCCGTCAAAGGTACTTTTCCAGCCGATTTTGAGACTTTGTCGTTTTCTTCACTTTTATGCTCCAAAAACGTCCAAAATGCTTCCTTTTCCAGATTTCTTCTCCAAAGTACCTAAAATGACAAAAGGAACGATTTAGGGCAATATTTGATCAAATAAATAAGATTTAGGGCTTAAATGACCCCCTAAAAGCGGTACACTTTTCGCTTCATCAAATACCCTTACACTTGAGATTTGCTTGTCCTCAAGCAAATGCGCTTTTATTCTAATCAAAATACAAGTTATGGGTCATTTAATGCTAATATAAAAGTAATTACAACAAATAGTCGTTCCACTTTAATCATAATATGCACGGAGATTACAAACTAGCACCTCACAAGTAGTGTTTAGATACTCACATCTCTCAGGTGTCATCAAAATAAATCTCATAAATGAAAACGGATAATATCTCTCACTACCTGTCATAGCAAATAGATTACCATAGGCTTGGGAAAGGATCGAAAACCTCCTCCACTAGGCGTAAGCACCTAAGATAAACTATCAAAGAGGGCTTTTAAATGGGTTATAACGTGAGGTGTAGGGATATGATAAACACGGATTTGTTGGATAAGGGATATTTTACTGGTGGCGAGTTAAAGATCTTGATTAATTACATGTACAATATGGCGTTGCTAAGCCAAGACTAGACTCGACTTAAGCTAAAAACAAAATAACAAAAAAAACATAAAATAAATATAAAATGAAACGGGATGGTAGTCCGTATGTTTTTTCTATTTTTCTTTTTCTCATTTTTTTGTATTTTTCTTGATTTTTTCGATTCTTTTTTTTTTTTTTTTAATTCATACACCCTTGCCCTACCATCCAAAATAATACATCATAGGGGCGTTGCATCCCCCTTACACTTGAACTTTTACATACCTTTACAATTAATTATTCTAATGACTCGAATTAAGATAATCGAAACACTTGGAGTACTTTTAAAATATTTAGCACATATGGGGGTAATAATGTTGTTCTTCCCCATTACTCTATTACACTAGTACTTTACCCATGAGTCCCAATCGTCCCAAAACAATATGTACAAGGATATGACTCGACTTAGCAACCATGTAATCAATTAGATAATTAACTTGGGGTTTAAACAAATGTTGTCACAATAATGCACTAAAAATGAGTGCATACAAGGTAGGCTAAGGCGATTTGGGTGTACATTTAAGTGGGGTGTAAACAAATTCTTCCTTTAAGTAAAATGCTTAAAGGTCGAAACGAAAAGATAGGCTCTGAGGGGTGTACTAGGGGTATCGTGTACCAAAAATGAGTACAACGCAAAGGGTGTGGGAGAATTACTTGACCAATGTAGCCAATGTAATTATAACAAAAACACAGGTGTAAAACAATGGGTTAATCCTAATGCCTCTTATCATGTAGTAAATCTAACTACACGAATGTAGTCTCACTTGTGGCCTCGGAATGGTCCTAACAAAAGTTCTAGAATCTAAGTGCTACCGGTACACACATCATAGCATAAATGCTTTTCCTACCAATTCTAGGGGCGAACCTCACATATTTGGGGGTGGAAAATTTTTTAGTGGTACGGTTTTGTGCTAGTCATATAACTTCCTATCCATGAGACGCTCATTAAGATCAAAGTTTCACTCCTAAATGTTGTAAAAAATTTTAAATTTGGCACTAAAATTGCCCTAACAGGTGTTTATCTCAGTTTTATTACACATCTACCATTAAACAAACAAAAATCAAATGCAATTGTATTCTTTGAAGTATCGTACTTTACCCCCCCCCCCCTTACACTTAAGATGAACATTGTCCCCAATGTTCAATTAACAAGATGTAAAAGTAAAAAGGTAAAAGAATGAAATCAAATACTCCCCTGATTCGCTCGGTGGATAAAGAGGTAACATAGTTAGATCTTCTTCCAAGGTAATGTTGAAGTTTCAAGACTAAAGCAGCGCTAAAAGCTTGATTCCACATACATTTCCTTGTCCAAAATAACCTGTTAAACCTGAGAAAACAAACACAAAAACCTGCATAACATCGGCGGGTGATGCGTGGTTTTGCAACCTTACAACAGGTTTTACCTCTCGAGGGATCTCAAGAGGCTTACAACCCCACCAGGCAGTGTACCTGACCGATGTAGTATAGTGTAGTGGTAAGTACGGGGGATTGATCGTTCTCCACAGGGAATAGTGTTCGTTAGGTATGAAAAACTACTCTAATTAGGTCTAAGGGTTGAGGAAGATTCTTTTTTATGTTTTTATATTTTTATGAAAGCAAGTAAAATCTCGGTTTTGAAAGAGTGGGCGGAATTAGTTGCTAGTCAACTAACCCAAAATTACTACGGATGCAATAAAATAAATAACTGAAAATAAAATGTGGTGAGAAACTTATGTGTAGAGAAATGTGTTTACTTAGATTTCCTTACTCCCTAACTATCTTTTACCGGTTGATTAGTGTGTATTAGTCGCGTGGATGACGGGTGTATTCCTTAATACCATTCGTGGGGTAGCGTACTTACTTCCCCAACTCTACAAGCTCCTACTTCACTCCTATGTCGAGCCGGCTAGGAAGCTCCTAACATGGGATCACTAGAATTCGCTTGTGCATTAAATACAACCATAAAAACCTTTAGTACGCATTCGGTTCATGTTTCTTAAGACGTTCAAGCAAGTTACCGAATAGGAAGTTAGCCAGTTTTCTTAAGCCTAACATAGATAAACAATCATCCAATACAACTAATAACACACTAATAACCAATAATCAATAGCTAGGTTTCATTAGATCTAAGCAAACACAAGATAAATTTAGCCTAACATGTTAATCAAAAGACAAGAATAAGATAAAATCAAACAACACATAGACATATTGAATGATTAATTGATAACTTATCTTCAATGTAACATGGAAGATCTCAAGGCAAAAAGCCTTGAAAAAGAAGCTAAAATCGTCCTAGGGTTTTCTCCCCAAAATTCCACACACTAAGCTCTCCTCAATGACAAAAAATTAGAAAACTATATATAGACTTTTACATCTGACGGCGTCACCTTATGGAGTGTGACGCCGTCACCTCGCCGCTTCTAGGGTTCCCGGATGACCTTCTTGACGCCGTCCCTCTTTAGCTCTTCAAAAATCCATTCTGGCTTATCAAGGCTTGACGCCGTCAGCTCGTGAACGTGACGCCGTCCCCTTATGATTTAAGCCGTGACGCCCTTGATCAAGTTAAAGCGTGACGCCGTCAGAATTCACATGCTATTTTCACTGGCCTATCATGAGTAAATTTCACGTCCACTTTTTCTTGCCAAAGCCTGACGCCGTCCAGAGTAAATTGTGACGCCGTCAAGAGTAACTTTTAGCCGATTTTTGAGACTTTGTCGTTTTCTTCACTTTTATGCTCCAAAAACGTCCAAAATGCCTCCTTTTCCAGATTTCTCCTCAAAAGTACCTAAAATGACAAAAGAAACGATTTAGGGCAATATTTGATCAAATAAATACGATTTAAGGCTTAAATGACCCCTTAAAAGCGGTACACTTTTCGCTTCATCAAATACCCTTACACTTGAGATTTGCTTGTCCTCAAGCAAATGCGCTTTTATTCTAATCAAAATACAAGTTAGGGGTCATTTAATGCAAACATAAAAGTAATTACAACAAATAATCGTTCCACTTCAATCATAATAAGCACGGAGATTACATACTAGCACCTCACAAGTAGTGTTTAGATACTCACATCTCTCAAGTGTCATCAAAATAAATCTCATAAATGAAAACGGATAATATCTCTCACTACCTGTCATAGCAAATAGATTACCATAGGCTTGGGAAAGGATCGAAAACCTCCTCCACTAGGCGTAAGCACCTAAGATAAACTATCAAAGAGGGCTTTTTCATGGGTTATAACGTTAGGTGTAGGGAAAAGGAAAACACGGTTTTGTTGGATACGGGATATTTTACTGGTGGCGAGTTAAAGATCTTGATCAATTACATGTACTATACAATGTTGCTAAGCCAAGACTAGACTCAATCTTAAGCTAAAAATGAAATAACAAAAACAAAAACATAAAACAAACATAAAATGAAACGGGATGGTAGTCCGTATGTTTTTTTCTATTTTTCTTTTTCTCATTTTTTTTTTATATTTTTCTTGATTTTTTCGATTTTTTTTTTTTTTTTTTTTTTTTTTTTTTTTTTTTTTTTTGCATACACTTTTGCCCTACCATCCAAAATAATACATCATAGGGGCATTGCATTCCCCTTACACTTGAATTTTTACATAACTTTACAAATACTAATCTAATGACTCGAATTAAGATAATTGAAAAACTTGGAGTACTTTTAAAACATTTAGCACATATGGGGGTAATAAATGATGTTCTTTCCCATTACTCCATTACACTAGTACTTTACCCATGAGTCCCAATCGTCCCAAAACAATATGTACAAGGATATGACTCGACTTAGCAACCATGTAATCAACTAGATAATTAACTTGGGTTTAAACAAATGTTGTCACAATAATGCACTAAAAATGAGTGCATACAAGGTAGGCTAAGGCAATTTGGGTGTACATTTAAGTGGGGTGTAACAAATTCTTCCTTTAAGTAAAATGCTTAAAGGTCGAAACGAAAAGATAGGCTCTGAGGGGTGTACTAGGGGTATCGTGTACTAAAAATGAGTACAACGCAAAGGGGTGTGGGAGAATTACTTGACCAATGTAGCCAACGTAATTATAACAAAAACACAGGTGTAAAACAATGGGTTAATCCTAATGCCTCTTATCATGCAGTAAATCTAACTACACGAATGTAGTCTCACTTGTGGCCTTGGAATGGTCCTAACGCAAGTTCTAGAATCTAAGTGCTACCGGTACACACATCATAGCATAAATGCTTTTCCTACCAATTCTAGGGGTGAACCTCACATATTTGGGGTGGAAAATTTTTTAGTGGTACGGTTTTTGTGCTAGTCATATAACTCCTATCCGTGAGACGCTCATTAAGATCAAAGTTTCACTCCTATATGTTGTAAAAAATTTTAAATTTGGCACTAAAATTACCCTAACAGGTATTTATCTCAGTTTTATTACACATCTACCATTAAACAAACAAAAATCAAGCGCAATGGCATTCTCTAAAATCGTACTTTTACCCCCCTTACACTTAAGATGAACATTGTCCCCAATGTTCAAATAACAAGATGTAAAAGCAAAAAGTAAAAGAATGAAATCAAATACTCCCCTGATTCGCTCGGTGGATAATGAAATTACACGGTTAGATCTTCCTCCAAGGTAATGTTGAAGCTCCATGACTAATGCATCGCCAAAAACTTGATTCCATAAACATCTCCTTGTCCAAAATAACCTGTTAAACCTGAGAAAACAAACACGAAAACCTGCATAACATCGGCGGGATAAAATCTATATATAAGGATATAATGCTTGTGGAATGATAATTTTGCAGATTCCTGGAGATTATAAGTTGGAGATTTTACTAAAAACTTTTTATGAAAACAAAACTTTCAAAAATTTCTGGAAATTAAATCTGACGCCGTCAGGTTATAAAATCTGACGCCGTCAGAAATGACCTGACAAAAATTTTCATTTTAAGTTTCCGGAAAATTTCTGGAAAAACCTTTACCTTACTTCCTGGAAATCTTGCAAAACATCATTATGACTCGATACAAGCATTTGACTCAAACAAATACGAATATGTATGCTATTTTATTATTATTACGATTCATGTTCATTTGTGTTCTAATAAACCGATTTGACTTTCCCTTACACTTATCTTTTGCAAAATACCTTTATATGTAGTTAAGACGAAGTTAAAAACAAAATAAAGCATTTTCACAATTTAGTTTTGAACATGAATCAATAATAATAAAAATTAAACACACATACGGAAAATAAAATCAAACAAACAAATAAATAAACACACAAAGCAAATAAAACAAATAAAGCTTGGGTTGCCTCCCAAGAAGCGCTTTTCTTTATTAACGAGTCTTGTAGCTAGACTCAAAGTCACATACATTACGTGACTTCTTCATCGAAAGTTATGTCTTCCTCATTGATCATTTCATTACCATTCTCTTGATAATGCTTGACTCGTTGTATATTCACAGTGAATTCTCTATCATCGTCGTCAATCAACACAACGGCTCCGGTTTTAGAGGAGCTCCTTACGGTAAAAGGTCCATACCATCTAGATTTAAGTTTCCCAGGAAATAGCCTTAAGCGAGAATTATATAATAAGACCTTGTCTCCTTCTGAAAACTCCTTGGGTCTCTTAATCCGTTGGTCATGCCATCTTTTCGCCCTCTCTTTGTATGTGATGGAAGATTCATAAGCCTCTAATCTCAATTCATCAAGCTCTTGGAGCTGTAAGAATCTATTTGTTCCCGCAACTGTATAATCCAAATTACAGGCCTTAAGTGCCCAATATGCTTTGTGTTCCAGTTCTACTGGAAGGAGGCATGCCTTGCCGTATACCATACGGAACGGGTTGTCCCGATTGGTGTCTTATAGGCGGTTCGAAATGCCCACAAAGCCTCATCGAGCTTAAAAGACCAATCTTTTCTGTTTTGATTAACCGTTTTCTCTAAAATTCTTTTTATGGCTCTATTAGTGTTCTCGACTTGACCGTTGGTTTGAGGATGGTAAGCGGTGGAGAATCGGTGAGAGACTCCATACCTTTTCATGACTTTCTCCATTTGTGAATTGCAAAAATGGGTTCCCCTGTCACTAATAAGAGCCTTCGGAATTCCGAACCTAGCGAACAATTTTTTTAAGAAATGAATGACTACCCTAGCGTCGTTAGTCCTAAGGGCTTGTGCTTCCACCCATTTCGAAACATAATCAATGGCCACCAAGATGTATTCATTCCCTCCAGAAGATGGGAATGGTCCCATGAAATCAATTCCCCAGACATCAAAAACCTCACAAACTTGTATATAATTCTGTGGGGCTTCATCCCTCCTAGAGATATTCCCAGCTCTTTGACATGCGTCACAAGTTTGTATCATTCCCTTCACATCACGAAATATTGTAGGCCAATAGAATCCCGCGTCGAAGACCTTTCGTGCAGTAGTGCTTATTCCGTGATGTCCTCCAGATGGACCTGCATGACACTCTTTCATAATTCTGACAGCCTCTCTTTCCGAAACACAACGCCTGATTACCTGATCTGGACATCTTCGAAATAAGAAGGGTTCATCCCAAAAGTAGTACTTTAATTGATTAAAGAACCTCCTTTTTTCATGCCTGCTCATATGCTCAGGGATGACTCTACTTGCCAGGTAGTTAGCATAATCTGCATACCAAGGTTCAGAATCATTTATTGACATGAGCTGCTCTTCAGGAAATGTTTCCCGAATCTCACTCTTGTCAGATTCAGCGAGGCTGGGGTTTTCGAGACGAGAGAGATGATCAGCCGCAAGATTCTCTGCTCCTTTCTTATCACGAATTTCAACATCGAACTCTTGCAATAGTAGGATCCAACGAAGTAACTGTGGTTTAGCATCCTGTTTAGCGAAAAGATATCGAATAGCTGAATGATCCGTAAAAACAACCGTTTTAGAAAGGACAAGATACTGGCGAAATTTATCAAAAGCGAATACCATGGCTAGTAATTCCTTTTCAGTGGTAGTGTAGTTTTCTTGAGCAGGATTCATGGTTTTGCTAGCGTAGTATATTGGCTGAAAGTGTTTGTTAAGCCTTTGGCCTAATACTGCTCCAACAGCATAATCACTAGCATCGCACATGATTTCAAAGGGTAACTCCCAGTTAGGGGTAACCATAATTGGAGCTTGGGTAAGTTCCTGCTTCAATAGATCAAATGCGTCCTTGCACTCTTGAGAGAAGTCGAACGGGGCATCCTTCATGAGTAACTGAGTCATTGGTTTAGCTACCTTTGAGAAATCTTTAATGAATCTCCTATAGAAGCCAGCATGACCCAAAAAACTACGGATTGCCTTGACAGTTGTTGGATAGGGAAGTTTGGATATAGCTTCAATTTTTGCCCGGTCTACTTCGATTCCACTTCCTGAAATTTTGTGCCCCAGCACAATCCCTTCTTTTACCATAAAGTGGCACTTTTCCCAGTTTAGTACCAAGTTGGTCTCCTCACAACGTTTGAGCATTTTCTCAGGGTTAGCAAGACAGCGATCAAAAGAGTTTCCAAAGACTGAAAAATCATCCATAAAGACCTCCATGCTGTCTTCCATTAACTCATGGAAGATTGCCGTCATGCAGCGCTGGAAAGTGGCGGGGGCGTTACATAGTCCAAAGGGCATTCGCTTGTAGGCGAAGGTGCCATAAGGGCATGTAAACGTGGTCTTTTCTTGGTCCTCAGGAGCGATAGGGATTTGGAAATACCCTGAGAACCCATCTAGGAAGCAGTAGTACTCATGCCCTGCTAACCTTTCCAACATTTGGTCGATAAATGGGAGAGGGAAATGATCTTTTCGGGTTGCATCATTCAACTTCCTATAATCGATGCACACACGCCATCCAGTTACTGTTCGTTGAGGTACTAACTCATCCTTATCGTTCTTCACCACCGTCATTCCTCCTTTTTTTGGTACAACCTGTACAAGACTTACCCATGGACTGTCCGAAATCGGGTAAATTAGTCCTGCATCTAGGAGCTTAATGACTTCCTTCTTTACGACTTCCTTTATGTTGGGATTTACTCGCCTTTGAGGTTGCACGGTGGGTTTATAATCCTCCTCCATGAGGATTTTATGCGTACAAAAGGTAGAGTCAATACCCTTGATATCGGCTACACTCCATGCTATAACTCCTTTATATTTTTTCAAAACTCCTAAGAGTTTATCCTTTTGTTCACTTTTTAAAGAAGAGCTTATGATTACCGGAAGTTGATCTTCCCCTTGGAGGAAAGCATATTCAAGGTTGGTTGGGAGTTCCTTGAGTTCTACCGCAGGTGGCTCGATGATGGAAGGTTTAAGTTTGTTCTCGGGTTTACGAAGCTCAAGCTGTTCGATTTCTTGTCTGGGATAGAAGGAGACTGCATTCACATCCATAGCCTTCTCCTCCTCTAAGATGGGTAAGAAAGCTTCATCTCGCAACCAACCAGCTTCCACCTGTTCATCTACACAATTATCAATCTCGTCGGATAGTTCATCGATTTCTTCGATGAAATACAGTTGATTATCTGCTTCGAGAGAAAGATTCATTGTGTCCTTGATGTCGAAGGTTAAGCTATCGGCCCCCACTCGTAAGGTTAGTTTGCCGTCATGAACATCAATAACAGCACGAGAAGTTGCAAGGAAGGGTCTTCCTAGAATGATGGGCACAAGATCATCTTCTTCCATTTCTAGGATGACGAAGTCAACTGGAAATTTAAACTTCCCTACCTTAACCAGCACATTCTCGCATATTCCTAAGGGGTATTTGACTGATCTATCGGCTAGTTGGATGCTCATACGGGTTGGTTTCAACCCAGAATACCCTAGCTTGAGGAACAGGGAATGCGGCATAAGATTGATGCTTGCTCCTAAGTCGGCTAAAGCATTTTTGACTGAAAGAGATCCAATTGAACAGGGCAAGGTGAAACTACCTGGGTCGTCCACCTTCTTTGGTAGCCCTCGTTGAGTCACCACAGAACATTCTTCTCCTAAGGTTACAAGACCCTCGAGCCCTTTCCTGTTGGTGAGCAGCCTCTTGAAGTATGTACTATATTTGGGCATATGATAACATGCATCAAGAAGGGGTATGGTGACGACCGAATTCTTCAAATATGACAGGAATCTTTTATTATCACTTTCGACCTTTTGATTCTTGAGGCGAGATGGGTATGGGACTTTAAGGGGCTGTTTGGCAGGAGTAGGTGGGGATGGAGTTACCGGAGGGGTTTGCTCGGGATTTTCGTCGTTCACATTATCGTTCTCCGCATGAGGGGTCTTGGGTTCCATGACGTTAGATGGTTGAGCTGGGTAGGGTGGATCCTTAGTAGTTGTTCCAGCACGAGTGGTGATGGCGAGTAAAGGGTCTCTTTGCGGTTTGCCAAGGCCGTCGAGAGTGGCGTTGAGTTCTGCGAATTTGGCCTTCACGTTGGCTTGTTGGCTATTGATAAAGTTGTCAAGACCATTTAGTTGCAGATTCTTTTCAAACGTGAAATGCCCGAGATCATCCTCAAAAGTGCTCCTAACCTTATAGTCAGGATATTCTCCTCCTCCCTCTTCTCTCACAAGATTTCCCCAAGGGGTGAAATCATTATTTTGGTAGAAAGTTAAGAGCGAAGGATCATCGAAGATGTCGTGGCTTGACAAGCATGCTTGTTCGGTGGTGGTATCATCCCCACATTCCTCCACTTCATGCGGGCCACCACATTGATCACAGATCAAGTATGGGTTTGATAACCGCTTAGTTGGTTGCGACTTGTCTAGATAAGATACCTGATCATTCAATCTACTCACCCGGCTAGCAAAAGGAGGCTCTTTCATGATCTTGGAAACGCTCATGATCGAATCGGGTTCATCCCAGGTATCGTCTTGATCATTCGCGTATTCCTCAATTCTATTCCATCCTTCCTCAACGCTTAGTTTGGCTATTTTTCCTTTTGATGAATTATTAATGCCCAATTGGTCGTTTTTGGAGACACTGTCATAAAAGATTTGGACAAGAAGCCAGAGTTCAATGCCATGATGAGGGACCTGTCTAATTAGATCCTTGAATCTAACCCAAGATTTGTGAATAGGTTCTGCTGGTCCAACCTGGAAGCGGAGGATTTCGTCTCTCAACTTTGAAGTTCTTCCTATGGGAAAGAATTTCTCATAGAATTTTGAGATAAGCTGTTCCCATGTGAAGATGGATTCGGAAGGAAGTTGGTTATACCAGTCTCCGGCTCTTTCATGAAGGGTGAAGGGAAAGAATCGCAACCGGGAGGTATCTCTAGTGGCTCCGTCCGTATGGAGGGTATCCACTATTTTCAGGAAGTCCTTGATGTGTTGGATTGGATCTTCAGTTTTCAATCCGTGAAACTTGCATACACTTTGGACCAGCCAAATATCAGTTGCACGCAAGACCCCATCCGTCTGTTCATTTGGAAAAACGATAGCATTGGAAAAACCATGAGGGGTGGGAGAAGAGTAGTCCTTGAGACATTTAGGGATTGGGATTTCGGGAACTTCCATATCGTGATTGGGTTGAGGGCTAGGAGGTGTAGAATGATGATTGGATTCTTCCTCGGAGAGGGCATCATCAAAATTGATCGTGGATGGTTCAGCCGCTTGGTGGAGTCGCCTTAATTTATGCATTTCCCTTTCGGGTTCAGCATAGGGTGTGGCAAGAGTCTTTATCGAGCTTCGGCTCCTAGTGATTCTAAGATTAGGGGGGTCATCATCCAAAATTAGGGAATATCCTCCTAAAGTGCGGGCTCTAGGAGGTGGTTGTGGTTGTTGTGGTGGTGGGTTGTGGGGGTTAAGGATATTACCATCTTCCATGATGTCGGATGGTATGGTTACGAACAAAGACACGAAGAAAATAGATAGACTAAAGAAAACCTAGAAAAATAAAATAAAAATCTCACTAGAAAGGAATCTAGTGAGTAGACCTAATAGAAATAAAAATTCAACCAAAACAATAACTATTCCCCGGCAGCGGCGCCAAAAACTTGATGCGTGGTTTTGTAACCTTACAACAGGTTTTACCTCTCGAGGGATCTCAAGAGGCTTACAACCCCACCAGGCAGTGTACCTGACCGATGTAGTATAGTGTAGTGGTAAGTACGGGGGATTGATCGTTCTCCACAGGGAATAGTGTTCGTTAGGTATGAAAAGCTACTCTAATTAGGTCTAAGGGTTGAGGAAGATTCTTTTTTATGTTTTTATATTTTTATGAAAGCAAGTAAAATCTCGGTTTTGAAAGAGTGGGCGGAATTAGTTGCTAGTCAACTAACCCAAAATTACTACGGATGCAATAAAATAAATAACTGAAAATAAAATGTGGTGAGAAACTTATGTGTAGAGAAATGTGTTTACTTAGATTTCCTTACTCCCTAACTATCTTTTACCGGTTGATTAGTGTGTATTAGTCGCGTGGATGACGGGTGTATTCCTTAATACCATTCGTGGGGTGGCGTACTTACTTCCCCAACTCTACAAGCTCCTACTTCACTCCTATGTCGAGCCGGCTAGGGGCTCCTAACATGGGATCACTAGAATTCGCTTGTGCATTAAATACAACCATAAAAACCTTTAGTACGCATTCGGTTCATGTTTCTTAAGACGTTCAAGCAAGTTACCGAATAGGAAGTTAGCCAGTTTTCTTAAGCCTAACATAGATAAACAATCATCCAATACAACTAATAACACACTAATAACCAATAATCAATAGCTAGGTTTCATTAGATCTAAGCAAACACAAGATAAATTTAGCCTAACATGTTAATCAAAAGACAAGAATAAGATAAAATCAAACAACACATAGACATATTGAATGATTAATTGATAACTTATCTTCAATGTAACATGGAAGATCTCAAGGCAAAAAGCCTTGAAAAAGAAGCTAAAATCGTCCTAGGGTTTTCTCCCCAAAATTCCACACACTAAGCTCTCCTCAATGACAAAAAATTAGAAAACTATATATAGACTTTTACATCTGACGGCGTCACCTTATGGAGTGTGACGCCGTCACCTCGCCGCTTCTAGGGTTCCCGGATGACCTTCTTGACGCCGTCCCTCTTTAGCTCTTCAAAAATCCATTCTGGCTTATCAAGGCTTGACGCCGTCAGCTCGTGAACGTGACGCCGTCCCCTTATGATTTAAGCCGTGACGCCCTTGATCAAGTTAAAGCGTGACGCCGTCAGAATTCACATGCTATTTTCACTGGCCTATCATGAGTAAATTTCACGTCCACTTTTTCTTGCCAAAGCCTGACGCCGTCCAGAGTAAATTGTGACGCCGTCAAGAGTAACTTTTAGCCGATTTTTGAGACTTTGTCGTTTTCTTCACTTTTATGCTCCAAAAACGTCCAAAATGCCTCCTTTTCCAGATTTCTCCTCAAAAGTACCTAAAATGACAAAAGGAACGATTTAGGGCAATATTTGATCAAATAAATACGATTTAAGGCTTAAATGACCCCTTAAAAGCGGTACACTTTTCGCTTCATCAAATACCCTTACACTTGAGATTTGCTTGTCCTCAAGCAAATGCGCTTTTATTCTAATCAAAATACAAGTTAGGGGTCATTTAATGCAAACATAAAAGTAATTACAACAAATAATCGTTCCACTTCAATCATAATAGGCACGGAGATTACATACTAGCACCTCACAAGTAGTGTTTAGATACTCACATCTCTCAAGTGTCATCAAAATAAATCTCATAAATGAAAACGGATAATATCTCTCACTACCTGTCATAGCAAATAGATTACCATAGGCTTGGGAAAGGATCGAAAACCTCCTCCACTAGGCGTAAGCACCTAAGATAAACTATCAAAGAGGGCTTTTTCATGGGTTATAACGTTAGGTGTAGGGAAAAGGAAAACACGGTTTTGTTGGATACGGGATATTTTACTGGTGGCGAGTTAAAGATCTTGATCAATTACATGTACTATACAATGTTGCTAAGCCAAGACTAGACTCAATCTTAAGCTAAAAATGAAATAACAAAAACAAAAACATAAAACAAACATAAAATGAAACGGGATGGTAGTCCGTATGTTTTTTTCTATTTTTCTTTTTCTCATTTTTTTTTTATATTTTTCTTGATTTTTTCGATTTTTTTTTTTTTTTTTTTTTTTTTTTTTTTTTTGCATACACTTTTGCCCTACCATCCAAAATAATACATCATAGGGGCATTGCATTCCCCTTACACTTGAATTTTTACATAACTTTACAAATACTAATCTAATGACTCGAATTAAGATAATTGAAAAACTTGGAGTACTTTTAAAACATTTAGCACATATGGGGGTAATAAATGATGTTCTTCCCCATTACTCCATTACACTAGTACTTTACCCATGAGTCCCAATCGTCCCAAAACAATATGTACAAGGATATGACTCGACTTAGCAACCATGTAATCAACTAGATAATTAACTTGGGTTTAAACAAATGTTGTCACAATAATGCACTAAAAATGAGTGCATACAAGGTAGGCTAAGGCAATTTGGGTGTACATTTAAGTGGGGTGTAACAAATTCTTCCTTTAAGTAAAATGCTTAAAGGTCGAAACGAAAAGATAGGCTCTGAGGGGTGTACTAGGGGTATCGTGTACTAAAAATGAGTACAACGCAAAGGGGTGTGGGAGAATTACTTGACCAATGTAGCCAACGTAATTATAACAAAAACACAGGTGTAAAACAATGGGTTAATCCTAATGCCTCTTATCATGCAGTAAATCTAACTACACGAATGTAGTCTCACTTGTGGCCTTGGAATGGTCCTAACGCAAGTTCTAGAATCTAAGTGCTACCGGTACACACATCATAGCATAAATGCTTTTCCTACCAATTCTAGGGGTGAACCTCACATATTTGGGGTGGAAAATTTTTTAGTGGTACGGTTTTTGTGCTAGTCATATAACTCCTATCCGTGAGACGCTCATTAAGATCAAAGTTTCACTCCTATATGTTGTAAAAAATTTTAAATTTGGCACTAAAATTACCCTAACAGGTATTTATCTCAGTTTTATTACACATCTACCATTAAACAAACAAAAATCAAGCGCAATGGCATTCTCTAAAATCGTACTTTTACCCCCCCTTACACTTAAGATGAACATTGTCCCCAATGTTCAAATAACAAGATGTAAAAGCAAAAAGTAAAAGAATAAAATCAAATACTCCCCTGATTCGCTCGGTGGATAATGAAATTACACGGTTAGATCTTCCTCCAAGGTAATGTTGAAGCTCCATGACTAATGCATCGCCAAAAGCTTGATTCCATAAACATCTCCTTGTCCAAAATAACCTGTTAAACCTGAGAAAACAAACACGAAAACCTGCATAACATCGGCGGGATAAAATCTATATATAAGGATATAATGCTTGTGGAATGATAATTTTGCAGATTCCTGGAGATTATAAGTTGGAGATTTTACTAAAAACTTTTTATGAAAACAAAACTTTCAAAAATTTCTGGAAATTAAATCTGACGCCGTCAGGTTATAAAATCTGACGCCGTCAGAAATGACCTGACAAAAATTTTCATCTTAAGTTTCCGGAAAATTTCTGGAAAAACCTTTACCTTACTTCCTGGAAATCTTGCAAAACATCATTATGACTCGATACAAGCATTTGACTCAAACAAATACGAATATGTATGCTATTTTATTATTATTACGATTCATGTTCATTTGTGTTCTAATAAACCGATTTGACTTTCCCTTACACTTATCTTTTGCAAAATACCTTTATATGTAGTTAAGACGAAGTTAAAAACAAAATAAAGCATTTTCACAATTTAGTTTTGAACATGAATCAATAATAATAAAAATTAAACACACATACGGAAAATAAAATCAAACAAACAAATAAATAAACACACAAAGCAAATAAAACAAATAAAGCTTGGGTTGCCTCCCAAGAAGCGCTTTTCTTTATTAACGAGTCTTGTAGCTAGACTCAAAGTCACATACATTACGTGACTTCTTCATCGAAAGTTATGTCTTCCTCATTGATCATTTCATTACCATTCTCTTGATAATGCTTGACTCGTTGTATATTCACAGTGAATTCTCTATCATCGTCGTCAATCAACACAACGGCTCCGGTTTTAGAGGAGCTCCTTACGGTAAAAGGTCCATACCATCTAGATTTAAGTTTCCCAGGAAATAGCCTTAAGCGAGAATTATATAATAAGACCTTGTCTCCTTCTGAAAACTCCTTGGGTCTCTTAATCCGTTGGTCATGCCATCTTTTCGCCCTCTCTTTGTATGTGATGGAAGATTCATAAGCCTCTAATCTCAATTCATCAAGCTCTTGGAGCTGTAAGAATCTATTTGTTCCCGCAACTGTATAATCCAAATTACAGGCCTTAAGTGCCCAATATGCTTTGTGTTCCAGTTCTACTGGAAGGTGGCATGCCTTGCCGTATACCATACGGAACGGGGTTGTCCCGATTGGTGTCTTATAGGCGGTTCGAAATGCCCACAAAGCCTCATCGAGCTTAAAAGACCAATCTTTTCTGTTTTGATTAACCGTTTTCTCTAATATTCTCTTTATGGCTCTATTAGTGTTTTCAACTTGACCGTTGGTTTGAGGATGGTAAGCGGTGGAGAATCGGTGAGAGACTCCATACCTTTTCATGACTTTCTCCATTTGTGAATTGCAAAAATGGGTTCCCCTGTCACTAATAAGAGCCTTCGGAATTCCGAACCTAGCGAACAATTTTTTTAAGAAATGAATGACTACCCTAGCGTCGTTAGTCCTAAGGGCTTGTGCTTTCACCCATTTCGAAACATAATCAATGGCCACCAAGATGTATTCATTCCCTCCAGAAGATGGGAATGGTCCCATGAAATCAATTCCCCAGACATCAAAAACCTCACAAACTTGTATATAATTCTGTGGGGCTTCATCCCTCCTAGAGATATTCCCAGCTCTTTGACATGCGTCACAAGTTTGTATCATTCCCTTCACATCACGAAATATTGTAGGCCAATAGAATCCCGCGTCGAAGACCTTTCGTGCAGTAGTGCTTATTCCGTGATGTCCTCCAGATGGACCTGCATGACACTCTTTCATAATTCTGACAGCCTCTCTTTCCGAAACACAACGCCTGATTACCTGATCTGGACATCTTCGAAATAAGAAGGGTTCATCCCAAAAGTAGTACTTTAATTGATTAAAGAACCTCCTTTTTTCATGCCTGCTCATATGCTCAGGGATGACTCTACTTGCCAGGTAGTTAGCATAATCTGCATACCAAGGTTCAGAATCATTTATTGACATGAGCTGCTCTTCAGGAAATGTTTCCCGAATCTCACTCTTGTCAGATTCAGCGAGGCTGGGGTTTTCGAGACGAGAGAGATGATCAGCCGCAAGATTCTCTGCTCCTTTCTTATCACGAATTTCAACATCGAACTCTTGCAATAGTAGGATCCAACGAAGTAACCGTGGTTTAGCATCCTGTTTAGCGAAAAGATATCGAATAGCTGAATGATCCGTAAAAACAACCGTTTTAGAAAGGACAAGATACTGGCGAAATTTATCAAAAGCGAATACCACGGCTAGTAATTCCTTTTCAGTGGTAGTGTAGTTTTCTTGAGCAGGATTCATGGTTTTGCTAGCGTAGTATATTGGCTGAAAGTGTTTGTTAAGCCTTTGGCCTAATACTGCTCCAACAGCATAATCACTAGCATCGCACATGATTTCAAAGGGTAACTCCCAGTTAGGGGTAACCATAATTGGAGCTTGGGTAAGTTCCTGCTTCAATAGATCAAATGCGTCCTTGCACTCTTGAGAGAAGTCGAACGGGGCATCCTTCATGAGTAACTGAGTCATTGGTTTAGCTACCTTTGAGAAATCTTTAATGAATCTCCTATAGAAGCCAGCATGACCCAAAAAACTACGGATTGCCTTGACAGTTGTTGGATAGGGAAGTTTGGATATAGCTTCAATTTTTGCCCGGTCTACTTCGATTCCACTTCCTAAAATTTTGTGCCCCAGCACAATCCCTTCTTTTACCATAAAGTGGCACTTTTCCCAGTTTAGTACCAAGTTGGTCTCCTCACAACGTTTGAGCATTTTCTCAAGGTTAGCAAGACAGCGATCAAAAGAGTTTCCAAAGACTGAAAAATCATCCATAAAGACCTCCATGCTGTCTTCCATTAACTCATGGAAGATTGCCGTCATGCAGCGCTGGAAAGTGGCGGGGGCGTTACATAGTCCAAAGGGCATTCGCTTGTAGGCGAAGGTGCCATAAGGGCATGTAAACGTGGTCTTTTCTTGGTCCTCAGGAGCGATAGGGATTTGGAAATACCCTGAGAACCCATCTAGGAAGCAGTAGTACTCATGCCCTGCTAACCTTTCCAACATTTGGTCGATAAATGGGAGAGGGAAATGATCTTTTCGGGTTGCATCATTCAACTTCCTATAATCGATGCACACACGCCATCCAGTTACTGTTCGTTGAGGTACTAACTCATCCTTATCGTTCTTCACCACCGTCATTCCTCCTTTTTTTGGTACAACCTGTACAGGACTTACCCATGGACTGTCCGAAATCGGGTAAATTAGTCCTGCATCTAGGAGCTTAATGACTTCCTTCTTTACGACTTCCTTTATGTTGGGATTTACTCGCCTTTGAGGTTGCACGGTGGGTTTATAATCCTCCTCCATGAGGATTTTATGCGTACAAAAGGTAGAGTCAATACCCTTGATATCGGCTACACTCCATGCTATAACTCCTTTATATTTTTTCAAAACTCCTAAGAGTTTATCCTTTTGTTCACTTTTTAAAGAAGAGCTTATGATTACCGGAAGTTGATCTTCCCCTTGGAGGAAAGCATATTCAAGGTTGGTTGGGAGTTCCTTGAGTTCTACCGCAGGTGGCTCGATGATGGAAGGTTTAAGTTTGTTCTCGGGTTTACGAAGCTCAAGCTGTTCGATTTCTTGTCTGGGATAGAAGGAGACTGCATTCACATCCATAGCCTTCTCCTCCTCTAAGATGGGTAAGAAAGCTTCATCTCGCAACCAACCAGCTTCCACCTGTTCATCTACACAATTATCAATCTCGTCGGATAGTTCATCGATTTCTTCGATGAAATACAGTTGATTATCTGCTTCGAGAGAAAGATTCATTGTGTCCTTGATGTCGAAGGTTAAGCTATCGGCCCCCACTCGTAAGGTTAGTTTGCCGTCATGAACATCAATAACAGCACGAGAAGTTGCAAGGAAGGGTCTTCCTAGAATGATGGGCACAAGATCATCTTCTTCCATTTCTAGGATGACGAAGTCAACTGGAAATTTAAACTTCCCTACCTTAACCAGCACATTCTCGCATATTCCTAAGGGGTATTTGACTGATCTATCGGCCAGTTGGATGCTCATACGGGTTGGTTTCAACCCAGAATACCCTAGCTTGAGGAACAGGGAATGCGGCATAAGATTGATGCTTGCTCCTAAGTCGGCTAAAGCATTTTTGACTGAAAGAGATCCAATTGAACAGGGCAAGGTGAAACTACCTGGGTCGTCCACCTTCTTTGGTAGCCCTCGTTGAGTCACCACAGAACATTCTTCTCCTAAGGTTACAAGACCCTCGAGCCCTTTCCTGTTGGTGAGCAGCCTCTTGAAGTATGTACTATATTTGGGCATATGATAACATGCATCAAGAAGGGGTATGGTGACGACCGAATTCTTCAAATATGACAGGAATCTTTTATTATCACTTTCGACCTTTTGATTCTTGAGGCGAGATGGGTATGGGACTTTAAGGGGCTGTTTGGCAGGAGTAGGTGGGGATGGAGTTACCGGAGGGGTTTGCTCGGGATTTTCGTCGTTCACATTATCGTTCTCCTCATGAGGGGTCTTGGGTTCCATGACGTTAGATGGTTGAGCTGGGTAGGGTGGATCCTTAGTAGTTGTTCCAGCACGAGTGGTGATGGCGAGTAAAGGGTCTCTTTGCGGTTTGCCAAGGCCGTCGAGAGTGGCGTTGAGTTCTGCGAATTTGGCCTTCACGTTGGCTTGTTGGCTATTGATAAAGTTGTCAAGACCATTTAGTTGCAGATTCTTTTCAAACGTGAAATGCCCGAGATCATCCTCAAAAGTGCTCCTAACCTTATAGTCAGGATATTCTCCTCCTCCCTCTTCTCTCACAAGATTTCCCCAAGGGGTGAAATCATTGTTTTGGTAGAAAGTTAAGAGCGAAGGATCATCGAAGATGTCGTGGCTTGACAAGCATGCTTGTTCGGTGGTGGTATCATCCCCGCATTCCTCCACTTCATGCGGGCCACCACATTGATCACAGATCAAGTATGGGTTTGATAACCGCTTAGTTGGTTGCGACTTGTCTAGATAAGATACCTGATCATTCAATCTACTCACCCGGCTAGCAAAAGGAGGCTCTTTCATGATCTTGGAAACGCTCATGATCGAATCGGGTTCATCCCAGGTATCGTCTTGATCATTCGCGTATTCCTCAATTCTATTCCATCCTTCCTCAACGCTTAGTTTGGCTATTTTTCCTTTTGATGAATTATTAATGCCCAATTGGTCGTTTTTGGAGACACTGTCATAAAAGATTTGGACAAGAAGCCAGAGTTCAATGCCATGATGAGGGACCTGTCTAATTAGATCCTTGAATCTAACCCAAGATTTGTGAATAGGTTCTGCTGGTCCAACCTGGAAGCGGAGGATTTCGTCTCTCAACTTTGAAGTTCTTCCTATGGGAAAGAATTTCTCATAGAATTTTGAGATAAGCTGTTCCCATGTGAAGATGGATTCGGAAGGAAGTTGGTTATACCAGTCTCCGGCTCTTTCATGAAGGGTGAAGGGAAAGAATCGCAACCGGGAGGTATCTCTAGTGGCTCCGTCCGTATGGAGGGTATCCACTATTTTCAGGAAGTCCTTGATGTGTTGGATTAGATCTTCAGTTTTCAATCCGTGAAACTTGCATACACTTTGGACCAGCCAAATATCAGTTGCACGCAAGACCCCATCCGTCTGTTCATTTGGAAAAACGATAGCATTGGAAAAACCATGAGGGGTGGGAGAAGAGTAGTCCTTGAGACATTTAGGGATTGGGATTTCGGGAACTTCCATATCGTGATTGGGTTGAGGGCTAGGAGGTGTAGAATGATGATTGGATTCTTCCTCGGAGAGGGCATCATCAAAATTGATCGTGGATGGTTCAGCCGCTTGGTGGAGTCGCCTTAATTTATGCATTTCCCTTTCGGGTTCAGCATAGGGTGTGGCAAGAGTCTTTATCGAGCTTCGGCTCCTAGTGATTCTAAGATTAGGGGGGTCATCATCCAAAATTAGGGAATATCCTCCTAAAGTGCGGGCTCTAGGAGGTGGTTGTGGTTGTTGTGGTGGTGGGTTGTGGGGGTTAAGGATATTACCATCTTCCATGATGTCGGATGGTATGGTTACGAACAAAGACACGAAGAAAATAGATAGACTAAAGAAAACCTAGAAAAATAAAATAAAAATCTCACTAGAAAGGAATCTAGTGAGTAGACCTAATAGAAATAAAAATTCAACCAAAACAATAACTATTCCCCGGCAGCGGCGCCAAAAACTTGATGCGTGGTTTTGTAACCTTACAACAGGTTTTACCTCTCGAGGGATCTCAAGAGGCTTACAACCCCACCAGGCAGTGTACCTGACCGATGTAGTATAGTGTAGTGGAAAGTACGGGGGATTGATCGTTCTCCACAGGGAATAGTGTTCGTTAGGTATGAAAAGCTACTCTAATTAGGTCTAAGGGTTGAGGAAGATTCTTTTTTATGTTTTTATATTTTTATGAAAGCAAGTAAAATCTCGGTTTTGAAAGAGTGGGCGGAATTAGTTGCTAGTCAACTAACCCAAAATTACTACGGATGCAATAAAATAAATAACTGAAAATAAAATGTGGTGAGAAACTTATGTGTAGAGAAATGTGTTTACTTAGATTTCCTTACTCCCTAACTATCTTTTACCGGTTGATTAGTGTGTATTAGTCGCGTGGATGACGGGTGTATTCCTTAATACCATTCGTGGGGTGGCGTACTTACTTCCCCAACTCTACAAGCTCCTACTTCACTCCTATGTCGAGCCGGCTAGGGAGCTCCTAACATGGGATCACTAGAATTCGCTTGTGCATTAAATACAACCATAAAAACCTTTAGTACGCATTCGGTTCATGTTTCTTAAGACGTTCAAGCAAGTTACCGAATAGGAAGTTAGCCAGTTTTCTTAAGCCTAACATAGATAAACAATCATCCAATACAACTAATAACACACTAATAACCAATAATCAATAGCTAGGTTTCATTAGATCTAAGCAAACACAAGATAAATTTAGCCTAACATGTTAATCAAAAGACAAGAATAAGATAAAATCAAACAACACATAGACATATTGAATGATTAATTGATAACTTATCTTCAATGTAACATGGAAGATCTCAAGGCAAAAAGCCTTGAAAAAGAAGCTAAAATCGTCCTAGGGTTTTCTCCCCAAAATTCCACACACTAAGCTCTCCTCAATGACAAAAAATTAGAAAACTATATATAGACTTTTACATCTGACGGCGTCACCTTATGGAGTGTGACGCCGTCACCTCGCCGCTTCTAGGGTTCCCGGATGACCTTCTTGACGCCGTCCCTCTTTAGCTCTTCAAAAATCCATTCTGGCTTATCAAGGCTTGACGCCGTCAGCTCGTGAACGTGACGCCGTCCCCTTATGATTTAAGCCGTGACGCCCTTGATCAAGTTAAAGCGTGACGCCGTCAGAATTCACATGTTATTTTCATTGGCCTATCATGAGTAAATTTCACGTCCACTTTTTCTTGCCAAAGCCTGACGCCGTCCAGAGTAAATTGTGACGCCGTCAAGAGTAACTTTTAGCCGATTTTTGAGACTTTGTCGTTTTCTTCACTTTTATGCTCCAAAAACGTCCAAAATGCCTCCTTTTCCAGATTTCTCCTCAAAAGTACCTAAAATGACAAAAGGAACGATTTAGGGCAATATTTGATCAAATAAATACGATTTAAGGCTTAAATGACCCCTTAAAAGCGGTACACTTTTCGCTTCATCAGCGGGATAAATTCTATATATAAGGATATAATGCTTGTGGAATGATAATTTTGCAGTTTCCTGGAGATTATAAGTTAGAGATTTAATAAAAACTTTTTATGAAAACAAAACTTTCAAAAATTTCAGAAAATTAAAACCTGACGCCGTCAGAAATGATCTGACAGAGTTCTCATGTTAAGTTTCTGGAAAATTTCTGGAAAAACCTATACCTTACTTCCTGGAATTCCTGCAAAATATCACTATGACTCGATACAAGCATTTGACTCAAACAAATACTAATATGTATGTTAATTTAATATTATTACGATTCATGTTCATTTGTTCTTATAAACCGATTTGGATTTCCCTTACACTTATCTTTTGCAAAATACCTTTATATGTAGTTAAGACGAGGTTAAAAACAAGATAAAGCATTTTCACAATTTACTTTTGAACATGAATCAATAATAATAAAAATTAAACATACATACGGAAACAAATAAAATCAAACAAACAAACAAATAAATAAACACACAAAAAGCAAATAAAGCTTGGGTTGCCTCCCAAGAAGCGCTTTTCTTTATTAACGAGTCTTGTAGCTAGACTCAAAGTCACGGGTTCTACGTTTTTCCGTTTTGCTTCTCAATTGCCCCTCTAATCATCCTAACAACCTCCATATCAACTTTGTATTTAGGTCCTAGGTTCAAGCAATCTTTATAATAAAGGCTTCTCTTATTCCAAACATAGTCCATGCCTTTCTCTTTATCCTCATCATTGATGTCCTCAATCGCACCAATGTTGTCCTTGTCAAATCGAGGCACAAAACGAAATTCATCTACCCGATAAGGCATCCTATATGTGATCCTATCTATGTGATTAGAAAACTGAACCGTGCCTCTTAAACGATCATACTTTAAATTGGATGCTTCAATAAACGGCTTACCTAACACCACGTGAGATAGGCGGCAGTCAACAACACTTGCCAAATCTTCTAAGATCATGAAGTCAGTGACAAAGGTAAAATTCCCAACAAGGATATGCATGTCCTTAACCCTTCCAACGAAGTTGCAAACTCCGCCGGGGCACTTGGGGTCTTTCCTAGGCTCAAGTGGGGTGTTTATGATCTGGCTATAAAGGCCTGAGGACATCACGTTGGTTGGGGATTCACAGTCAATGTAAGCATGCTCAACGTATTGGTACCCAATCATACATGGTATCTTCACATTCCCGGGATCACCCCTCTTAATCTTTGGGTCAATTCTAACAAAAGGTAGTCGAGGGTTATCAACTAGGTTGTTATAGTAAGCAATCTCCTCCTTAGTGGGGTATTCATTGAAATAATCATGCAACCTAGGATCTACCTTCACTTCATCAATTTTCTCAATCAACTCCTCAACCGTAAGATTATTACGTTCAAAGTAATTATCTGAGTATATGGCGGTCTCTAAGTTGTTCAAGGCATAATCAAGCTCTATATCAATCATTCTATTGAGCTCTCTGAGCTCGCTAATCTCATCCTCAATTTGGCTACGCAACAAAGCCACTTCGTCATGTGTAAGGGGTGGATTCGCGTTTTCCATAATGGCAAACTGAATAGTCAATGAAAATCTTATACGAACAAAAGTACGAAGAAAATAGATAGACTAAAGAAAAACCTAGAAAAATAAAATAAAAATCTCACTAGAAAGGAATCTAGTGAGTAGACCTAATAAAATAAAAAATTCAACCTAAACAATAACTATTCCCCGGCAGCGGCGCCAAAAACTTGATGTGTGGTTTTGCAACCTTACAACAGGTTTTACCTCTCGAGGGATCTCAAGAGGCTTACAACCCCACCAGGCAGTGTACCTGACCGATGTAGTATAGTGTAGTGGTAAGTACGGGGGATTGATCGTTCTCCACAAGGAATAGTGTCGTTAGGATTGAAAAACTATTCTAATAGGTCTAAGGATGAGGGAAGATTCTTTTTGTATATGGTAGATTTAATGTGCTTTGCTTTGTGCTATCATCTGTAGTAGCTTCTAAGATAAGGTTTGATTGTTCCTGTGTTGTTGATGGTTTTCTACACTCTTTCTTAATGTGTCCGAGTTTCCCACAATTGAAACATTTTACTTTCTTTTTATTCCACTCACGTTTATTCTTGTTTGACTTTTCATTGTGAGTTGAACTTCCTTCATTCGAGTTATCTCTACTTCTATTGTCTTGCCAGTTTCCTCGTGAGTAGTTAGATTTACCTCTATATTTGGTAAACCGTTTTCCATTTCTAGAGTGTTCACTTTGTGCGAACAATAAGTTATCCTGGCCTTCTACTTGTTCTCCCTTTCTTAGTTTTATTCTTTCCTCGAATGCCTTAAGTTTTCCAGCGATCTCATCTAAAGTAATATCATCGAGATCATTTGTTTGTTCTATGGATGCTACTATTTGAATGAACCTATCTGGTGTGGAGTCTAGTAGTTTTCGTACTAAAAGTGATTCATCCAAAGTTTTCCCTAATTCTTTAGCCTTCGTGGCATAGCCGTTCAGTTTGGCTGTAAATGCATCCACCGTGTCATCTTCCTTCATCTGAAGTGTCTGAAATCCAATCATCAATGATTGTAACCGTGCCTGTTGCACTCTTTCTTCTCCAACGTGTCTCCTTTTCAATGATTCCCATAATTCCTTTGACGTTTTACAACTTGCTACTTGTAAAATTACGTCTTCGGTCAATGCTTGATATAGGAAGGCTGTTGTTGCCTTATCCTTCTTATCGTCTACTTGCGTGTTTTCCTTAGGTTCTATCGCTTCCCATAAACCATGTGCCTCTAATATGACCTTAATTTGTATAGCTCAAACAGTGTAATTTGTGGTTTTTAATTTTGGACATTGGTATTTTGCAATTGGTGTTGTAGGGAGTTTTGGTGGCGTAGTACCATTTACATCGTCACCCGACATCCTAAAAGTGTTTATAATTTTCACCCTTTGTTCGTATGGGAATTTCTAACTAGTGGTATCACTTAATACTACGGGAACAGACAGTAATTATCCGGGAATCCTAGTAATACGGGATCAATATATAGTTTTGGGATTTCCTAATAGTATGTAATAAATATCTATTCTAAATGAATAAGTTGGAATCCAAAATTTGAGTTCGTGACCTCGTTCGTTGTGTCAAAACACAACCGTGTTCCCACTTGTGTCGAGTCTGTTCAATAGACCGACCAACGTTCTTTCTTATTCTACCACACTTCACGTTGTCCTTTTGTGTTGACTTGGCTTCCAATGCGTATCCCTTAGACCTTTCTTTGTCTCGGTTTCTTTTAAAAAAAAACCCCAACGTGTTTTCTGCCACAACCAAAACTTTGTTGTTTGTTGTTGTTTTCGTTCCAAGTGCTCCACAATGTTCCTTTTCTCACAAGTACTTGTCGGTTTGTTCCAAAACAAATCGTCTGCCCTTTTCTTTTCACTAATACCCACGGTATTTTCTTCAACGTCTAAACAAACGTGAGTTTTGTTTGTCGTTCTGCTGTTACTTGTTCCTTTTCTACGCGTTGTACCACAATACTTCTTCTTTCTATCTTGTTTCCACACCGTGTTCTTCAACAACCCTTCAATACCCGTCGGTATTCTTTTGTAAACGAGTGATCAGCCCGTTCTTCTTCGTTATTTGTTGTTGTTCTTGTATTGCTAAACGTCTCTTCAAACAACCCGTGATTGTTTTGTTCTCGGTATACCTTATCACATGCACAAGCAACGCCTCTTTCTTCTTTGTGTATCTTGTAATATACACAAGGTTTCCTCTTTTTTGACGTCTTCCTTCTTCTTCTTGTTGCGTTATATAGCAAACAAGGTTTCTTCTTCTTCTTTGTTGTCGTGTGTATGTCACCAACAAAGGTTTTCCAACAATTATTCTTCTCTTAAGTCTTCTTGTTGCCGTGTATGATAAACACAACAAAACGGTCCACCAATTTCGTTTGGTGCCAGAAACGTTTGCAACTTCTGCCCAAGATAAGTCATATACTACTCTTCTTGCGCCCTTAGTTATTCATGCATCGTTGTTTCAGTCGCGTTTTTCTTCCACAGAAAAATCTGCACGTTCCTTCTTTTGGTTTTCTATTCTCGTATGGATATGTGGATTTGTGATGTTCTAACGAGTTGTGCAAACCAGGCTCTGATGCCAATGTTAGTCCCAAACGTGTGTTAAAATGAAATTGCAAAGTATATTGAATAACTAATCGATTTTTCTAACTTTAGACCGTTACAAGTTTGTACATATATATACTAATCTAATCGGTGTAATGAACCGATATGTCCATTCGTGTATTTACATAAAGTAACTAACTTAACTAACATAACCGCTTTGGCGGTTATTTACTTTCTAAAGAACGAGTTTGGTCCTTCGTCTTTGTTTGTCTTCAAATGGAGCAATATTCGAGATTATATGCTCACAATGATGAGCCTCACAATTCGGTAATCTGATCTTTCTAGATGCCGACGGACAAAGGGTAGGAGGAATAATAAGGCAGAAATTATATTCGGAGACAAATATATAACAATTGCCAAGATGAACAAAGAAGGGGAACTTGATCCACTGCCAAACCAGTTCTTCATGGTGTTTCCAAATCCAGAAGGATTATCCAAACTAAATGAATATGTCACTGGTAATATTATAACCCAAGCTGCTGCTGAGAGTATCTTCAAAACGTATCTCAGCTTGACATGAAATGACATGCTGAACCTTGCTTTCCACATCATCACCAAATCAATAACAGCTGAAAATTGAGACACAATAATAACATTAACATCGTAACGTGCAATTTTATCGCGACATTGATAATCCACTGTCTTATTAAGGACAAAAAGCACAATCTACTTTGACCCATTTGCTAAACTTTCTAACTTCGACTTGCAAAAGTCAAATTTAATATAGGAAAAAGAATTCAAACCACTTGGTTACCTTGTGCAAGTTTCAATATGGCTGCTGTTATGAAGATGCTCAACACTCTCTTGAACACTTTTCCCTCAAAGACGGAACCAAGATTACCAGATCCATTCCATGCAATAATAATCATTGCCTTGAGTTGATGGTTTATGTTATTCATGCCATAAATTTAGTCAGTTAAACTCAGCTATAGTCAATAAAACAAAGTTGTTAAAAGCAGCTTGCTACGAATGAAAATAGACGAATACCTGTAAACATAGAATGAAGAAGCTCCACATCCTATCAAAACTCCTAAATATATGCCAGAATGACTCTATCTCCACAGAATTAATCTTTCCTACCCAACGACCCTGGTAGCCGATTTTTCCACATGAAATTAAAAGAAAAACATTATAATATGAAAGGCGATAAAGAAACTGAGGGAACAGAAATGAAGCTTTGTCAAACTCATTTTGTCAATTAATTATAACAGATATAAATATTTTAACCAATAATTACTAAAATAACCCGATTGCCCAAGTGCTAAGAGTATCCGGCCCGCTCACAGAAAATTCCCCCCTTAGCCCAGGGCAACTGATCCGACGGAACACAGGACGCCACGTCACCGACCAGAGTACCTCAACAACTGTTGCTACGATGTATACGGGATGTATTGTATTTTGGGCAACTTTTTAAGTTTGGGCAACCAATACATGAACAAAAGGATATTTTGGTCATTTTACGTGCATTAAAATTAGGTAGTTTTTTTTAAAATATAGTAGCCCGTAATTCGATAATTCGATTACAATTCATTACAGAAAACACATCAATACACAAACAGCTTCTTTTCCATAGACAAAGCATCACACAAGTAACAAATCATAATTTCTTAACACCCTGTAATTCGATATGCCGATTCCGTTGTACCGTTGTAAAATCGTTGTTCGATCTACAGTGAAGTTGCTTGGAGAAGTCAAAGAAATTTTGTCGCAGGATAAAAAGCGGGAAAGGTTGTTTAGAAACACAGTCTTTGGTCCGTGGTTGGATATTCGGTTTTTCGATAATGACTGCCCTTTGATGCATTTTGTTTTACAACATCAGGTAAAAGTTTCTAACATATCGTCCGATTCCCCACCATTGCAGTTCAAAATTGGGGATGATTTGTTAGAGTTCGGGCGTAAGGAATTTTGTTTAATAACAGGGTTTCGATTTGGGAAAGTTTGTAAAAAAAAGAAAACAAATGCATTTCTTGACCGCGTATTTCCAGAAAAAAAGACAGATGGTATAAAATCTGTATATGGCAGTGATTGTTTGAAACTAGTTAAAGATCCAAATAGGTTCTTAGCTCTTTCGGATGAGGATGCTATTAGGTTGTGTCTTTTGATAGTTGCTATGTTGGTGTTTATGGGTATTGAAGAAAGGAATTGTATCCCTAATCATATACTGTCTTTGGTGGAGGACTTTGATGCTTGGAACGTTTTTCCCTGGGGTGAATACATGCGGCATAAATTTTATCAAAGGACTGTGAATGTTGTTGAGAGACATAGACCAGTTCATTTGGAGAAGTTGGAAAAAAACCCATATTACAATGCGACATACAATCTATACGGTTTTCCTTGGGCTTTCAAGGTATGCCATACTTTCTACTCTGTACTAAAGTTCAATACTATTGTTATATATATGTATCCGGTGTACAAAATGTTTGTATCTGTTTTCTATCCATTACTAGGTTTTTTGTATTAGATATATATTGAATATATAGTTTTCAACACGGTAATAACCTGCAGTTTGAACATTTTTCTTTTCCACATTATATACATTTTAAACAACCACATATTTCAGATATGGATTTTGGAGACATTTCCTAAAAGCGGCAACTGGTGGGCGAAAGACACGAACGTCATTCCACGAGGTCTTGCTTGGTCTAAATGTCAAAAGTTGCGAAGATCAGACCGTAAAACACTATTTGGACCGGTAAGCACCGCACTATCTTTGAAGGCTAATTTGTTGGACCCTTATTTAAATTTGTTCACATACAAAGTTATTTACTATTTGTTTTTTTAGGAGTCAGTTCCTATTAAGGCACTTTATGCCACCAAACGCGAATTGAGACAACCGTGGTGTATTGCCAGCATCCCCTTTATAAAGGGTTTGTCTGATTCAGACCTGTCAAGTGCAGAGGAAGACCAACAACCGGATAGCGCAGAGGATGATCACCAACCTGCTAGCGCAGAGGATGACCGCCAACCTGATAGCGCAGACGATGACAACCAACTTCGTAGATCAGAGGATCACCAACAAGCTGGTAGCGCAGACGATGAACACGAAGCACCAAGTTTAGAAACTTTAGATAAAAATAATGTTGAAAACGCAAAAGGTGTCCAATCAGGCGAAGGCCAAGATGAAAAGAATTTTGGAACAAATCCTATTTTGGGCAAGATATTTGATTTGCAAACTGATATTTCGTTGATGGCGAAGCACGTAGCGTCTGTCCCTAAACAAGACATTCGCGAGCTGCTTCAGAAGGTGAAAACAAAATTTTCAGAGTTAGAGACAGTTATTAACGAAAACACTGATGATCCAGATTTTCCAGTCAAGTCTGATGTCAACCCTGATATTTACATGGTTTGTATTCACCTTATATGTTTTATTCTCCTAACATTATACGAAGATCAATTCCTCATTAAGTATTACACTTATCTCATTTTGTCAACTACAGACCCCGTCATCACGTTGTGAAGATGGTGTTGATAATGGTGTTACGCGCCGAGATGTTGATGATGATCATGCTGATGATGATGTCGATCATGCGCATCCAATGGAAGTTGACAATCCTGTTTGTTTAAAGGTTTACTTTTACTTTGTGTTTTTTTGGCATACGTTTATAAGTATCTCATTTCCCCGTTAATGTTTACCCTTTAATCGTACATTTAATTCATTAAATGTTGTATTATTTTGTCAACTACAGGCCACGCCATTAGCTTGTGAGGCTGATACTGGTGTTACGACCAGTGTTGCAGCCCATCACATGGAAATTGACATGGATGTTGGGCAGCAAGGCTACAACGAATCTCAGGTGGGTGGGATGGACGTTCTTGTAAAAGCATGTGAATTAGGGGTTACTCCTGACTTCCCTACTCTTGATCATCATCAACCTGCGAATCAAGTTGTGGCATCCCATGAGAAGGACATAAATCAAACAACATCCTTCGTCTACGGTGATGTATGTTATCTTGAAAAAAATACTTTTGCAAAATACAGCCTTCCTTGTTTGCCTATTTATTTATACATCTTTATTGTACCAGTATCATCCGGTGGTGTATGATGATGTCATGAGTTATATAAACGACGGAGCGGATGTGACTAGTGTTTCGTTAGAAGAAGTACCGTTTGATAATGAAAATGGTAAGGGTGTTGAGAATGCAAATGCTATTTTCGTGCATAAAGAACAAACAACCCCATTGCAGACATATGTTGAGGTACTTGGTTTACTTTAAATTTAAAAAGGTTAATAATTGTTCCTTTCTATGTCTTGTGGTCGGTGTTAATTACCACCTATGCAATGCAGGAAGACCAAACAACAGCATTTCAACAAACACTCACCAACCAAGGGTTTGCAAATGTGGTCGGTCCCAATGACAAACCTTGCTTGCACTCTGTTTTTTCTGAACGTAAAAAGAAGAAAATCCAAAAGAAAAAAAATGCGCATAAAGTTGCTCTAGTGGCTAAAGCCTTTAAATCAAAGCACGATAAGTTTTTTGAATCTCTGAATTCAGAGAACGTCCAATCCGCACGACTGACCAGAGCAGCTACTTGCAGAAAGAAGTTGATTGAGCCTATAGTCATTTTAGATGTAAAGCACCGTAAAACATTGATACTGAAATCACTATCTGGCTGGCCTATGCTAATATATGGTATGTGTCTTTTCAGGACGTATCTGGAAACCCAAGAACTCGGTCAATTACTGAGTTCTATTCGGCCAACCCAGATCCTTTTGTTGAGGTAGTCTGATTTGTTAATCTTAAATTAACAATATTATGATTCGTTTATTGTTAATCATTTATTTGTTTATTTTAGGATCTGAGTCGACATCCCAAATTGAAAAAGGACAAGGTGTCTCTGCCTGATTCGCTTCGTGTTTATTTAAAGCAAAAAAAAACCAAAAGCTATAAGTTTCCATGGGGCGGTCGTAACATTGTTTCTGATATGAAATTTTGGCTAGCGTTGGCATGTCTTGAAGATTGTAAAGGCGGTTGGCTGTATGACTATGTAAGGAACCATCATCACTATCTGGTCAAATACATTTGTATATACTTTTGATTGAGTAACCACTATAAGTTTTATAATTTTTGTTTTGTGTACACAGCACTTGGATATATGGTTTGACCTTATGTGGTCACTTAGACCAAGCAATGCTGATTGGACCTTGGCAGGTTCTCTGTTCGCCCGACATATCTTGGCTGGTCAGATGTACAGTCATTATTCAGATGGAACAAGCTACCCTGTGGCTTGGCGAGATGTTGAAAAGGTTAGTTTGCCACAATCCTTTTTAAATATAATTTTAAGTGTATCCATATTAATATGTACATTTCTTTGTCTATATTAGGTTTATTTCCCCGTCAATGAACCTGATAAACACTGGTGTCTCGCTGAGCTTCACCTACGTAGTGGTGTTGTTTCATTTTATGACACTCTTGGGTTGGTACATGGCAATGGTGCACGGTGGTGGAGAACTTTGAAAAGAATTTTGCCAAAACAACTTACCATGTATCTGGTTGAGCATGGTATATTGGCGAGCAAGGGCATATCACCCGAGGAATATAAAATAACATACCAGTGTCCTGCAGTCCCGAAACAAGCAGACGTATATGGCGATTGCGGTGTATGGGTATGTATTATTTTATATAGATTGTGCCGCAACCAACCACTGGAAGTAGATGACCCGCTTCAAACAGCGGTAGCATACCGTGAGCGGATGCTTCAATACTTCTGGAAGCACAAGGAGTTAATAAACAATGTTTAATGGTATTTGGAAGGTAGTAGAGTTGATTTATAAATCTGTAACCCAAAATACAATTTACTATTATCTAGTAATCGTAGTAATCGTATGTTTAGAAAGTTTGTTATATTTATTTATAGAAGAGATTGATGTATATCTCTTCACACGTTTTCTTGTATGACGGGTAAGGTTAAGGAGTTCTTGTTAGTATAAAAGAAACACCCGTCTATGAGTTATGTACAAAGAATCTATAATCAGTGTCAAGCTATGAGGAATAAGATAGTTTAATTCAAGAAAAAACTTTGTGATTTGGTGTTGATCCCAGATGAGGCCTTGATAGATCTTTGTTAATTATATTAGATATGAATGTAAAACAATATGTATAGAAACTGTGTAGGATCGTGCCTCTTGATAGATATTTGAGCCAAAAGAACTTTTACATAGCTTATTTAAACACAAGCCAACTACTATGAGAATCTCTGTATAATAAACTTGTGCTTATGCGGAAACTAAACACAAGAGTTGAAGAAGACAATGACTAAAAGACTTTGATCCTCTATGGATCTTGTATTAACTATTTTCTTTGGAATTGGATGCAAAACACAATGTCGTATGTTTCTCTTCCTAAAATAACAAACATACAAAAAATACGCCATGACCAGCAGTAACAAACACTGCCAGCAGAAACTAAACAATGCTACCAGCAGGAACCATGACCGGCAGAAACCAACACTGCCAGCAGGAATCAAACTACACTAACAGCAGCAACGAAAATAAACATTATTCTAATATTTCCTAACAAACTGTTATCGAATTGACACAATATTAAACACAATTGCATTTGTATTATATACTGACACTCACAAATATTGTCTAGTACATTTACACATGTTAAAACGTTAACACTTATTTCATACATTTATGTGAACAGGTTTACCTCCGGTTTGAGAAGGTATGAAGTTATTGATCCAGCATCGTCGTTTGACATGTTTTCAGTGTGGCTTCGAAGTCTAGTGTCATTTGCCTTTGGAACATTTTTACCGTCATCAATGGAAGGCGTTCGTTAACATGTAAGCTTCAAGAGTGTGGTGTTTCGATCTTTTCCTAGATCAGAGAATGAATTCACAATAATAAAGCTCATACTTGCGTGTTCCCCCTTGCTGAAGATGGTTTATATCAAGCTGTTTGATTTGAGTTATGATGAGGCCGAAAATGTGAGGATGAATTGGGAGTTGGCTAAGAACCTGTTGAAACTCCACCGAGCTTCCCGCACAGCGTTGGTTGTTTTCTTTTAGTCTTGTAGTTTATGCATGTATGGGTTGAATACTCTATGACAACCAACTTCGTATTTTGTTGTTTGCTATTACCTTATTAGTTATTACCAAATACTGTATAAAGATTTATAAAAATTGTTTTATTCCAAAAGTTTTAGCAAAAACTGCTTAAAGCAAGACGACATTGGAGTTCAATTGGGTTTAATGACCACAGTTGTTTGGTACTCAAAAGGTCTATTTAAGTTGCCCAAAATAGTTATGGCATAACTATTGTTGCTCTATTGTTATTTTGGTACGTTGTTAAGTAAATCTAATGAATCAACTTCCAAAAGGTAGATCACTTTCCAATGCAGCCCTTGCGCTACTGTTCACACAATGGAAATCCACTTTATTTTAAAAAAATTTTTAATGCCACTTGATACTTTAAGCATAATTAATGAGACTCCTATATATTCTTCTGAACGCCTGACGACTAAAATACTGAAATGTTGTCTAGCCACAACGATGCATCAATTTAAAGTTGCCCATCTTTTTTACATTGCCCAATTTTATTAAACGTTGCCCAATTTTGCCATGTAGGTTGCTCTACAGTTCACACAAATACATCTACTGTATTTTTTTAAATGGCAATTCAACCAGTAGGTTTAATCATAATCAATTAGACTCCAATATATATGTGTCATCAACTTTATTTATTGTTTCTACTTTGCAAACCCATATATTGTAAGGTTTTTAAAATGGAAAAACGTTGTATTTTTAAAAATAAATACGCAACAATCTTTTAGATAATAGGTCATCAAATACGCACAACAATCTTTTACCAAGTAGAAAACCCTACCACAGTAACATAAAAAAATGAAAAAAACATAAAACAATTACAAATCTACCAAATTAAAAATAAAGTGCACAACAATCTTTTAGAAAATACGTAATTACGTTACAAAATATTGTGCCATTTGAATAACCGGACTGAAGTCAGCATTACTTTTGTCTATATACCACTTCGTATGGTTACTTTTGTCAATATACCGCCTTGGTCTTTTAACTTCTTCCCACCGTTACTATGTCCTTCATGTTTTAAGGAGTCTTTTGATAATCAGGTGCAAGTATGGCACTGTATGCAAGAAAATTGCCTCCTGTATCTCCAAGCAAAAGTGCTCTTCCCATTCTATATCTCCCTTCCGTGGTTTTGGGAATGCTTGCAGAGACGCCCTTCTGCACAAAAACGGTTCGAAATGCACCATATTGTTCGAAAGGACGCTCAAGAATGTTATGGAAGGGTGTTTAGATGATTGGGTTTTGTAGAGCGTTATGGTTTATGGTTGTTAGTCGTCATTTAAGAACGACTAACTGCTATTAGTAGTCATTTAAGAACATGTGTGGGCCGTCAGATGACCCTCTTGACGATGCTTTATACTGTTATTCAACAACCAGTTGTAAAAAAACGATAACATCTTCAACTTGTCTCAAACGGTGGTTGTGAGTTCGATCGCTGTGACACTCTGTATTATTCTATGTGTTAGATGTCTTTATCGTTTTTTTGTGGGGTTGGTTGCGCCTTATTTCATTGTAATAACCTTTTATAGAGGATGAACCACTGTTGTGTCACGTGTGAACAGTCACGTGGTCTGGTCACGTGCCTAAACTTGTAGCTGGATGCCTACCTAGCATGTTGGATTAGACATAAAGTATATTGTCTTGACTCTTGACTTTTCAACGTCTTGGAAGGTACACAAATTTGTGTTTAAACTTGTTGGGAGTATATCGGCTGAACTTTCCAAAGGTGGATAGTCCGCTCAACTGCCTTTAACATTTTATTTTGGAAAGCCACTTTAATTTTTTTAATTTTTATTTGACCGGCAGAAACCAACACTGCCAGCAGGAATCAAACTACACTAACAGCAGCAATGAAAATAAACATTATTCTAATAATTCCTAACAAACTGTTATCGAATTGACACAATATTAAACACAATTGCATTTGTATTATATACTGACACTCACAAATATTGTCTAGTACACTTACACATGTTAAAACGTTAACACTAATTTCATACATTTATGTGAACAGGTTTACCTCCGGTTTGAGAAGGTATGAAGTTATGGATCCAGCATCGTCGTTTGACATGTTTTCAGTGTGGCTTCGAAGTCTAGTGTCATTCGCCTTTGGAACCTTGTTACTGTCATCAATGGAAGGCGTTCGTTAACATGTAACCTTCAAATTATTTGCTTTCCTTTTTAGTCATCGTTGTGGTTTATCATTTCAGCAGAAAACTTAGTAATTGTACTATGTTATGTTGTTATTGTGTTGTATTTTTTTACTTGTTTATGTTTGTCATCGTTTGCAACCGACGTACCAAAATAACAATAGAGCAACAATAGTTATGCCATAACTATTTTGGGTAACTTAAATAGACCTTTTGGGTACCAAACTACTCTGCTCAGTAAACCCAATTGAACTCCAATGTCGTCTTGCTTTAAGCAGTTTTTGCTAAAAGTTTTGGAATAAAACAAATTTTATAAATCTTTATACAGTATTTGGTAATAACTAAATAGCAAACAACAAAATAGCTGGATGCCTACCTAGCATGTTGGATTAGACATAAAGTATATTGTCTTGACTTTTCAACGTCTTGGGAAGGTACACAAATTTGTGTTTAAACTTGTTGGGAGTATCGGCTGAAATTTCCAAAGGTGGATAGTCCGCTCAACTGCCTTTAACATTTTATTTTGGAAAGCCACTTTAATTTTTTTAATTTTTATTTGATTGTCAAATTGAACATACACTAAAAATTGCCTGGAAACTTGAGAGGTACATGGATGGTTCCCATTTAATGTTATTAAATGCTAAAACTCTAGAAAGAGTTTTGGCAGTGTCTGCAACTGACAGGTGTAATGATGACTTCTCAGGGTAAGTTAGTCAATCACACTTGCAAGATGGGCAACTTAGAAAATGGCCAACTTAGAAAATGGGCAACTTTAAAAAACTTATGAAACTTTAGAAAATGGACAACTTTAGTTGCCCATGTTAACAAATTAAACACCTAAAATGTATTCGTCTGACGTGTTTCTATTTAATTAACATATTAACCAATAACACGTTAACGTTAACATATTAAACTACTAAAAAAACAACTGTTATTTTTATTAGAAAAAGAAATTTTGTTTTCCATTTATTTTTCCGAAATAATTTTATTTAGAAAAAATAGTTTTTTTTTTGAATTTTTTTTAGAAAAATGCTATTTTTTTTTCATTTTTTTTGTACACGTTAATATTAACACATTAAACAACTAAAATGTATTCGTCTGACGTGTTTCTATTTAATTAACACATTAAACAACAACACGTTAACGTTAACACATTAAACAAAACTAGTGTTATTATTATTATTATTATATATATATATATAATTTTTTTTTTTTGCCTTTGTTTTTGTTTTTATTATTTTTCGTACCAAACGGGCTCTAAAAACTATGAAACTTGCGCCATTATTAACGAAATACTTTTTTTCAACAAAAACGAGTATAAATATGCAATACTTTCTCGAAATCAATATATTTGTCTTTGTTTTTGTTTTTATTATTTTTCGTACCAAACGACCTCGAAAAATTATGAAACTTTCGCCATTATTTTGAAATTAAATTTTTTTTAACAAAAACTTTTTTATTTCGAAATTAAATTTTTTTTTATTTTGAAATTATATTTTTTTTCAAATAATTTTTATTTTTTTAGAAATTTTTTCCTGAATTATTTTTTTTATTTCGAAATTAATTTTTTTTCAAATAATTTTTAGAAAAAATATTTTTTTTAATATTTTTATTGTATGTATACGTGATAGATCTGAAGTAAGGGAAAATTAACGTTATAGATTATTAAGGGAAAGAAAAAGGATTTGTAATGTAACAAGAATTAAAGACGAAGAGGAAAATGAACAAGGTGAGATACGTGTGTTATATATAGAGGAGAGAGAATATCAAATAAAATGGCAATTTAAAAGATGGGCAAACTTAAAAGATGGGCAACTTAAAAAATGGGCAACTTAGAAACTGGACAACTTTAAAAAACTTGTGAAACTTTAGAAAATTGACAACTTTTTTTTGCCATGTAGGTTGCGCTATAAAATGCCTTTTTAAAACATTGCCTATTTTTGCCAAATTTGTGTTTAAACTTGTTGGGAGTATCGGCCGAAATTTCCAAAGGTGGATACTCCGCTCACCTGCCTTTAACATTTATTTTGGAAAAGCCACTTTAATTTATTTAATTTTGATTTGATTGTGAAATTGAACATACACTAAAAATTGCCTGGAAACTTGAGAGGTACATGGATGGTTCCCATTGAATGCTATTAAATGCAAAAACTCTAGAAAGACTTTTGGCAGTGTCGAAGCAATAAACTATTGTCTGCAACTGACAAGTGTAATGATGACTTCTCAGGGTAAGTTAGTGAATCACACTTGCAAAATGGCAACTTAAAAGATGGGCAACTTGCAACGTAGAAAGTGGGCAACTTAAATTGGGCAACTTTTAAAAAGTTAGGAAACTTTAGAAAATGGACAACTTTAGATGCCCATTTTAAGTTGCCCATTTTAAAACATTGCCTAATTTTGCCATGTAGGTTGCGCTATAAAATGCCTTTTTAAAACATTGGCTAATTTTGCCAGCAGGAAGAGAAATGTCGCCAGCAGGTGCAAGGGTTTCACTACCTGTAGCAATGGAAGAGCTACCAGCAGGATCACTCTTCTTTGCCCATTTTTGGTTGCCCAATTTATCCTGGTGCCCATTTCTCTAAGCTGTCCTTTAAATTTTGATTTTTTTTCCCATGAATTGTACAACAAAAAAACAAACCAATAAAACGTCGATACTTAAACCACGTATTGTTGGTTGGTTTGTTGTTTTAAACGGAATTAAAAAAATATAAAATTAAACAAAAACTAAATAAACAAATAAATACGTAAAAAACAGAGGCAACTGAAATGTTAATACAATCATAGTAATCACATAACCTGGTTGCCCAACAAATGGTGTTACAGTAGTATATATGGTGTTGTCAGTCGTTCAGAAGAATATATTGTACTGAAAGTACAAAATAATAAATGGCGCTAGTACATACTCAGGGTTGCCTAACTAATTGTTTGTAACATTATTTTTGCACCACTTACCCTTATGCAATTTTTGGTTAAAACCACACTAATAGTTGGTGATATTTTTTGCACCACTTACCCTTACACAAATTTTGGTTTGTTGACTTCGGTAAAATCAAATAATTCATTGATATTTTTGTAAAAGGTACTAAACATACTAGAAACATGAAAACAACGTCATACTAAACTGCTTCAATGCATTTCACCCCAACTTGTTAGAACCGGAGCTCTCTTCCCTGCTTTCCATCATATTCTTGCTTTCCTTGAGTCGTTTTAAACACAATTTCAAGATCGGTAATCCTCTTTTCTAGATTATAAGGGTCGTGAAACCCACCTTGTTGCTCCCCCTTGTTTTGAGGCACCACCACATTTTGCTGCACCAGTAACTCACTTTGAGCCACCACATCCTCTTCACCTTCCTCCTCCTCTTCATCTTCATCTTCCTCTTCGTCTTCTTCCTCCTCCCCATAATCATTCACTCCCCAAACCTCATCCCAGTAAAAGTCTTGCGCATGCAGCCAGTTCAAAATTTGACCCCTCATCCACGCATCTACCTGCCTATACGACCCATATTCTGCAATCGGTTCATACCCGAAAGCATCAAACACTGCGTCAAATAGTAAATTGTTGTTTAACACCCACTCGTACTCTTCAGCATCATTTTGAAAGTTGCCATTATTCGTTGCCATTGTTTATGTTTTCTTTCAATTGAAAGGGATATATGTGTTTGTCTGTGTGTTTTTGGTATACAATGCATAGTTATAAATAGGCTGGAGAGTTAGATTAAAGGTTCCCAACACTTTGGGGGGGAAAGGGACAAAGGCGCGCGCCAAAATTAATAGATGTGAATCGAAGATGTACGCAAAAAGTCTCGAATATCCTTTTACCAAGTATTGACCTTCCATGGCCAATGAGTTGACGCAACAACTAGGTGTATCTCATGGTTTGTGAATAATAAACTTACAAACTCAATATTACCAACTGGTTGTTTGTGAAATTTGGGATGATTTGGGATCGGGTTTGTTAATATTGGCCCGAGGGAATAAATGTTGGACCGTCACCGGAAAGGTCAAACAATATGTGGTTTAACTACGGACGGTTTCTTGGTTGGTTTGCTGTTGTAATAAATGGGCAACTTAAAAGATTTGCAACTAATAAAACGGGAAACTTAGAAGATGGGCAACCAACAACTTAAATTATAATGGGGGATAATTACCAAAATAGACCAATCACCAAATGGTCTTTTATAATGGCTGTTGGGCAGGGTGAAAAGAATTGGCAACTTAAAATTTGGGAAACTAAAAATGGGATTCGCGCAGGCTAAAAAGATGTGCAACTAAAAAAAGTGCAAAATATGGGCAACATACAAAATGGGCAACATAAAAATTGGGCAACTTAATATGGCAGTTCATCAAACATAAAATAATGGGCAACTTAAAAGAGTTGCAACTAAACAAAGGGGCAACTTAGAACTTGGGCAACCAACAATTGTGCACTTTTACTGGGGGGTTCACTTTTACCATTGTATAACTAAACAAAGGGGCAACTAAACAAAGGGGCAACTTAAAAGAGTTGCAACTAACTAATGGGGTCATACTATTATTGGGGGGGTTCACTTTTACCATTGTATAACTAGTTGCCCAAATTTTTAATACAAGTTGCCCAAATTTTTAATACAAGTTTATTTGTGTTGTAAGCTAGTGGACACCAAGGGAGCATCTTTTATAACAAGCTGACCAACGTGACAAGACCCAAGTATTCACCAATTCACTATCAAACATTGACTTTCTGCCGATAAACCTGCAAACCAAACCCTATACCCACCATGATTACACAAACAATATGTGGGTTTTTTTTTGGAAGGCGTACAATATGTGGTTTAATAATGAAAAAAATAAAAATAAATAATAACTAAATAAGTAAATAAAGAAAGTAGGAAAGGTACCTACTTTCTTTTCTTGGAAACTTTAAAATTTTTACCATTAAGCCCATCATTTTCCCATTAGTAAATACATAAAAATTAAAGGAAACTGAAATGTTAATACACTTATGGCAATCATATCCTAATTCTAATGATGTTGATGAAGTACAGATAGAGACTACTGCTTGAGTTATATTCAGTCTTAAGTAGCTTTTCCATTCCAGATCAGTCCTAAGTAGCCGGCAACAATGTCCTTTGTGCTTCCGGGCAGGGCAGTAACAAGGATGAGAAATCATGGATTTTTCATCCTCTATTTTCTTGATCCACCAGACAAACACAATCTATCTACCCCTTTAAGAACGGCTTAAAGTTATTAGCAGTCATTTCAGAACGGATCTAGATCATAAGAGTGATCCACCCGCTGTGATACCATTTGTTGGTGCGCTTTAAACTTGAGCAACTGATGAATTAACAAGATAAACATAAACACGTGCCGCTTGGACATTGAAAGAATAACGAGTTTATGATTCATGATGGCAACATTACAAGGTTACTACGGTGAGAGACAATTAAAAGTAACTAGTAGGCTTGGGTTAAGTTTGTTGGAGGATTGTAAGAATCTAACTATGTTATGGAATTGTTAATCTCGTTCAACGCGCACATTTTGCTTCAGTTGGGAGTGCTTTATATAGCAGCTAGATTACTGTTGTTGCACGTGAGACTAGTTATCTTATTTGATTTCTAAAAAAAGCATTTGATTGTTAAGCGGATCGTGCACAAAAATAGGCTTGAGAGGTAGATGAATGGTTCCCATTTAATGCTATTAAATGCAAAAAAGGTCATGAAAGACTTTTGCCATTGTGGATGGTAATCCACTTATGGGGGCAAGTGACAGGTGTAATATTGGTAGTCAGACTTACAAAATGGCAACTTTAAAGATGGGCAACTTAAAAAAAGTGCAACTTTAATGGTGCAACTTTATAAAATTGAGCAAATTTGTGACGCAACTTAATAATGGGCAATTGAGAAGACTTTCCACCTTTGGAAATTTCAGCCGACAAGTTGACAAGTTGCCCAACTTTACAAGTTGCCCAACTTTACAAGTTGCCCAACTTGACAAGACCCACCGTTAATTAACATTGATTTTTCTGACAACTATTTAATTATTTCCCGCGGGAAAAATAAACCCACCCACCAAACCCCTATACACACCATAATTACACAAACCCTTATAAAAAAATTAAATCCAAAACGAAATCCAAACTCTCATTTTCGAGAACTCACCAAAGCAAATCAAATTCCAGCAATACCATGTCTTTTGGACGTAATGTTAGGCCTAAAATGATGGATTTATATTAGCAACATGCCAGATAACGTGATCACTAATATTATGAATCGTTTGCCACTAAAAGATGTGGTGAGGACCGATACTTTAGCGAGTAACTGGAGGTTTAAGTGGACTTTGCTCACCGACGTTAAAGTTGATGAGGATTTCTTTTATTTTTTGACGAATAATTTTGATGGGAAGGAACTTACCAGACTGCTACTTCAGCTCAGAGGTCCAGTAAGAAGGTTTGTCTTCTCCGTAGATCCCAAACCGCTGTTTGGACAAGATTACTTCAAATATGAAGAGATTCATGATTGGCTGTTGTTTTTGGCTCGGGAAGGAATCGAGGAGCTGACAATTCGAAACTGGTATGGTGAACCAGTTATGTTGCCAACCCAACTGTACTCTCGTATGGAGTTGAAACATCTTGAACTTCATTGGTGTACTCTTCCTAGTTTGGTATCTTTTATTAGCTTTCCAAATCTATTGAGCTTAGAATTGTTATATGTTGACTTTCAAACCGGTTCAGTTTGGAAGTTTATTTCTCGTTGTCCCTTACTTGAGTCTCTTAAAATGAATCGTATTCATAAAAACGACATGAGACTTTTGGATATGGCACAGCTTGGAAATTTGAAGAAGTTGTATTTGTCATTCGGTGTTTCGAACCATCCCACGACAATCACAACTTACAATATCTTTCAGCTTAGAACTCTTCCCAATCTTGAGTCCCTTACATTGGATTTTTAGGAGTGCAAGGTTAGACAAATTTGAGTTTTACAGTTCAAATTTCATAATGTTAAAGTAATCTCTAATACTTATGAAATATAATCTTTAAAACTTACGATAAGTCGACCATTTGTAGTTGTTGGAAGAAGGAAGCTCCTGGATGAATGTCCCTGTGGCATTTGTAACCCTTAAGACTCTAAATCTATCCGGAGTCGATTTTGGAAACAATGCAATGGTGTCATTCATCATTCAAATGATTTGTGGAGCTCAAAAATTGCAAACTCTAGAAACCATGGTAAGTGGAATGCATATGTATGAAATACGTCATCTTAAATTGACATGGTTATGCATCTCAATACTATCTCAATTTGCAGGCTGCATTGGAAAGTGATCTACCTTTGGAAGTTTATTCATTAGATTTACGTAGCAATGGAATGAGGTCGGGGCAGCTCAAGAGTGTGGCGTTTCGATCTTTTCCTAGATCAGAGAATGAATTAACAATAATAAAGCTCATACTTGCATGTTCCCCCTTGCTGAAGATGGTTTATATCAAGGTCAGCAATTTTAGTTATGATGAGTCTGAAAATGTGAGGATGAATTGGGAGTTGGCTAGGAAACTGTTGAAACTCCACCGAGCTTCCCGCACAGCCTTGGTGGAATTCTTTTAGTCTTTTAGTTTATGTATGGGTTGAATACCCTATGGACAATCAACTTTTCAGTTTCCTTTAATTTGTATGCATTTAGTTATGGGGAAATGATGATTACTTTATAAAAGCAGGAACAAGGGTGTCACTACCAGTAGCAATGGAAGAACTACCAGCAGCATCACTCTTCTTTGGCCATTTTGAGTTGCCCACAATGAACTGCCCAATTTGTTAATTTGCCAATTTAAAACATTGCCTAATTTTGCCATGTAGGTTGCGCTATAAAATGCATTTTTAAAACAATGCCTAATTTTGCTAGGCAGAAGAGAAATGTCACCAGCAGGAGCAAGGGTGTCACTACCAGTAGCAATGGAAGATCTACCAGCAGCATCACATTTTTAGTTGCCCATTATTAGTTGCCCAATCTGTAAAGTTGCCCTATTTACGTTGCCCAGTTATTTAAGTTGTCCTTTAAATTTTGATTTTTTGTACAACAAAAAGACAAACCAATTAAACGTCGATACTTAAACCACATATTGTTTGTTATTTCGAGTGACGGTCTAAAAATTTGCTTATGGCGGTCATGTAGCAACTAAACCAAGCAGTAGAACATTTAGCCTAGCAGTAGTAGAATGTATGTTAACTGGCAGTACAATTTACCACTTTTAGTATAGTCATCATTTTTATGTTGCCCAGTTTTAGTTGACCGTCCATTGTAAGTTGCCCATTTTAAAACGATGCCTAATTTTCCCATGTAGGTTGCGATACATACAGTACACAATAGTACTTCAACTTTATTTTATTTCATGCCACATGGTGGGTTTGTAATCGTAGTCATGCGATTGTCCCTTTACCAAATTTGGTACAATGCCAACACAAGTACATATAATTTATTTTATATTATTTTTAATGCCACGTAAACCTCCAGGTGTAATCATAACTATATATATGTGTCATCTACTTTATTTATTGTTTCTACTTTGCAAACCATATATTCTAACGTTTTTATAAAACGAGCCGGGAAGCCCGCGTTTTAATATATATTATATAATGGAAACAAACGTTGAATTTTTAAAAATAAATACACAAACTAGTAACATAAAGAAAAGAACAAAACAGAAAAAAAAATATCTACGAAATTAAAAATAAAGTACACAACAATCTTTTATAAAATAGTTACACTACGAAATAATATGGTGTTTTGGGTGAGAAGTCGCTTAAAAGAAGTCTATATACCACTTAGTAGGGTAATTGAAGGCATCATTTTAATCCTTTGTTGCTTGATGTTGTAGGAGCCTTTTGAGCTTTATCGGGTCCAACTCTATGAAATGAATTGCCCCTGTATCTCCCTAGCAACGTGGGCTCTTCTCATTATCTATCTCCCTTTTTGTGATGCCACAATGAACGAGAGCCTTGATGGCCAACGAGACCATTGATGGCCAACGAGAGTCTACTTCACTGGAAGGGAGTTTAGATGAGTGAGATTTGTAGAGCATTATGGTTTAGGGTTATTAGTCGTCATTTTAAGAACGACTAAGTGCTATTAATAGTCATTTAAGAACATCTGTGGCCCGTGAGATGACCCTCTTGACGCTGCTTGCTAACCCACGTAATGTGTGAGTACATGCTTGAATAAGCGAGTATGTAAATGATGATCATCAGCAAATGACGTTTTGTATTGAGTGAAGACCGTGGTTGTAATATATGGTAAGCAACTTTATATTGTTATTCAGGAACCAGTCGTTAAAAAATCGATAACATCTTCAACTTCTCTAAAACGGTCGTGATTTTGATCGCTGTGATACAAAGCATTCTTCTGTGTGTTAGATGTCTTTATTGTTTCGGGGTTGGTTGCGCCTTCTTTCGTTGTAATAACCTTTTATAGAAGAGGAAACACTGTAGTTTCACGTGGGGAACAGTGACGTTGCCTGACTCTTATGAGTCTGGCCACGTGCCTAAACTTGTAGCTGGAGTGCCTACCTTGCATGTGGGATTAGACATAAAGTAAACTGTCTTGTCTTTTCAAAGACTGATATTTCCAAAGGTGGATAGTATGCTCAACTGCCTATAATTTTTTTGCCCAATTTTATAAAGTTGCCTATTTTTTAGTTGCCAAACTTTTAGTTTGCTCGTTTATTGTAAATTGCGCCCATTTCTTAAAACGTTACCACATTTTGCCTTGTAGGTTGCGATACAGTTCACACTTCACACAAGTACATCTAATTTATTTTATTTTATACTTCATCGTCATGTAGGTCTAATCAGAGGCTATTTGTATTTCATCAACATCATTATAATGAGGATACGAGTAACATAAGTGTATTAACATTTCAGTTTCCTTTTATTTGTATGTATTGTTTTATTTTGTTATTATTTATTTTTAATTTCTGCATGCCATTAACAACTACAAACCAACCAAGAAACCGTCCATAGTCAAGAGGAGGAGATGGCTGAAAGTGACGCGGTGCAGCAAAATTAATAGGAATGAGCAGCAAAATGTGGTGGTAAACAAAATGTGGTGGTTCCTCAAAACCAGGGACACCGGCAAGATGGGTTTCAAAGCCCCTATTATCTAGAAAAGAGGATTGGCGATCTTTCGGATGGCGGTGTTTTTTATGTTTTTAGTTTGTTTAGTAATTGTTGAAGGTTTTATTATTATAATCCACCATATGCTATGGTGACTTTAAGTGTGTTTAATTTGGAAGTAATAATGTTTCGTGTCTGTGTATGGTGGGATGCATGAAATATTTTTGAATCAATCATTTGGCTATGTATCAATCAGTTAGCTATACATTGAATTAGCGTGATTTATGAGCGCGTGAGACTAATTATGAGGTCCACTTACCTTTTTAAACCCTTTGAAACCAAGCAGTAGATTCCACCACTTACAAACCGATCAGAAGAACCATATCAGCTGCCGAAATTATAGCCAAGCAGCAGGAACTTTGTAACAAGCAGTAGAATGTCTGCTCAAGAGCAGCAGGAACTTTTCCCTCTTTTGCAAAGTTGCCTAATTTAAGTTGCCCATTTTTTAATTGCAAAAGTTTTAAAAATTGCCCATTTATTTAAAACGTTGTCTAATTTTGCCATGCTGATTGCGCTATAGTACACCAAGTACATCAACTTTAATGAATGCCACTTGGTAGGTGTAATCATAATCAATGAGAGTCTTGTAGTCACATACTATTGGCATTTCATTTTGGGCAAACAAATTACTGTGTATGCGTGTAGAGATTTGTACTTTGGGCAACTAAATTTGCATATATAATTCTTAACCATATACAACACAACCCTCAAATAAAAAAAAATAAAAAAAAAAAAAAAAAAAAAACAAAATGAATTCTTGCACAACAGATAAGTTGAAGGTGTTTATACGGTATGAAGAGAATGTGATTGCTGTTTTACTTCCAAAAGACGTCAACTTTGGCAATCTTGTGAAGTATGTATGGAAGAAGTTTCAGGTTAACGATGCATACGCAATACGGTTATCTTACAACAACGGTGGAGACCAGAGGACTATAGTTAATGAAGTCGACCTCGAAGTTTTCAAAATTCTTGTTTCGGCGACGCCGTCTCAAGAGCACACAATAATCGTACACTGCGCTATGCATACCGCTGATGTTAATTTAGATCCAGATCACCAAATGCACCGCACTGGTCTTAACTGTATGCCAACCCAACCCCAACCACCCACTTTTGATTATACCGCACCATATAAGAATAAAGGTGGTTTAAAAGTTCATCATCTGTTTGAAGATAAGGAAGAGTGCATGTATGAGATAAGTTTGAAATGTTTAAAAGAAGGGTATGAGTTTTGTGTTTCTAGATCGTGTACGTCAAGATACGCTGTGAAGTGTGTCCAACCAGAATGTGATTGGCACATAAGCTGTCGTCGATATGGGCCAACTTGCCGATTTAGAATCACTTCACTAAACGACAATCATAAATGTTCAAAAATCAAATTCAATCCAAATCACCGAAATGCATATACAAAAACATTGGCTAGAATAATATCCCCGAAGCTCGGAGATCCGACAAGAGTGTATAAGCCAAAAGGACTTTATACATGATTTGAAGTTGGATATGAATATTGACATTTCATACAGACGAGCTTGGAGAGGGAGACAGTTGGCACTGGAATCAAATCAGGGCTGCCCAAAAGCCTCATTTTCGCAGCTGCCGCTATATTGTCATAATCTAAAGATTACAAACAGGGGCACAGTTACACACATACAGACCGACGATGCAAGCTGTTTTAAGAACCTATTTATAGGTTTCGGTGCTGTGGTAAGCATATTATTAAGATTCTAATCCTCTTTGTTAAGTTAAAAAAAATATATACAGTATATATATATATTTTTTTTTTTTTTTTTTTGTTTTTTTTCATAAGGGTATCAAAAGAAATAGCTATGGTTATCATGTCATACACTATCCTAGGGGTATGAATATAGAAAAATAAAATCTAACTTAAAATTTTAAAAATATATATATATATTATATTATATATATATATATATATATATATATATATATATATATATATATATATTAGAGGATTTATGCATAGCATAAGTGTATACAATATTAATTGGGAGGTGTTATAAGAACCCTCTCTACGCATGGGTCCCGCCTATTTTTTTATAGAATGTACAATCTGACAAACAAGCGGCGGCAGCAGTAAAGTCAAGACACCCTCCCTACCAGGGAGGGTCATTATAACCCAACCTTATAAATTATCTAGTTTTAATGAATTGCAACAGCATATCACTGAAACTAAACTTATCAGTTATAGAAACACAGAAACATTTATCTGCATACGCAGGAACAACATAAGGGTACAAAATATATACTTTTTTGCAAAATACTTCTGATTACCTAGTTTTCTAAAACAAAGCAAGACATCAATATTACGTGCATTAAAACAAAAGCAACACATCCATCTTATGCGCACACCGCACCTGTCATATCAAACAACAAACAATATATTGTTAATACTAAAGGTAGTCGTTGTCAATTAACAATAAACAATAAATTGTTACATATATAAATATATATAAAATAATATATTATATATATTTATATATATATATATATATATATATATATATATAATCTCTATATTTTATATTTATTTTATTTTGTATCTGTTTATATGTTTTCAACCTTATGTACCATGATATATGCTACATTGTACTTCACAGATTAAGAGTTTCCTGTGTTATATGCGGCCTCTCATTATAATTGATGCCGACATCTAAAAGGGACATACCAGGGAACAAATCTTGTCGCAGTTGCAATGGACGGAAACAATCAGATAGTACCGCTTGCCACCGGTGTTGCTCAGGGCGAGACTGGTGAATCATGGACTTGGTTTATGACGAAACTCAAAGAATGCATAGGGGAAGTTCCTAATTTGGCCATCATATCTGACAGACATCACGGAATCATCCTGGCATGTAAAACTGTATTCCCGAATGCCTTTCACGGCTATTGTTGTCGTCATTTGATGTTAAATACAAAGATGCAGACAGATACACTGAAATGCTTATACTGGAAGACATGCAAAGCGTACACAACGGAGGATTTTGCAAAGCTAATGTCTGATATTCGTTCGGTAAGACGACAGGCTCACAAAAAACTTGTTGAAGCAGGCGTCGAGAAATGGTCAAGGGCACATTGCCCTGGGCAGAGGTACAATTATTTAACCTCAAACAGTGTCGAATCCATAAATGCTTTAACAAAGCTTGTGCGCCACTGCCCGATAACAACGCTGATGGAATGGTATAGAGGTCTTCTTCAGAGCTGGTATTACCACCGCCGAGCAAAATATGCAGGTAATAGATTGTTTTAATTTCAATACGTTTACTGAAGAATAATGAAATACTAGACACTAAACAAACTTTATTATTTATGGTTAGATGCCCCGGATGATGATCTTTCTGAATGGGCAACTGCAAAAGTGAATGGCAGAATGGCCAAAAGTGCAAACTGGAAGGTTTTGGGGATTGACAAGGACAGAGTGTATGAAGTACGGGACACAAAAAAAAGGCATATTGTTGATTTGGAACAGGGTGAATGCACTTGCCGACAATGGCAGCTTTCGGGATTACCATGCGGACATGTCTGTGCTGTTGGTAGATTTGCAGGGCTGACTAGTGTGAAGAAACTGGCTAAAGCTTGGTTTTATAATACAACACTTAAAGGCACATACGAAGACATGGTTTATCCTTTAAAAGACATGACGATGTGGGACACTCCAGACGACATCCAAGTTGTATCACCCCCTATTGTTTGCAATAGGCGACCAGGTAGACCCAAAAAAAGAAACAGAATTCCCTCTCATGGCGAGGTGCCTACAATCATTAGGTGCGGAAGGTGTGGAAGGCCAGGACATAACCGGCTAACGTGCAATGCAACAATTGTGATAGAAAAGGTTGAAATTTTATTTATTATGCCACAATTAAGTAGTTGTGATTATTGGGGCCCTAATGTTTATGTGTACCTGTATACAGAAAAGTCCAGCCGGTCCAAGGAAAAAAGACCCGTGTGGTGGAGGGTTCATCTAATCAAAGTAACGGAACACAACCCGAGGCAAATTCAGAGTTTATGCACAGGGTGATGAATGCGCCCGAGGCACCCAACTCAAGTCAAGCACAGGAGCAGCCGAACTCATCCAATCCACACATTAATTCGCTGTCAGATTTCCCTACTCCAGACAAGTTTTTATAGTAAAGACCCCCAATGACACACCCTATATTTAAATTTATGCACTCACTTCCTAGTTGGTACCATGTTTTGTTTAACTAAGAATAACAAGTGTGGGTCGTTTGGGTGTGTAATAAACATTAGTATTAAACTATGTTATGAAAGTTTGATGGAGGCAAACAATTAGCGGTTGTGTGTGTTTGTGGTAAATTAAATTGAAAAATACAAGTAAATAAACGTACCAACCAGCAATCAATCAGATTGCAGTTCAACCATATTGGATCGCCCGTTAATGAAGGCCCTGACTGTATGTTTTTACTACTTGGAAAATGATATGGTTGCTTCATTCAAATTGATTCATTGTTTCAGTTCGTTTGTTTCTACCCTTAACTATGTTTCTTTCCAGCAGATCATCTTCAAACACCTTCGATTTAGCTTTATCTGAACCATTTGGTTTCGCTATTTGTATGCCAACCTCGTGTAACATTTTTTCTTAACCAGTTCCACTTCCTTCCTATATATGTACCATTTTCATTGACATCCAACCAACCATTTTCATTGTACTTGAACGGAGTTGAACGGTTTACAATAAAACAAAGCCCATTTATCACCACCAATGTCATTTATAAGACTATTAAGTGCCCTATTAAAAACACCCCTGTCAGAGGTCAAACACCAAACGTTCCCAACACACCCATCAACATAACGAAGTGGATCGAGAGCAAATTCCACATATTTGTGTACTTTGAACTCAACTTTCATCCAGAAACTTAATTAAACATGAGTATAGTTTATAGTTACAAACTAAAAGCAATTATGTAGCTTTTTGGCACCCATAATTAACAAACTAAGTACGTTGCACAAAATAAAAAAAAAAAAAAAAAAACAAAAATAATCAAATAATAAAAATCTTCTTTATTCACTGTAACATCATATTTATATGAACAAAAAAAGGAATAATATAGTTATGGGAAAGTACAACAAACCTAGAATACGTGATATAAAGATGAAAAGGACAGCAATTTTATTATTTTGGATTCGTGTGGTGACAATGACCTAGGGTTTGATCTGCTTTTTGGGGATATTGTGTTTGTTGGGAACAAAAAGGATATGTGGGGTTACAGTGTTTACCGTGCAAATTACACGTTTGGTCCTCAGACGTGCAATTTTATAATAAACTTTTGACTTAATTTCTAAAATGGTCCCTGTATTTTATGTTGTAAAAGTCGTTGTCTGTTTACAGCATGTACATTGTCCCTTTACCAAATTTGGTACATTGTAATTTGACTTCTAAAAGTCAAATAACAGAATTATGGTTTAAACCAACTTTCGCAAAATATTCACAAAGTTATGGTCTAAAAGTCTGCACATTTTGCACATATTACACAGTTATTGTCTGTTACTTAAATTACACAGTTATGGGTTAAACCATAAATAAGTCAAATTGCACAGTCAAGGACCAATTTCCATTCACTCCCATTAAACACAATGTGCAAAAAATTTTATGTACATGAAACAGTTTACCAACCGAACATTGAATGACTATCTTCAATAAAAAGGTCTTTAAATTCGCTTAAGCATACACACGACCTACTCAAGAAACCTGTATTATTCACCCAAACTCTTACACAAGTAAAACCAGGTTTCACACTTGGTTATAATATGGTCATAGGTCAGTGGACTAAACCCGTTATGTGCCCCAAGAATGGGTACTAAAAGTGTTCAACCCGTTCGAGTATAGGGTCCCTTTTTTTCAAATTAACTCTAAAGTTTTTATAAGTCTTATTTTAGTAAAAAAATTGGATTTATACAAAAATAAAATAAGGCCTCACACGTGCAAATATTTTAGTCCTTTATATAAACACCCCCGCTCCCAACTGCTTTCCCTTATTTCCCAATTGTTTTAAATCTTGAAACCCTAAAGTATGAGTTCGCGAAATAGAGCGACAACCCGAGTAATTGATGGTAAAATTGAATACTTTTGTAGGTGTGCTATTCGACTCACAGTTAAGACTTCAACAACAAGGACAAATCCGGGTAAACGATTTGTAAAATGCTCAGTTTGTGAAGTGTATGACTTTTTAGATGGTGATCTTCCAAGTGAATACTATAAAGATTTGGTGTATGGATTCTTACAAAATGCCAAACGATTGAACAAGACTGTGGACTACCAGCAGGTGATTGATGCTCTTGCTTTGGACAAGTCAATAATGGAAGAAGAGTTGAATGATATAAAGGCAAAGTTGAAGCTGTATGAGCGATTGTTTTTCATTTTGATAGGATCTTTTGCAGTTGTTTGTGTTGGGTTTGGGATGATAATAGGAAAATAATGTAGTGGCGTGGATTTGATGTAGTCCATGGAATGAAATGAAGTTGTATCTTTTGTTAGTAAATACGAGTAATATGTTTCCTCTTGCAAATCTAGTGTTTTATATAAATAAAGATAGATTGATTCGTCATACAAGGCATTCGCATGTTCTGCTTCATGGTTAATCGGATTAAAATGGTTACAATTATCCTTTCTTAGATACTGACATTTTTTTTTTCTTTTTTTTTCTTTTTTTTTTATAGGTTTATAAGCGGGTATGTTTGGTAGTACTAAAACACCCGCCAAAATAATCGGTTGCCCTAGCATTTCTTGTGTTTTATGGGGTGGTCAAACAAGTAGCAAGAAAATATGATCAACAGAAAATATAACGATGTATCCAAAAAGGGTATGGCATGGCATGGCATTTAACCTTTTTTCTTAATTTAATTACAATCTTGTTGTTTTCAACTTTCCATTACAACAACCCTAGATTGCAACTTTCTATCATTAAGGAACCACCTTATTGTTTCTCCAATACCTCCACTCTTCCGCTGCTTGCATAGAGCTTTATGATACATCAACCTTTTTCGCCTCCGCAAATATGAAGTTCGTGATCCAAACTTGAACTTCCTTGAGTATTTCTTTTTACCAACACGTCGACCGGTCGTAGGATGCACACTAGTCCCACCTTCTTCATGAACTGCTGACCCACCCACATCCAGCACAACCTCGTCTTCAAAACAGTGATCATTAGAAAGACTTGGCAGTTTTGAACCATTGTAACTGAGTACAGCATTTTGCCACTCATAAGGCGGCGAGCGAGACCACCCAACGTCAATGGCAGGAACATCGAGACCAACAACACCTGGCATGCAATCTTCTTCAAAAAAATAAAGCCCATCAACGATAGAGTCACTATGCAAAAAGTCTTTAAAAAGATTTCTACATTTAAAATTAGTTCCTTTGATTCTCGGTTCTGAAGGAGGTGTTCTTAGAGGAGGTGAACGACCTTCTTCCTCCTCCCATGCCTCCAGAGCAGCAGCCGATTTAGATGTAGCAACTACCATTGCTTCCGTATGTTTTTTTAAACTTTAACAAAATTTCCTCATCATAAAAATCATAAGTAAGATTTTTATAATAGAAACCTGCTAGGTTTTGTGGTGCATGGACAACATACAAATGGAGCAAACCATAACACTCAGCCGTGTCATACATCTTTCGCATATGACATTCAGCTTCAATCAAATGCAAGCCTTCTGCTAGAGAATGTCTTGGACAACAAAAATACAAAAAACGAATTTCTTGATCTAGTTGGAAGGTTAACAAGTCAAGCAACTGATCCAATTTCATCCTGTTCGACTTGCATACCTTCAATGTCATTGTTTTGCCATATTCATACTTTAAGCCTGAATATTCTAAGAAAACACCATCATAGTTAATCTCAAGGACTATATGTGTAGTAGTGATGACGTGTGACCTGTACACAAGAAACATAAATTTATTCAAAATAAATAAAAGTTAGCAACTAAGCATATGATAACATTACACAGTTAAGACATACATGCATACCTTTGTTTGATGTCCGCCGAATCAGCATGGGGGTTTGCAGGGACTTTCTTTGGACGGTCCATGATGATTTAACAAGTAATAATGTAAGTGGGACTTAATGAAGTGGTAAGTTAGTCGAACATATATATATATATATATATATATATATATATATATATATATATATATATATATATATATATATATAATATATATATATATATATATATATAAAAAATGCTATATATCCATTTGGTTGAATAGGAACATGTGAGAAAGAGTGAATTAGTTTGTAATAATGTAAAGTAAAATATATTATAGAGGTATTAACGGTGGTATGTATTAGTTGAATTATCCAGATTTTAAAGGCCCAATGGCCACGTTTAAGAAGGTGTAAAATTATTGAGTCCACACTTTCTCACGTTTTAAAGGCCAAATGGCCAAATGGGTGTAACAAAATATTTTTACACATATAAGTGTGGAGATATTATCCAAATTTATATGTTTAAAAGTGTGGAAATATTTTTTGAATGTGCACAACTAAAAGTGTGGAAAAAATGCGAATAATGTTTATAATAAAAAGTGAGAAAAACATTTGCTACACATATTAGTGTAGCTTTATTATAATTTTACACACTTATATATGTGGTTTATTTTTTAAATATTTGTGACACTTATAAATGAAGCGAAATTATTATCCACATAAAAAAATAAGTCCACGGTTGACCATACCGTGGCAAAATAAGTGTGAAGAATAGCACTATTTTTTTGGGGAGTAAATTATATTGATAACTAAAGGTTGAGAATACAACAAGGACACATAAGATGAACAAAAATAAACAAACTAATTGAACATAGGGTAATATCTATGCTTGTAATAAAACCGAACCATCTTTTCACGATACGCTAACGCAACGTCAACGGGGTCATCAACATCCAACGATAGACCATGTGACAAACGATATAGAAATATACACACCCACACACCACAATCACCAAAGATACCCCCTTGCTTTGGAACTTTCTCCTCAAGCCTAAACGTGATGTTATATTCGCTCAGACGCATTCCATTCTTATCGAAAACTTTGGCACGTTCTAGAACCCGTGGAAGTCGAGCCTGTATAATAGGATAAAATGTAAGTATACATAGATGGGAGATCTTAAGGTACACTTTGTAAGTAATGCTATTAAATGTGATCCATTTACCAGCAAGGTTTGTCCATAAACAGTTTAATTGTTTATTTTTTTGGTGATAGTTAGTTCAGATTATTTGTTAAGCTATTTAAGGTTTAGTGTTCCTTACTTCATATGCAGTGTTGTACCATTTGATTAGTTAACAAACTGATTGTGACATAAACTTGTTTAATTTCATTACAAGATGAAAAACTAGTACACCCAACACTGGAGGTACACGGATGATAAACACAAAACACAAAACACAAAGCACAAGAGACTATAGCGTGACAGGAATAAAGAGCAAGCACATAGCAGGCCGGGGATGGAGGTTCAACAGTTATTGCGCATCTTTGCCAGAAATGAGATTGTATTGACAACTTTGATTTGAGTTTCACTGATGAGTATCATCAGTGTCCTACTCTTCTCAAGGTCCTCATCTTGAATTTGAAGTAGCAAATCTAAAGACTTAGTTGCGAGACTGGACCCAACAACAGTTTGGAGCTGTTTGATCTGGTCACCCCTTTCCTTGCAACGGCGTGTGAGCTCTACCACCTCCAGCTGAAGTGAGTTTATGAGCTTAAAGTCACGGTCAATATTAGTTTTAACCAAACTGGTCAGCAGATCCTTCAAAAGGTTTTGTTGATCCATAGATATTCGAAGTGAAAGCTTGTGTGTGTGTAAAGGTGAGTTGGGTTCTAAATATGGTATGAAATTGAACTATTATATGGATCGTTTAATATTTAAAAGTGGGGTGACCCTTACATTTGAATTTAGTCAACGGTAATAAATTAGGTTTGTTAATTGGTGGGTAGTTGGGTCATGTCAATATATTGTTTAATATATAACCCCGATATTGTTAAACCGGAATTCTGCTGCTATTAAATGACTCTGGACAGTGTCATACAGTGGTCACTTCCTGTCCACTAATTTTCAACGCAACGATAATTCAAATTGGGCACCTTTTATCAAAGATTGCCAAAATAAGCCAAATGTTATTAATGTGGATTAGACAAATGAAAATTAAGCCAAATATAATTAGGGCGGATAAGACAAATGTCATGATTGTGGCCAGAGAGCGTCAAATTGGGCACCTTTTATCAAAGATTGCCAAAATAAGCCAAATGTTATTAATGTGGATTAGACAAATGAAAATTAAGCCAAATATAATTAGGGCGGATAAGACAAATGTCATGATTGTGGCCAGAGAGCGTCATAAACTGCCCCCTTACTGTACACTAATTTTCAACGTAACCAAATTTCAAATTGGGCAACTTTTCATCAAAGTTGGGCAGAATAAGCCAAATGTTATTAATGCGGATTAGACTAATGAAAAGTAAGCCAAATATTATTAGGGCGGATTAGAGAAATGTAATGATTGTGGCAAGAGACTGTCATAAACTGATGCCTTCATGTCCACTAATTTACAACGCAACCCAATTCAACTTGGGCAATTTGTTGCCAAATTTAGCGAAAATAAGCCAAATGTTATAAACGGATATTAGATAAAAGTAAATTAAACCAAATATTAATAATGCGGATAAGATAAATGAAATGATTGTGGACAATGAAGTTCATATACGGCTCCCTTCAACTACAAGTACTACTTTGGAACCTTTTTTTAAAAATTGGGCAATTGGGTTGAAACATAGCCCAACTAGACACATGAAATTTTACTTTGAGGTAGTTGTATGTGACCTACGTATGGTATTCAAAAAAATTATACTAGTCGCTAATTGTATTTTAAAATTCGTCAACAAGGTTGAAACATTTCCCCAATAGGCATATGTTGTTTTTACTTTTAGATACTTGTATGTGACCTTGATATGGTATTCAAAACACAATGTCGTATGTTTCTCTTCATAAAATAACAAACATACAAAAAATACGCCATGACCAGCAGTAACAAACACTGCCAGCAGAAACTAAACAATGCTACCAGCAGGAACCATGATCGGCAGAAAATACGCCATGACCAGCAGGAATGAAACTACACTAACAGCAGCAATGAAAATAAAAATTATTCTAATAATTCCTAACAAACTGTTGAGATTCTTGTATTTTAAAATTGGTCAACAAGGTTGAAACATTTCCCCAATAGACATATGTTTTTTTTACTTTGAGATACTTGTATGTGACCTAGATATGGTATTCAAAAATATTAATATTCGCTAACTGAATATAGAAACAACGTACAGTTAAATGATTTAAGTTAATGGGTAAAGAATTTGGAGGGTCAGCAAAAATTGAATAATGTTTGGGTCAGGATGGTTTAATGTGGAGAGTGTTGACGTTGACTTGTATATGGATAGTGGAGGCAACGCATATGAGTTGGATATGGAGAGGTAATGAGGTTGTGCCTGAAAAGGTGAACAAGGGAGCAGCTAGTAGAAATACTTAAAACTTTACGTGCTGCGCATGCTCAAGATGGTTCTGCTGTTGAAGATGTTGCAAAAGTTGCTAAGACTGATTCTACTGCTGAGAATCATGTTGATTTTGCTGCTGAGAATCAACTTGATTCTACCGCTGACATATTGGATGATGCTAACAGTCTGGCACATGCAATACTACAACTGAAGTATACCAACTCATCAACCCCCAAACATTAGATGATGCTGATGTTAGAGGGGGACAAGAATCACAACCACAAGCACAAAAATAAGGTATAAATAAAAATTTTAGCAACACGGACCTGTAAGCACTTCCTAACGCGGATATACCAGTCACGGGTGTGATAGTCATATGTGTCGCCGCTATCATAGAATGTCACCACTCCTGATCGTATATGAAACTGGGCAAGACACCAGTGTTTGTCCGTTTGGTTGATCGGAATAAAAACCTACAATATACAGGGTTTCTGATGAATCCTTATAGTAGGCGACATATCAATAATTACGTATACTATCTTTAAACGGCCAAAAGACCAGACTTTTAGTAAAAAATGGTCATATACAACAACTTGACTCATCATGTAACTTTAACCGCCCACACATAAACGTAGTACCTGATCCACATCGCTCCATGGACAGGGATACCTCTGGCCATCTGCGTAAAAAGATGGTGTGCCATTTTGAAGAAGAAGCTGAAAAAAGTAACAGCTAACCATCGCCCAGTTTGCATTATTAGGTCTTACATGCCACATGTAGTCAACCCACAAGTCTATGTGCTGCAAATAAGTGTTTTAACAAAGGGTGAGAGGTAACCTTATTTATGAATTAGAGTATGCATGTACGCTCACCTGCTCAGTTAGCCAACCTTTTCTACCAGGGTCTAAGCAAACTAAGCGTAGCCAGAAATTTCGATCAACGGTGTGGTCTTCGGACCATGGAAATTTACACTGGTGAGTGTACCCCGGTTGACCAAGAAATACTTCAATATCATCGGTGAGCCACACATTTTCCACGGTATGGAACCATCGAGATAGATCCTACAAACGTGGGTAAATTTATAACATATAATGTAAAAGAGGTAACAAAACAAAATGTAAACCAACTTTAGATCATGGCAATACCTCAACCCAAGGTTGAACTATTGTCAGCAATTCAGCGGTACGTGGGTTATTAACGTCAGGGCCGTGTTTCTTAATGGTAACTATAACCTTTTCCGCATTTTCTGATTTCGAATCAGGTTCCAAATAATTTCGCTTCTTGCTCGGTGGTAACCGAGCCAAATATCTTTGATAGTGTTTCGAATTCAGAAACGATATTCTGCGTTTCTTCTTCTCCTCCTCCATCTTCAACATGTTTTCTTCTTCCAAGCGCAACCTCTTAGCCGCTTCCTGTCTTTTCATATTATCTTCTGCCATCATCTTCTCTTCTTCTAACTGCAACCTCTCTTCCTCTGCCAACGCCCATCTCAATTCCTCTTGAATAAGATACTCCTGCAACAGGATATTGTGGATTACATATGCCGCACAAATAATATTATGCTATAAATCGGGTATACGGATAATTTGGAATAACGTATTCTACCTGAGCTAGTTCTTCGTCAGAATCAGGCAAGGCAATCAATTTCAGGTAAAATTTGTTAAGTGAATGGCAAAATTCAGAACTCGTGTTAGGAAAATGTGACTCAATATCCAGTTTCTCCTGTCAAATCATTATATTTTTTGTAAAAAAGTACAGGGTGGATGTCAAAGTAGGTACTCATATTTTTTTTTAAATGTACCTGCAGTCCGCCAGGTCTCTCACGAGCAAGAACCTGTAATATTATAACATGTATTATAAACCCGTATATACAGAGTGCATACTATTGACATAGTAAGCTGAATAAAACGCAACCTCAATAATAATCTCAAGTTTCAATACTTGGCCATTAAGCTCAGCAAGGACACGGTCCTTAAGCCTCTTGGTTGGTGAACTATTACCAGCCCTACGTTGAGTGGAATTTACTTTCAACGACTCACTGACCCGTTTGCGTGCCTTTGACAACCTGTTAAGATAAGCATCGAAGAGGGTGTAATTGGATGTGGCTGCAGCCCTGGGAACGTAGTTTTGGAAGAATTCTTGGCTCTGTATCCACCATGAAGACTCGTACTCAGGTGTATTCGGCTTGAGATCTAAACGTGTATTCGACTCCTACAAATAAACGGGGACAAATAAAATATGTAACCTTACAACTGTTTGAACGACAATTATATCTCACAAGTAACTTTGTGCGCCTAATGTTGACTTTTGAAGATAGTGCAGCTTCAAGTTCATTAGATACTAAATACAACTATTGATTGTGATTATTGTCAGATACTCTTGGTTGTGTTAACCCCATTGTCAAATCTACTTCATTTGCAAGCAACTCTTTGTGATTGATTTTTCAAGGGATTATATAGCCTTAAGGGGAGGTTAATGGAATTAAATGTTGGGTTGGTTTAGAGTTAATTGGGGATTTGACGTTAGTCACACATCATTCATTGCTGCCGATTGACCATCTCATTGCTGCCGGTTGACTTAACGTTGCTGCTGGTAGTGTTTTTTAGTCAAATGTACTCTACTTGACTACATTGCTGCGGACGTTTAGGAATTTGGGGGATTAATTTTGGGAATAAATTAAATTCAAATTAGTCAAAGTTTACGCGAGAAATTTAGAATTTAGATCTGCTAAATTTGGAAACCATATTCACGAACTAAATATTAAATTCCTCTCCCAATATAACCGCAGTCTCTCAAATCAATTGCACATCTCATTCCTTCTTATTTGCACATCTCAATCCCTGATTCAACACTATGGCAACCCTTGAATACAAAGAAGATCACAACAAAGTTGGATTTCCTAAGAATTGGCTAGCCCACATGCATATGGCTTGTGATAAAGGCAGTTTGAAAACAATATTTGGTACTCAATTCACCAAGGTTCTGCTGTAACCAAGAATTGGCTAGTCCTGAGCAAACATCTACAGGTAAAGACAAGTCAAATCCGTTTATAGTTGATGATTTACTAAAAATCATATGGTTATCAATGTACCATGGTCTTACACACAAAAACATTGGCTACTCCAGTAGTGATGGCTATTGGTAAAGAGACATCAAATCCATTAATTTTCAATGATTCACCTCTCACAGGAGATAACACACCTGGAAGTGATGAGAATAGTATGAAACTTAAGTGATTTGATGTACACATTGTCATAGTAGCAGTCAAGATCAAGAGAATTACATGGTAACCAGCTTAATTGGAGATGATTATATTATGTTGCTGCTTTTATATAGAGGTTGCTGCTGGAAATGTTTGCTTTAAAGATGTTGCTTCTGGTTACTTAATCTTGCTGCTGCGCAAGTGCAATCCTGCTGGTAGCTTTGGTGTGTTCCTGCTGGCAGTGTTTATTGCTGCTGGTCGTTGCTTATTTTTTAGTCGTATTACAGTTATTCTAGTTACACTTATTCTAGGATCATAGTTCATTAGTCATTGTCTTCTTCACAATCTTATATTTAGTTTCCGCATAAATATAAGTTTGTCATACAGAGATTTTTATTGGCTCAAAGATCAATCAAGGCGTCGATCCTACAAGTTGGAAAGAAAAAGACAATGCAAACTCGGGAGGAGGAAAGAGAAATGTATACTCCGGAAGAGAGACAGGATGCCATAGATGATTTGGTTCTGCAACTTAGAAAGAAGCATAAGGGATAGTACAAAAAAAACAGGCTCCTACCTATGTGTGTTCATTGCTCTCCTTAAGATTATTCATTATATTCGGCGTAGTGATTAATTTTGTTTCAATTCAAGAAAAAGAAAAAAAGATCATTGCTCAACAGGGATTCAACAATTTATTTTACGTAAATACAAATAGAAAAAAATAGTGACCTCTGAAAAAAGGTAGGAACGGTCGCTTCTTTTGAATGGTGACTTCATAGACCATGCAATAGCTCTTGGAATCACATTATGGTCTTTACTCCACCAACGTTCAGATCTTTCAAAAGACTCGAGTATCCAAATCTAAACAAATTGTAAAACACAAACATATCAATCAGTCCATCAAAATGTTCGGCTGAAAAATATATTATTAATAAAAATAAATACAAACCTGGAAAGCAAATACAAATCCAGACAAAGTATAGGTCGGAACAGATTTTGGGTTTTTCTTCAATACTAAAAGGTGGTTATCCGTGTGCTTATCCATTACATTATGAAGTTGGTCATATAAATGGGTCCAAATATGTTCACCCCACGGAAATGCATTCCAAGCTTCTAGGTTTTCAACCAACCTCATCAATGTGTCATCAACTTGGGATGTCAATAAACGACCCATAAAGATCACCTCTAAGACTAACAAAAGAGATATCCGTATTGCGTCTTCATCACATAGCTTGCGAAACTGCTCTTCATCCTCGATGACACCAATAAGGTCTAAGTTGGTTACAATCAAACCTCGCTTGTCAGGAAACACCCTATCACGAAATTTGAGAGCACCAGAAGTGTATAACTCAAAGCTCACACTTCCAAACCGCAACCCCGTCATTAGACAAAACTCAGGACGACCAAAATGCAGAGTATGTCCATCTAGGTAATAGATAAAGGGCATATCATAATGAGACTCGTCCACTCTTCTTTGTTTCCGTACCATATAGTCAATGAGGTGTGTTTCATGTTCAAAGTATAACAAATCCAACCATTTTCCAAAGCATGTACTCCTAAACAAGTTCCGTCGTTTTGCGTCTAATTTCCGATTTATCAACCAAAAGTAGTTGAGTTTGCTACTAATGATTAGTTTAGCTTCATAGTCCTAAAAGGAAAAAATATGTTAACTCAGAACATACAATTCATAACAAAATAAGTTTGAACACATGTATACAGCCAGCGTAAACACTATCATACACAGTTCAGATGATTACAACTTAACTACAACCACTTAGTGTTGGACCATAAGAATAGGGTGTTTTGCTTATGACCTTATTTGAATCAGGCATGGCGTATCAGATACAACCCAAAATCGTGGCTTATCAAATACATCCCAAAACAAAAATCAAATCATAATCCACATAAATGCATAAACAAACAAACAACACTATATTATACCAGATAAACAAAAATCAATAACGATACAAAACAAATGTAATAAAGATTCGTAATACGCTGTACATACCATATTATACCACATTTTTTCGAATCAAACAAACAATCGACGGTGTTAAATGATTTTATTGGAACACTGTTCAATGAACAGTTACTCTGTTTTCAGATGACAATCAGGGAAAACAATGGTAGTAGATTGGAGATTGAAATAATAGTGTAACAAGATAAACTAGCGCGAACATAAACCCAGTTTATTTTTTTTGACCGTGACTGTGAAACGAGATGGAGGGAAGAAGTGTATAGAGGAGATGCTGTTTGTTTTTAAATTTTTATTTTCGAATACGGTATGAACAGTAATGAAAGCAGTGAACAGTGTAAAATTTTTGAAATGACCAAAAAACCATCTGTAAAGTATACGGTTGCCCAACAAATAAAAGTTGCCCAAAATACACTACCGTACAATACGTGATTATACGAGTTGCCCTGGGCTAAGGGGGGAATTTTTTGAGATCGGGATAGATACTCTTAGCAATTGGGCAATCGGGCTATTTTAGTAATTATCCCATATTTTAACCAATAAAAATTACGCCTAGTTTATACAGTTATTTATTTATTTTCATAGAGCAGTGTTACTGTAATCAAACTCACTTTTATATAAAGGGATTTGGTCGAATAATAGCAATGCACTTTTCTAAATGTATCGATCTGGTACGTGAACATTTTATAAGTTGTAGAAATGTAATGAACTTTCATAAGTGTTCCAATTTAGTACGTGATGATGACGTGTCACGTTATAAATGGTGCCACGATCACGTACCAAATTGGAACACTTATGAAAAATTCGTTACATTTCTACAACTTAAAAAAAGTTCACGTACTATATCGGTACATTTGGAAAAGTACATTGCTATTCTTCGACCAAAAATTAAGATTTCTAATAGTTCAGACAGTAAAACTTTCAATATTAAAATGGGTGAAGGCTAAAGATACGCAACTTATTTATTCAAGACACACAATGTACGCAATATACTTTCAAAATTACCATTGTACGCAGTATATTTTCAAATTTGGTACAATGTACGTAATATGACCTGGAACCAGCAGGTTACCAGGTTTCCAAGTTTGAAAATTTACAGGAATGGTCCCTGCGGCTTGCATTAACTTTCACCGGTCATCCTTTGACTTTTTTATCACTTAGAAAAGTTACAGTAATGGTCCTTATGGTTTGCATTGACTTTCACTTTTAGTCCATTTTTATACTTTTTCACCCGTTCTCTTACGTTTTTATCCGTTTTTATATGTTTTCATTCGTTTTCATCCGTTTTCGTCCGTTTTTATACGTTTTCGTTTGTTTTTATGCATTTTTATCCTTTTTCGGTCGTTTTTATACGTTTTCGTTCGTTTATACATTTTCGTCCATTTTTTTACATTTTCATCCGTTATTATACGTTTTCGTTCGTTTTTATACATTTGCGTCCATTTTTATACGTTTTTGTTTGGTTTTATACATTTTCTTTCGTTTTCGTCCGCTTTTATACATTTTCGTTCCATTTTATACGTTTTTATCTGTTTTTGTCCCTTTTATTACCTTTTCGTTCATTTTTATACGTTTTCGTACGTTTTTACACGTTTTCGTCTGTTTTTATACATTTTTATCCGTTTTCGTCCTTTTTTATACATTTCATTCATTTTTTATGTTTTCGTTCTCTTTTTGACATTTTTATCCATTTTCATCCGTTTTTATACGTTTTCATTCGTTTTTATCCGTTTTCGTCCGTATTTATATGTTTTCGTTTGTTTTTATACGTTTTCATCCATTTTTGAACGTTTTTGTCCATTTTTATACGTTTTTGTTCATTTTTATACATTTTTATATGAACAAAAATGTATAAAAACGAACAAAAACGTATAAAAATGAACGAAAATGTATAAAAACGGACAAAAACGGATGAAAACGAACGAAAACGTATAAAAACGGACGAAAACGTTCAAAAACGGACGATAACGTATCAAAACGGACGAAAACGTATAAAAATGAACGAAAACGTATAAAAACAGACAAAAACGGATAAAAACGGACAAAAACGTATAAAAGGATAAAAACGTAAGAGAACGGGTGAAAATGTTTAAATACGGACTAAAAGAGAAATTCAATGCAAACCATAAGGACCATTACTGTAGCTTTTCTAAGAAATAAAAAAGTTAAGATATGACCGGTGAAAGTCAACGCAAGCCACAGGGATCATTCCTGTAAATTTTCAAACTTGGAAACCTGGTTCCAGGTCATATTACGTACATTGTACTAAATTTGAAAATATATTGCGTACAACGGTAATTTTGAAAGTGTATTACATACATTGTGTGTTTTGAATAAATATGTTGCGTATCTTTTGCTTTCACCCTATTAAAATATAGTAATGTTGATCTAAGATCATTTGAGGACAAAACATTTCTTACATACAAAGGGACCAATCCCTACCTTCCATTCATTTTGATCTAAAGGCTAAGATTAAATTCATATTTTACACTACAAGGGCATTTTTGTCCATATAAAAGTCATAATTTAATAACCCTCTTTTAAAAAACACACAGTAAATGTGTGTTTATCTCTTTTCTCTCAACTAAATTGTTCTTCTTCATCCCCTCACATCACCTAACCCTAACTTTTGCTCCTTACTGTAATTCAATAATCGATCACCTTCTATCTCATTCGTTCTTCTATCGTTGTTAGTGATGAATTATAAGCTAACTAATTCTTTAGATCGTTCATCATCATATTGGAAGCATGTGAAAGCATTCGAGCATAAAAACACAGATAATCATCAGAAACTGTATCTAATAATGAGTAAGTTTATGTTTTCTACATCTAATGTTTATGTAAATTATGCTTTAGAAAAAATATTAGTTAAATGCACACCATGTGTTTGATGAAATGAATAATTGATTTTCACATGCTTTTAGGGCGTAATATTGATAGTTTTAAGGCTGCTTTAGCTCTCCCTTTAGATGAAAGACAGTTGTTTTCATTTCTTCAAGGTAATCATATTCATTATCTGAATACAATTGTTCGTATGGAAGCTGAAGGTAGTTAACTTAAATAGCTATGACCTTATCAAATCTGCAGAAAAGTACGAGCCTGTTGACCTTATCATAAATAGCTTTTATGATAAGTTGCCCACTGCTTGGTAATGTGTCTGGCATTTTGAGTATCTTTCGTGCATGTGAATTTTGGTATTTTGAGTTTCTGTTGTGATATGACATCATTTTAGTTATTATGAAACGACTAACAATGAAAGATAGATGCAAGTAAGATAAATCGTGATTGGAACATATGGACTTCAGTGCGAAAGGCAGCGTAGAATCCAATTACTTTGGTAATTTTTTGACACATGCTACTGTTTCCAACTTGTTAATCTGCTAAGTTAGATATGTTGCTTGTTAAGAACTGTACACAGGATATAGTAAAATAATAAAATGTATGCGCATATTCGTTAATGTAGGTATAAGGTACCGTCAAAGGAGTATATGGCTGACCAACGATGCTTATGATGTGTAATCGTTGCATCATGGTTCCCTATCAGACTATCTTCAGCGTGTTGTTAGAATATGAGACTCAAGCTTGAAGTGTCACAGTTTTCTTATTATAGAATCTATGTGGGCCTTTCTATACACTAAAGATGAGCAAAACAGGCAAAGCCCGTGCCCAGTCCTACTAAAGCCCGGCCATATAAGGCATGGTCGTGGTCCTACATGGCCCGAACAGGCCTATATCTGGCCAAATTTCAGTTCAAAGACCAGTCCGAAGCCCAACCGAAAACAGTCTTAGCTCATCGCGGCCCGGTTAAAGCCTGATTCTAGACCTGTTTGCTTCTCATATGTTTTATTTCTAGCTGTGTTATAAGGTCAAACAGATATTTATTGTAAAGTTCATATGAGATGATATGGTAGTAAGTTGCTGTGAAGTCAAAGTTAGTATATTTTTAAAGCATTTGTTTCAAGTCATAGTTCACTTGTTTCAAAAACTATATTTTGCCTTGACAAATCACAGTTAACCCTTTTGTTTCGCACATATTTGTTTCAATGCACCTCTAATTAAGTAGTTATACATGAAATGAATATAGGGGCATGAGAAACATGTCATGCAAGCATAAGATGATAAGGAATGCATATTATTTAAGCACTGCACCAGTAGTATTTTTAGATATAAACATATCATAAACTAACTGATTCATATATTGCCGTTGCTTTTGTTACGTAGTTGATTCCTAAAACTATTTTTCTAAGCACAAGTTGTATTTGTATACACATTTTAATGTCTTCTAATTTTCAGGGGGTATATTGAATACACATCAGATCAATGAACATCGTGCAGCAGAAATGCAAGAAATGAACAAGCTTTTGGATAAATATAAACAGATATGTCAGAATGCAGGGGTATGGGTATTCTAATTATCTACTTCGACGCTCAGTTATGTTTTTTGACAACGCAAAAGCCCAGTTTTTAACCAATTTCTAAAAGAGGTTGCTTGAAAAGCAGAGTTTTAGGGGATCGAGGCTCGTGATGTGTACTAAAATGGAAGACTCTTATTCATAATTGGCAGAGAATGATGAGCCTGAATCAATACCAGCTGATCTTAGTATTGTCCCTTATTCTCAAGAATATTCTGCCTATCTCACAAAAGCCGCTGAATTATTACGTGAAGCAGGGGATTTGACCAGTTCCCCTGGGTACATTCTTATTTAAACTTTTGCTGATTCATATATATTTATTAGTATGTGCTTTTAATAAAATCATTTGCGATCTTGTTGTTTGAAGCGACTGTTACATAGAAAGGCTGATGCTTTCCTCTCAAATGACTATTATGACTCTGATATAGCCTGGATGGAATTGGTCAGTACACACGACACTATTATATCGCTATTTTTTATATAGCTCTAACTGCAAGCATTTTTCATTTTCTTAAGGAGGATGTTACTATTGAGAGAGATAGGTGGTGCTTTGTGGCTATTTGGGTGGGCTTTATCTATTGATTTATTACGTCAAGTTAGCCATGCTTGTAAGTGCAGGTACTATCTGCTGTTATTGTAAGTTGCAGTTTGTTTAAACTGCATATGGTTATTTTATACTTGGAAGTTGTGCTGCCTCATCTGTTGCTTATTGCTGCTATCACATGCAAGTTGTTGAGAGTACATACACGTTTGGAATTTGTATATCAGATCTGTTCTTATTCGTATATCAGATCTGGTGGAATTCTGATGGAAGTTAGGGTTCATCGTTAACCCTATGTTGGTCTGCTGTTAGTTCTTCACATCATGGCGCTGTATGTCCTATCAAGGTTTCTTATTCTTATTATGATGGATGCTGCTGTTGTGAGGTGGATATTGAGTTTGTGGGATATCGAGGTGGATTCCTGGGCGTTTAAACCTTATTCAATATACACGTTTTTTGGTATTCGATCTGGACCTGCTTAACTCACTGGAAGTTAGGGTTTTAACCACTTTCTGGCTGTAATCGTTTACCTCAGACCTGGTTCTTATGGGCTGCGATTGGATGATGGGGCGTTGGTTAAACCCTGTTATTGTTTCTGCTCATCCCAAGACCTGCTACATGGACCTTTATTGCTGATGTTAGCGTTGTTGTAACCCGAATATCACCGAGTAGCAGGTTTTTGAGGGTTATTACTGGAAGTCAGGGTGTGTATTTGATGCGTGGTTTTGCAACCTTACAACAGGTTTTACCTCTCGAGGGATCTCAAGAGGCTTACAACCCCACCAGGCAGTGTACCTGACCGATGTAGTATAGTGTAGTGGTAAGTACGGGGGATTGATCGTTCTCCACAGGGAATAGTGTTCGTTAGGTATGAAAGACTACTCTAATAGGTCTAAGGGTTGAAGAAGATTCTTTTTGTATTTTTTTTATAATTTTATGAAAGCAAGTAAAATCTCGGGTTTGAAAGAGTGGGCGGAATTAGTTGCTAGTCAACTAACCCAAATTACTACTAATGCAAATAAAATAAAATAACTGAAAGTAAAATGTTGGTGAAAACTTATGTGTAGAGAAATGTGTTTACTTAGATTTCCTTACTCCCTAACTATCTTTTACCGGTTGATTAGTGTGTATTAGTCGCGTGGATGACGGGTGTATTCCTTAATACCAATCGTGGGGTGGCGTACGTACTTCCCCAACTCTACAAGCTCCTACTTCACTCCTATGTCGAGCCGGCTAGGAAGCTCCTAACATGGGATCACTAGAATTCGCTTGTGCATTAAATACAACCATAAAAACCTTTAGTACGCATTTGGTTCATGTTTCTTAAGACGTTCAAGCAAGTTACCGAATAGGAAGTTAGCCAGTTTTCTTAAGCCTAACATAGATAAACAATCATCCAATACAACTAATAACACACTAATAACCAATAATCAATAGCTAGGTTTCATTAGATCTAAGCAAACACAAGATAAATCTAGCCTAACATGTTAAACAAAAGACAAGAACAAGATAAAATCAAACAACACATAGACATATTGAATGATTAATTGATAACTTATCTTTCAATGTAACATGAAAGATCTCAAGGCAAAAAGCCTTGAAAAAGATGCTAAAATCGTCTTAGGGTTTTCTCCCAAAAATTCCACACTAAGCTCTCCACACTAATGACAAAAAATTAGAAAACTATATATAGACTTTTGGATCTGACGGCGTCACCTTATGGAGTGTGACGCCGTCACCTCGCCGCTTTTAGGGTTCCTGGATGACCTTCTTGACGCCGTCCCTCTTTAGCTCTCCAAAATCCGTTCTGGCTTATCAAGGCTTGACGCCGTCAGACCTTGAACGTGACGCCGTCCCTCTTTGAATTAAGCCGTGACGCCCTTGATCAGGTTAAAGCGTGACGCCGTCAGAATTCACATGCAATTTTCACTGGCTTATCATGAGTAAATTTCACGTCCACCTTTTCTTGCCAAGCCATGACGCCGTCCAGAGTAAAATCTGACGCCGTCAAGGGTAACTTTTAGCCGATTTTTGAGACTTTGTCGTTTTCTTCACTTTAATGCTCCAAAAACGTCCAAAATGCCTCCTTTTCCAGATTTCTCCTCAAAAGTACCTAAAATGACAAAAGGAACGATTTAGGGCAATATTTGATCAAATAAATACGATTTAGGGCTTAAATGACCCCTTAAAAGCGGTACACTTTTCGCTTCATCAAATACCCTTACACTTGAGATTTGCTTGTCCTCAAGCAAATGCGCTTTTATTCTAATCAAAATACAAGTTAGGAGTCATTTAATGCAAACATAAAAGTAATTACAACAAATAATCGTTCCACTTCAATCATAATAAGCACGGAGATTATAAACTAGCACCTCACAAGTAGTGTTTAGATACTCACATCTCTCAAGTGTCATCAAAATAAATCTCATAAATGAAAACGGATAATATCTCTCACTACCTGTCATAGCAAATAGATTACCATAGGCTTGGGAAAGGATCGAAAACCTCCTCCACTAGGCGTAAGCACCTAAGATAAACTATCAAAGAGGGCTTTTACATGGGTTATAACGTGAGGTGTAGGGAAAAGGGAAACACGGTTTTGTTGGATAAAGGATATTTTACTGGTGGCGAGTTAAAGATCTTGATTAATTACATGTACTATACAATGTTGCTAAGCCAAGACTCGACTCAATCTTAAGCTAAAAATAGAATAACAAAAACATAAAATAAACATAAAATGAAACGGGATGGTAGTCCGTATGTTTTTTCTACTTTTCTTTTTCTCATTTTTTTTGTATTTTTCTTGATTTTTTCGATTTTTTTTTTTTTTTTTTTTTTTTCATACACTCTTGCCCTACCATCCAAAATAATACATCATAGGGGCGTTGCATTCCCCTTACACTTGAACTTTTACATAACTTTACAAATAACTATTCTAATGACTCGAATTAAGATAATTGAACAACTTGGAGTACTTTTAAAATATTTAGCACATATGGGGGTAATAAATGATGTTCTTCCCCATTACTCCATTACACTAGTACTTTACCCATGAGTCCCAATCGACCCAAAACAATATGTACAAGGATATGACTCGACTTAGCAACCATGTAATCAACTAGATAATTAACTTGGGTTTAAACAAATGTTGTCACAATAATGCACTAAAAATGAGTGCATACAAGGTAGGCTAAGGCGATTTGGGTGTACGTTTAAGTGGGGTGTAAACAAATTCTTCCTTTAAGTAAAATGCTTAAAGGTCGAAACGAAAAGATAGGCTCTGAGGGGTGTACTAGGGGTATCGTGTACTAAAAATGAGTACAACGCAAAGGGTGTGAGAGAATTACTTGACCAATGTAGCCAAAGTAATTATAACAAAAACACAGGTGTAAAACAATGGGTTAATCCTAATGCCTCTTATCATGTAGTAAATCTAACTACACGAATGTAGTCTCACTTGTGGCCTCGGAATGGTCCTAACGCAAGTTCTAGAATCTAAGTGCTACCGGTACACACATCATAGCATAAATGCTTTTCCTACCAATTCTAGGGGCGAACCTCACATTTGGGGGTGGAAAATTTTTTAGTGGTACGGTTTTTGTGCTAGTCATATAACTCCTATCCGTGAGACGCTCATTAAGATCAAAGTTTCACTCCTATATGTTGTAAAAAATTTTAAATTTGGCCCTAAAATTACCTTAACAAGTATTTCTCTCAGTTTTATTACACATCTACTATTAAACAAACAAAAATCAAGCGTAATAGTATTCTCTAATCGTACTTTTACCCTCCCCTTACACTTAAGATGAACATTGTCCCCAATGTTCAAATAACAAGATGTAAAAGCATAAAGTAAAAGAATGAAATCAAATACTCCCCTGATTCGCTCGGTGGATAATGAAGTATCACGGTTAAATCTTCTTCCAAAGTAATGTTGAAGCTCCATGACTAATGCATCGCCATAAGCTTGATTCAAAACATTTCCTTGTCCAAAATAACCTGTTAAACCTGAGAAAACAAACACGAAAACCTGCATAACATCGGCGGGACAAAATCTATATATAAGGATATAATGCTTGTGGAATGATAACTTTGCAGATTCCTGGAGATTATAAGTTGGAGATTTTAATAAAAACTTTTTAAAAACAAAACTTTCAAAAATTTCTGAAAATTAAATCTGACGCCGTCAGGTTATAAACCCTGACGCCGTCAGAAATGACCTGACAAAAATTCTCATTTTAAGTTTCCGGAAAATTTCTGGAAAAACCTTTACCTTACTTCCTGGAAATCCTGCAAAACATCATTATGACTCGATACAAGCATTTGACTCAAACACACACTAATATGTATGTTAATTTATTATTATTACGATTCATGTTCATATGTGTTCTAATAAACCAATTTAGATTTCCCTTACACTTATCTTTTGCAAAATACCTTTATATGTAGTTAAGACGAAGTTAAAAACAAAATAAAGCATTTTCACAAATTAGTTTTTAACATGAATCAATACTAATAAAAATTAAACACACATACGGAAACAAATAAAAACAAACAAACAAACAAATAAACACACAAAGCAAATAAAGATTGGGTTGCCTCCCAAGAAGCGCTTTTCTTTATGATGAGGCGAAAAGTGTACCGCTTTTAAGGGGTCATTTAAGCCCTAAATCGTATTTATTTGATCAAATATTGCCCTAAATCGTTCCTTTTGTCATTTTAGGTACTTTTGAGGAGAAATCTGGAAAAGGAGGCATTTTGGACGTTTTTGGAGCAATAAAGTGAAGAAAACGGCAAAGTCTCAAGAATCGGCTGAAAGTCACTCTTGACGGCGTCAGACTTTACTCTAGACGGCGTCATGCCTTGGCAAGAAAAGTTGGACGTGAAATTTACTCATGACGGGCCAGTGAAAATAGCATGTGAATTCTGACGGCGTCACGCTTTAACTTGATCAAGGGCGTCACGGCTTAAATCATAAGGGGACGGCGTCACGTTCATGGTTGGACGGCGTCAAGCCTTGATAAGCCAGAATGGATTTTTGAAGAGCTAAAGAGGGACGGCGTCAAGAAGGTCATCCGGGAACCCTAAAAGCGGCGAGGTGACGGCGTCACACTCCATAAGGTGACGCCGTCAGATCCAAAAATCTATATATAGTTTTCTAATTTTTTGTCATTAGGGAGAGCTTAGTGTGTGGAATTTTGGGAGAAAACCCTAAGACGATTTTAGCTACTTTTTCAGGGCTTTTTGCCTTGAGATCTTCCATGTTTCATTGAAAGATAAGTTATCAATTAATCATTCAATATGTCTATGTGTTGTTTGATTCTATCTTATTCTTGTCTTTTGTTTAACATGTTAGGCTAAATTTATCTTGTGTTTGCTTAGATCTAATGAAACCTAGCTATTGATTATTGGTTGTTAGTGTGTTGTTAGTTGTATTGGATGATTGTTTATCTATGTTAGGCTTAAGAAAACTGGCTAACTTCCTATTCGGTAACTTGCTTGAACGTCTTAAGAAACATGAACCAAATGCGTACTAAAGGTTTTTATGGTTGTATTTAATGCACAAGCGAATTCTAGTGATCCCATGTTAGGAGCTTCCTAGCCGGCTCGACATAGGAGTGAAGTAGGAGCTTGTAGAGTTGGGGAAGTAAGTACGCCACCCCACGAATGGTATTAAGGAATACACCCGTCATCCACGCGACTAATACACACTAATTAACCGGTAAAAGATAGTTAGGGAGTAAGGAAATCTAAGTAAACACATTTCTCTACACATAAGTTTCTCACCACATTTTCATTTTTGTTATTTTATTTTATTGCATTCGTAGTAATTTGGGTTAGTTGACTAGCAACTAATTCCGCCCACTCCTTCAAACCCGAGATTTTACTTGCTTTCATAAAATTATAAAAACATAAAAAAAGAATCTTCCTCAACCCTTAGACCTAATTAGAGTAGCCTTTCATACCTAACGAACACTATTCCCTGTGGAGAACGATCAATCCCCCGTACTTACCACTACACTATACTACATCGGTCAGGTACACTGCCTGGTGGGGTTGTAAGCCTCTTGAGATCCCTCGAGAGGTAAAACCTGTTGTAAGGTTACAAAACCACGCAATCAAGTTTTTGGCGCCGTTGCCGGGGAATAGTTATTGTTTAGGTTGAATTTTTATTTCTATTAGGTCTACTCACTAGATTCCTTTCTAGTGAGATTTTTATTTTATTTTTCTAGGTTTTCTTTAGTCTATCTTATTTCTTTGTACTTTTGTTTGTGATACCTTCCACTTACCGCATGAGTAACATTGGTCATTTGATCCCTGTTATTCGTGTTTTTTCGCCGTGCAAATTTTCAACTACCCGTTCCCGCCCCCATAGTAGCAAACAACAACCTTTCACCCGACCACCACTTTGGTAACAATTCTGAGATGGAGGAGTCTGACCATGAGAATGACTATGTTAGTCCATTTTACTACTCAGACTCCGATGAGGATATCGGTAATGGAGAAGTAGTTAACGAGGAATGGGGGAAAGAGGAAATTGATCCCTTTAAGTATGTTGACCCTAGGACTAAGATCGAAAAGGATAGCCTCTTTAACATGCAATTCCCGTGTAAAATTGGTTATCATGATTTTTATGCTTATCTTAACTCATCTTTGCCTATGAACATTATCTCTCGCGCTAATTATAATAAAATCATGGTAGATGAGCTTGAATATCAAGGAGATAACATTGTTGCTAGGATTAAGCCACTACACGTGTTCGTAGGAAGTTTTGTGTATTTGGTGGATTTTATGGTTATGGAGAATTTAGGAGAATTTATCGATGACAAATTAACCCAAGTCATTTTTGGAGAACCCTTCAAAAGGTTGACCAACCTTGACGAAAAACTTGTGGACGGGTTAATTACATTCTCGGATGGGGATGAAGATTTTGTCTATCAAATGCCCCGAGCACATCCTAGGTTTAAGAACTACCCCATTGAATCTTGCAATAGAATTATGCCTATCGACTTGTTAAGTGAGAATGATAAGAGGAAGGGGCTCAAATATCCACATGAGAAAAATAAGAGATATTATCATGGATGTTTGGAGCTGAATGATGAATACAAGAGAGATGAGGCAACAATTAGATGGCTCACACTCGGATACGTGAGCATAAGCGACACTAGATGAGCCTTACTTTGAGTCTAGCTACAAGACTCGTTAATAAAGAAAAGCGCTTCTTGGGAGGCAACCCAAGCTTTATTTGTTTTATTTGCTTTGTGTGTTTATTTATTTGTTTGTTTGATTTTATTTTCCGTATGTGTGTTTAATTTTTATTATTATTGATTCATGTTAAAAACTAATTTGTGAAAATGCTTTATGTTGTTTTTAACTTCGTCTTAACTACATATAAAGGTATTTTGCAAAAGATAAGTGTAAGGGAAATCTAAATCGGTTTATTAGAACACAAATGAACATGAATCATAATAATAATAAATTAGCATACATATTCGTATTTGTTTGAGTCAAATGCTTGTATCGAGTCATAATGATGTTTTGCAGGATTTCCAGGAAGTAAGGTAAAGGTTTTTCCAGAGATTTTCCGGAAACTTAAAATGAAAATTTTTGTCAGGTCATTTCTGACGGCATCAGGGGTTATAACCTGACGGCGTCAGATTTAATTTCCAGAAATTTTTGAAAGTTTTGTTTTCATAAAAAGTTTTTATTAAAATCTCCAACTTATAATCTCCATGAATCTGCAAAATTATCAGTCCACAAGCATTATATCCTTATATATAGATTTTTCCCGCCGATGTTATGCAGGTTTTCGTGTTTGTTTTCTCAGGTTTAACAGGTTATTTTGGACAAGGAGATGTTTATGGAATCAAGCTTATGGCGATGCATTAGTCATGGAGTTTCAACATTCTCTTTGAAGGAAGATTTAACCGTGTAATTTCATTATCCACCGAGCGAATCAGGGGAGTATTTGATTTCATTCTTTTACTTTTTGCTTTTACATCTTGTTACTTGAACATTGGGGACAATGTTCATCTTAAGTGTAAGGGAGGGTAAAAGTACGATTTTAGAGAATGCCATTGCGCTTGATTTTTGTTTGTTTAATAGTAGATGTGTAATAAAACTGAGATAAATACCTGTTAGGGTAATTTTAGTGCCAAATTTAAAATTTTTTACAACATTTAGGAGTGAAACTTTGATCTTAATGAGCGTCTCATGGATAGGAGTTATATGACTAGCACAAAACCGTACCACTAAAAAATTTTCCACCCCAAATATGTGAGGTTCGCCCCTAGAATTGGTAGGAAAAGCATTTATGCTATGATGTGTGTACCGGTAGCACTTAGATTCTAGAACTTGCGTTAGGACCATTCCGAGGCCACAAGTGAGACTACATTCGTGTAGTTAGATTTACTACATGATAAGAGGCATTAGGATTAACCCATTGTTTTACACCTGTGTTTTTGTTATAATTACTTTGGCTACATTGGTCAAGTAATTCTCCCACACCTTTTGCGTTGTACTCATTTTTAGTACACGATACCCTAGTACACCCCTCAGAGCCTATCTTTTCGTTTCGACCTTTAAGCATTTTACTTAAAGGAAGAATTTGTTACACCCCACTTAAATGTACACCCAAATCGCCTTAGCCTACCTTATATGCACTCATTTTTAGTGCATTATTGTTACAACATTTGTTTAAACCCAAGTTAATTATCTAGTTGATTACATGGTTGCTAAGTCGAGTCATATCCTTGTACATATTGTTTTGGGACGATTGGGACTCATGGGTAAAGTACTAGTGTAATGGAGTAATGGGGAAGAACATCATTTATTACCCCCATATGTGCTAAATATTTTAAAAGTACTCCAAGTTTTTCAATTATCTTAATTCGAGTCATTAGAATAGTTATTTGTAAAGTTATGTAAAAATTCAAGTGTAAGGGGATGCAATGCCCCTATGATGTATTATTTTGGATGGTAGGGTAAAAGTGTATGCAAAAAAAAAAAAAAAAAAAAAAAAAAAAAAAAAAAAAAAAAAAAAAAAAAAAATCAAGAAAAACACAAAAAAAAAAATGAGAAAAAGAAAAATAGAAAAAACATACGGACTACCATCCCGTTTTATTTTATGTTTATTTTATGTTTTTGTTATTTTATCATTAGCTTAAGATCGAGTCTAGTCTTGGCTTAGCAACATTGTATAGTACATGTAATTGATCAAGATCTTTAACTCGCCACCAGTAAAATATCCCGTATCCAACAAAACCGTGTTTTCCTTTTCCCTACACCTAACGTTATAACCCATTTAAAAGCCCTCTTTGATAGTTTATCTTTGGTGCTTACGCCTAGTGGAGGAGGTTTTTGATCCTTTCCCAAGCCTATGGTAATCTATTTGCTATGACAGGTAGTGAGAGATATTTTCCGTTTTCATTTATGAGATTTATTTGATGACACTTGAGAGATGTGAGTATCTAAACACTACTTGTGAGGTGCTAGTTTATAATCTCCGTGCTTATTATGATTGAAGTGGAACGAATATTTGTTTTAATTACTTTTATGTTAGCATTAAATGACCCCTAACTTGTATTTTGATTAGAATAAAAGCGCATTTGCTTGAGGACAAGCAAATCTCAAGTGTAAGGGTATTTGATGAGGCGAAAAGTGTACCGCTTTTAAGGGGTCATTTAAGCCCTAAATCGTATTTATTTGATCAAATATTGCCCTAAATCGTTCCTTTTGTCATTTTAGGTACTTTTGAGGAGAAATCTGGAAAAGGAGGCATTTTGGACGTTTTTGGAGCAATAAAGTGAAGAAAACGGCAAAGTCTCAAGAATCGGCTGAAAGTCACTCTTGACGGCGTCAGACTTTACTCTAGACGGCGTCATGCCTTGGCAAGAAAAGTTGGACGTGAAATTTACTCATGACGGGCCAGTGAAAATAGCATGTGAATTCTGACGGCGTCACGCTTTAACTTGATCAAGGGCGTCACGGCTTAAATCATAAGGGGACGGCGTCACGTTCATGGTTGGACGGCGTCAAGCCTTGATAAGCCAGAATGGATTTTTGAAGAGCTAAAGAGGGACGGCGTCAAGAAGGTCATCCGGGAACCCTAAAAGCGGCGAGGTGACGGCGTCACACTCCATAAGGTGACGCCGTCAGATCCAAAAATCTATATATAGTTTTCTAATTTTTTGTCATTAGGGAGAGCTTAGTGTGTGGAATTTTGGGAGAAAACCCTAAGACGATTTTAGCTACTTTTTCAGGGCTTTTTGCCTTGAGATCTTCCATGTTTCATTGAAAGATAAGTTATCAATTAATCATTCAATATGTCTATGTGTTGTTTGATTCTATCTTATTCTTGTCTTTTGTTTAACATGTTAGGCTAAATTTATCTTGTGTTTGCTTAGATCTAATGAAACCTAGCTATTGATTATTGGTTGTTAGTGTGTTGTTAGTTGTATTGGATGATTGTTTATCTATGTTAGGCTTAAGAAAACTGGCTAACTTCCTATTCGGTAACTTGCTTGAACGTCTTAAGAAACATGAACCAAATGCGTACTAAAGGTTTTTATGGTTGTATTTAATGCACAAGCGAATTCTAGTGATCCCATGTTAGGAGCTTCCTAGCCGGCTCGACATAGGAGTGAAGTAGGAGCTTGTAGAGTTGGGGAAGTAAGTACACCACCCCACGAATGGTATTAAGGAATACACCCGTCATCCACGCGACTAATACACACTAATTAACCGGTAAAAGATAGTTAGGGAGTAAGGAAATCTAAGTAAACACATTTCTCTACACATAAGTTTCTCACCACATTTTCATTTTTGTTATTTTATTTTATTGCATTCGTAGTAATTTGGGTTAGTTGACTAGCAACTAATTCCGCCCACTCCTTCAAACCCGAGATTTTACTTGCTTTCATAAAATTATAAAAACATAAAAAAAGAATCTTCCTCAACCCTTAGACCTAATTAGAGTAGCCTTTCATACCTAACGAACACTATTCCCTGTGGAGAACGATCAATCCCCCGTACTTACCACTACACTATACTACATCGGTCAGGTACACTGCCTGGTGGGGTTGTAAGCCTCTTGAGATCCCTCGAGAGGTAAAACCTGTTGTAAGGTTACAAAACCACGCAATCACTTTATTAACGAGTCTTGTAGCTAGACTCAAAGTCACGTACATTACGTGACTCCATCATCGGTCACGGTTCCTAGGCCATTTTCATTCCCGGTTTTATATTCCGGTCCTAATTTCAAACAATCCTTGTAGAAACCGAATATCCTTTTCATCACATAGTCTACTCCTTTATTTCTATCCTCATCATTCCTATAGTAGACCGCTTGCTTGAGCTCCTTCTCAACTTTTGACAAGTGTTGGAATTGTTCTATCTTATATGGCATTTGGTAGTTTACTTCATCGGTCTCATCCTTAAATCTAACTATCCCTAAGGAAGGTTCATAAGTCATTCTAGAGACCTCAACAAATGGTTTTCCAAAAACCACTTGAGTTAAGGACGCATCGACTATTGGGCGGATATCTTCTACAATTACAAAGTTGGTGACATAGGTGAAGTTTCCTACATAAACCGGTAATCCCTTAACTCTTCCCGTGAAGTTACTCATCCAACCCTTGTCAGGGAGCATCCTATACCCAAGTTGATTTTTCATTATCAAGTTGTAGTGGGCTCTAGTCATGATGTTTATGGGTGATCTAAGGTCGATGTAGGCTTTCCACACATGCAAATGTCCGATGTTACATGGTATGTTGAGATTAGAAGGGTCGCCTATTTCAATGATTGGTCTACCTAGGAAGTATGGTGTCTCGGGGTCATCGAATAAGTTTGTATGATATACGCGCTCTTCCTTAGTGGGTAGCCTATTGAAGTAGTCCTCATCATCATCTACTTCTTCAATCTCACTTGTCCTAACTTCCTTATCAACCTCGACTTTCTTATCCTCATCCTTAGGTTCACTATCATCCTCATTTCTATCAATTGGTTTGATAGTGACAATGTTGACGAAGTGGACGTGTTTGGATGAAGAGGGGTCCTTTACTTGGGGTCCGCTAATTGTGTTCCTAGCGTCCTTATGTGGAGGTGATAGCACTTGGTTATTGAGGGCTTTCAACAAGTTGTCAATTTTGTTGGTCATCTCTGTTTGTTGCTGATTGAATTCGGATTCGAATCTAGCTATCCGAGCTTCTTGAGATGCCATAAATTGAGACATCAATCCTTCAAAGTTATTGGTACTACCATTTCCGGAAGGATTGTTGTTGAAATTACGGTTCGAGTTGGAACCGCTTGATTGGAAACGATTAGGTGGGTTGGAAGAATTGGGTTGTTGTGCGTTTTGGTTTTGTTTCCACCTAAGGTTCGGGTGATTTTTCCATGAAGGGTTGTATGAATCACCATAAGGGTTTGGCTCGGGTTTGAAAGTGTACCACTTGTCTCCCGCTCCGTCGGTAAGCGAGGATGCGTAGTCCACAAAAGCTTGTTCGGGGAGTTCCATGCAATCACGAGTGTCGTGGGGACCACTACATAATTCACACGAAGAAGTGATTTTGTTCACTTGGCTTGAAAGTTTAGGAGCCTCGTAGGATTTCATGAGAAACTTGACTTGGTCTTCAAGTTCTATGATCCTACGGTCGGAAGTGCTTGAATTGTTCGAAGGCAAAGATATTGCCTTGACCGTTTTATTCAAATCACGGGGATCACTCCAACTTTCGTTGTCATAAAGAGCAAGATCCTCTAGGAGAGCCCATGATTGTTCCGCACTTAGATCACGTAGCTTGCCACCGGCCGATTGGTCAATGGTTTGCCTTGTGGAGAGATTGATATGGTCATAGAAGATTTGGATTTGGAGCCAAAGTTCTATGCCATGGTGAGGGACTTTTTGGAGTAAGTCCTTGAATCGAGTCCATGCCTCGTAGAGAGTTACGCCTTGACGTTGTTGGAACATCAAGATATCATTCCTTAGCTTGGTAGTTCTTCCCGGTGGGAAAAACTGAGCAAGGAAACGAGTAGTGAGATCATCCCAAGAGGTGATGGATCCTGCGGGTTGACGTTCTAGCCATTGACTAGCTTGGTCCCGCAGAGAGAATTGAAAGAGACGCAATCGGGTCGTCTCTCGAGTGGCAACATCAAGGTCTATAGAATCAACGATTTTAAGAAAGTCCTTGAGATGTTGATTAGGATCTTCAGAACGAAGTCCATGGAATGCGCATCCGCTTTGCATCAACCGGATGGTGTCGAATCGCAAGGGTGTGACATTGGCTCCTTGAGTGAGCTCAATGGTGTTTCGATAGCCATGGTGGCTAGGACGGGAATACTCTCCTAAAGTACGGGCTCTAGGAGGTGGTGGTTGTTGTGGTGGTGGGTTGTTGGGATTAAGGATATTACCATCTTCCATGATGTCGAATGGTAATGGTTACGAATAAAGACACGAAGAAAATAGATAGACTAAAGAAGACCTAGAAAAAGAAAATAAAAATCTCACTAGAAGGGAATCTAGTGAGTAGACCTATAAAGTAAAAATTCAACCTAAACAATAACTATTCCCCGGCAGCGGCGCCAAAAACTTGATGCGTGGTTTTGCAACCTTACAACAGGTTTTACCTCTCGAGGGATCTCAAGAGGCTTACAACCCCACCAGGCAGTGTACCTGACCGATGTAGTATAGTGTAGTGGTAAGTACGGGGGATTGATCGTTCTCCACAGGGAATAGTGTTCGTTAGGTATGAAAGACTACTCTAATAGGTCTAAGGGTTGAAGAAGATTCTTTTTGTATTTTTTTTATAATTTTATGAAAGCAAGTAAAATCTCGGGTTTGAAAGAGTGGGCGGAATTAGTTGCTAGTCAACTAACCCAAATTACTACTAATGCAAATAAAATAAAATAACTGAAAGTAAAATGTTGGTGAAAACTTATGTGTAGAGAAATGTGTTTACTTAGATTTCCTTACTCCCTAACTATCTTTTACCGGTTGATTAGTGTGTATTAGTCGCGTGGATGACGGGTGTATTCCTTAATACCAATCGTGGGGTGGCGTACGTACTTCCCCAACTCTACAAGCTCCTACTTCACTCCTATGTCGAGCCGGCTAGGAAGCTCCTAACATGGGATCACTAGAATTCGCTTGTGCATTAAATACAACCATAAAAACCTTTAGTACGCATTTGGTTCATGTTTCTTAAGACGTTCAAGCAAGTTACCGAATAGGAAGTTAGCCAGTTTTCTTAAGCCTAACATAGATAAACAATCATCCAATACAACTAATAACACACTAATAACCAATAATCAATAGCTAGGTTTCATTAGATCTAAGCAAACACAAGATAAATCTAGCCTAACATGTTAAACAAAAGACAAGAACAAGATAAAATCAAACAACACATAGACATATTGAATGATTAATTGATAACTTATCTTTCAATGTAACATGGAAGATCTCAAGGCAAAAAGCCTTGAAAAAGATGCTAAAATCGTCTTAGGGTTTTCTCCCAAAAATTCCACACTAAGCTCTCCACACTAATGACAAAAAAATTAGAAAACTATATATAGACTTTTGGATCTGACGGCGTCACCTTATGGAGTGTGACGCCGTCACCTCGCCGCTTTTAGGGTTCCCGGATGACCTTCTTGACGCCGTCCCTCTTTAGCTCTCCAAAATCCATTCTGGCTTATCAAGGCTTGACGCCGTCAGACCTTGAACGTGACGCCGTCCCTCTTTGAATTAAGCCGTGACGCCCTTGATCAGGTTAAAGCGTGACGCCGTCAGAATTCACATGCAATTTTCACTGGCTTATCATGAGTAAATTTCACGTCCACCTTTTCTTGCCAAGCCATGACGCCGTCCAGAGTAAAATCTGACGCCGTCAAGGGTAACTTTTAGCCGATTTTTGAGACTTTGTCGTTTTCTTCACTTTAATGCTCCAAAAACGTCCAAAATGCCTCCTTTTCCAGATTTCTCCTCAAAAGTACCTAAGATGACAAAAGGAACGATTTAGGGCAATATTTGATCAAATAAATACGATTTAGGGCTTAAATGACCCCTTAAAAGCGGTACACTTTTCGCTTCATCAGTATTACAACATGTACCACCTGCTGGTCCTTCACGTTTGCTCAGACCTGGATGTCCTGGTCTGTCAATAATGGAGGTTATTTCTGTAAGTTAGGGTTTGCAACCATAGTCACATAATTCGCTAGAAATGCCATGAATTGCGATCCAGTTCACGCGTTCCCAAATCGGGTACGATTCAGTCGGGATCAGGAAAACCAATGATCCGAATCAGAACCTTCCCAATCTTGAATTTTTAGTTATATTTAATGTTAATATCTGACCGTGATTTATGGCAGAATCAAAAACCCCAAAAGCTTTAATATGTACTACTGACTATTGGTTATGAGTTACGAAAATTTTACAAGTATTAAACTATATTTATACTATAAATGTTAAGATTTTTTATAACCCTTATGAATATATTAGTTATTGGAAACATCGTACTGGAGCGATCCCAAATGAACCTACCCCCCAATGAACCGAATTCTAGGTACCTAGCGAACCGCGATCCCGATCCTCGACCCCATACTGGAACGATCCCCGTTCCATGTGACTGTTTGCAACCCTTTTTTTTTGGATCCGTTTTGCTCATATTTCACTCCTATTTAGGTTATTATTGTTTTGAGAACAAATAATAGCAGTTGCAATGGATCAAGATTTGATTGGTATGGTTTGAAGTGTCGTTCTATGTGCTGCAAATCATACAATGGATGTCAAGTTTGGGGGTATACTTGTTCAAAAACCTCTATTACCTGTGTTATGTCGTGGGATTTCTATGATATGGGGTTGTGGATAATCTTTGGGTTTTCTTTCTTGCCATATTATACGTGATCTCTCGTGGAAGTCGAAGTGGAGCGCCAAAATGATTTGAAGACTCATGTGTTGTACATGAGTAGTATTGTATTGTCCTATGTATTTTAATCACTTTTGGTTGTTCTCTTTGTTTAAGTTCATTGTAAGTTATAAGAGTGGCCTGTTGTCATTCTTATATAGTGGTTAGGTTGCTAATCATTGCTTGTAAGTGCTCATGTAATGGGCTGAGATATGGGACTTCACCCATATCCTTTGTACTTAAACATTTTTTTGTTTATATATTTACCAGGGTGCATGATTACTCCCCTTTACCCAAAAAAAATGATATACCAGTTCTGATGTATGGTTATTTACTATGAGTGGCATCATGGTTTGTGAAGTTTCTGTTTTCCTTGTGTGTATATATTAATTTCGAAATTATAAACGATGTATAAGCTATTTTCATGTTGCTTATTGTATAGACTTTTAAGCTTATTTTTTTTTTTTCTAAATACTTCTTGTTACCTACTAACATTATGAGGTATCACCAATGATACAAAATAACTTATTAGGTATCACCTGTGATACAAAATAACTTATTGGGTATCACCTGTGATACAAAATAACATATTAGGTATCACTTGTGATAGTTAGACTGTAGTTAACTACTTGTTTTTGTAGATACAAAATATGAGGTATCACCTGTGATACATACAAAATCATAGGTGATACAAAATAACATATTAGGTATCACCTGTGATACAAAATAAGTAAGTAAAGCACAAATAAGCAAAATAACATATTAGCTTCATTTTTCATCATTTTACTACAAGTTGATTTAATGTTTATAATGATGCATACTCACGTTGTTTTGACTTTTAAAATTTTGTATAGGTGTATGGGGCGAGACCAATTAGGAGGTGGTTAGAAAGGAAGGTTGTGACTGAGTTGTCGAAAATGCTGATTAGGGAAGAGATTGATGAAAATGCGACAGCGTATATAGATGCAGACATGAACGGGGAAGAATTGACTTACAGGGTGGAAAGGAATGGTGGACTCGTGAACGCTGCGACGGGTGGGAAGTCTTATATTCTGATTGAAGTTCCTCCTAGTGCAAATGGTGTTCTCAACGATGTTGCAAAAGCTGTGAAGAGGATGAAGATCGAGGAGGTTGAAGATGATGATGAAATGGATGAATAAAAGAAAAGTGGAATAAACGAGTTGTATAGAAGAGTCTTGTTACTTCTGTCAAGTGTTATGTTGTTTTTTTAAAATGTAAGCTGAAACACGATCAGCTTGTTTGTTTAGTATAGGTATGTGTCTATGTTGTTAAAGTTTCCCGGTGTACTAACTTTTGAATCAATGAAGTGAATTTGCTTATATAATATGGGCAATTCTAAGTTCCGGATTCGTAATTTTTATTCACTCATATTTGGTTATCTTGAATGCAGGGGCTAAAAGTTGAACAAGACGCCATAGCTGGTGTCACAAATGTAGCTCAAAACACATGGTAGGTCTATTTGCCTAATATCTTATTTTGTATCACATGTGATACCTAATATCTTATTTTGTATCACAGGTGATACCTAATATTTGGTATGTATCACAGGTGATACCTAATATCTTATTTTGTATCACAGGTGATACCTAATAAGTTATTCTGTATCACTTGTGATATTCAGAAAATCACAGAATATAACATGTGATATTCAGAAAATCACTTGTGATATTCAGAATATCACTTGTGATATTCAGAATATCACTTGTGATATTCTGAGTATCACAGAATATCACTTGTGATATTCAGAATATCATTTGTGATATTCAGAATATCGCTTGTGATATCACAAGCGATATTTTTAATATCACATAATATCACTTGTGATATTCTGAATATCACAGAATATCACTTGTGATATTCAGAAAATCACTTGTGATATTCTGAATATCACAGAATATCACTTTTGATATTCAGAATATCATTTGTGATATTCATAATATCGCTTGTGATAATATCACTTGTGATATTCTAAATATCACAGAATATCACTTGTGATATTCAGAAACATATGAAAACGTTTGAAAACAGGCTAAAACATTTAAAAACGGACGAAAACGGAAGAAAACGGACGAATATGTATGAAAACGAACGAAAACGTATGAAAGTTCCCCCAAGGCGACCACAACCTATAAAACATTGAAAATTGAATATCAAAATATCCAGAAAACATTGAAAATTGAATATCAACATTATGATTTATCTAAAAATCACATGTGATGTTTCATAATGTCTCGTACACGCAGTTAGTTGAAGGTGTTGAGCTTCCGATTTGCTTTTAGGCAAAAGTCTCTTATTGATATTGCAACAAAAGTATCATAACTTAGATAGCGAACTATAACTACATTTGGCATCTGCACAAAACACCAAAACACATTAACCATTACAACAATCTAGTTGCTAACAATAGAAGGACAATCAAGTCGTTGATGATAACAGTACATTTTTTTTTCAACAGAAACAAAAGCTAAGAATGTAAACAACAAGCGTTGATTAAGCAAAAGAGAGTCTGCTGCTAGATATGCTGAAAGAGCTAACTTTCATTGGAGTAGCAACAACCATATTAATAAGCTAAAAATGAACAACTTTTGTGAAAACAAAATTTTTATAATTTGAGAATTAAGGTGGAAAAGGCAAAATAAACAAACAGTTAACATATTAGGTATCACCTGTGATACAGAGTAACTTATTAGGTATCACCTGTGATACAAAATAAGATATTAGGTATCACCTGTGATACATACCAAATATTAGGTATCACCTGTGATACAAAATAAGATATTAGGTATCACATGTGATACAACAGTTAACATATTAGGTATCACCTGTGATACAGAATAACTTATTAGGTATCAATGATACAAAATAAGATTTTTGTTATCACTTGTGATACATACCAAATATTAGGTATCACCTATGATACAAAATAATATTTCCATGTCTTTTCCTTGTCAATTCTTAAAATAATGAATCACAAAGTTAATCTAATATAACTTGAACTTATTTGCATTATTGTTTTGCATCTCATAACAAAAACTAACACGTTTATACCAAAATGGAAATAGAGAATTGTGTGTCCATCGAATTATACACTACTTTTGTTTTTATCAATGGTTATCTTCCACCTTATCTTTAGTAGATGATTTACTACTTGTAGTGGCATCTTTATCTGCAGTAATGGTCTTCCCCGTATCACTTTGTTCATTTGAATCATCACCAGATTTTTTAGTATAATCTTCATGGGAAAGTTGTTCATCAGACTGAGTGTCTGTACAGGTTGACTTGAGCTTCATGTCTAGATACAAAAGATGCTTTATCGCAAGTTTAAGAAACGTTCCTTCTTCTTCTCCATCCCCACTGGCACAGCAGATGCCGTATTAAGCAAGCATATCATGGATTGCAATTATCAGTTCAACCTAAAAAAGGCATGACCCATTAGATGTCAAACATTAAAACGTAAGATAAATCAGCTTCCCCAGGAGTAAAAGATCTGCATACTTGAGTTTTTACAGGAACATTTGAATTCAAATGTTGAAGTCTGAAAAATGCAATGGCAGCATCTACAAAACAGTGTTTGCTCCTTCTTTCTTTATCATCCAGATCGTCTACTCCTAAGAATTTCTTAGAGAAGCATATCTTTGCTATATGAGACATAGCTGCTATCAGCAAAGATTGAATATCGCTGATGATTTTCATAGGAGCAACATAGCTATCCTGAGAGCAACAGCCAAGGTACAAGAAATCAGGTTTATGAATTTTTGAAGAGCACAGCTGAGAGGAATTAATAACACAAAAAATAGCATATTCCCACAAGCCTATGCATGAGTCCGGTTTACATGCACAGAATTCAGATAAACTATTGAATTCCTTTGCAGATCCTACATTTATGTATCCTTTAACAAAACACTTAGAACACTTATAGAGTAATAAACTGTGAAGTACTTTCTTAGGGACTTTTACAGATTTGGGGAGTGTCAATGTTAAACCCGAAGTAAAATATTTTGAGTATTGATATTAGTTTTGTAGATCAGGATTAGAACTAGTAGCTTTAATGGGTGAGGAACCTAAGTTGACCACTTACATAGATAATTGCTATTTTGGCGTGTTTTTTGTTCATTACCTGTACTCGAGTTCTATCAGTTGACAATCACTCAAACTAGATGTAGCTACAATGGTATATGAAAACATGACAAACACTCTCCAGAATAACTTACCCCCACAAGAGGAAGCGGGAAAAAAAGAAAATCACGGGTACATATCTATCCAGCTGACAAAATGGAAATAGAGAATTGTGTGTCCATTTATGACAATTATGTCTAACTAAAGTGCATTCTATCCACATCTACTCTGCAAATCCCATAGACCCAAACACTGCTACTCTGGCCCTATCAAACCCAATTTATGGAACATGTACGAATTTCAGAATTAACAACCTTAGGGTACTTTCGACCTCAAAGCAATACAATTTAACAAACATTTTCAACGAGTACAATTGACTCCCGTAGCTAACTATTTTGATCTAAGCATGATATATAGAAGGAAGAATTACCATTGTTGTTGGAATTGGGGCAAAAGATAATGGCGTATTCATAAGCATTGCAAGTAAAGGTGCTGGTTCCATCATCAAATGCATAGCTATAAGCTCGTGGACAAGCTCTTTTAAAGATACTTGAATAGTAAGATGGTTTGCATGTGTTAGGATTCGCATATTTCCCGCTACAACAATATTGATCCATATTAAATGCACCACAAGCACTATTGCAAGCAATTACTCCGCCTGGAGCTCCTGATCCACCGTCCCCACCAACCACCTGAAGCTCTTTTGGGCAACCTGTAAACGATAGCATTTCGGTTATTTAAAGTGATTGAAATGTATACTTAAAGTTGAGAGATAAAGACATAAGACTTACCCATGTTAAGATCAGAAGCACAACCCGTGGCATTACAACTACTAGCTGTGGACCGTGGCACAACAATGATAGGTAGATTGTAACCATCAACAAAACTAACATCATAATAATCCAAATTGTCATAGCCACCAAACACATACCTGCAATGACATAGTAAATTCAAAACGATTGCATGATACACAATATTTTTATACTTGTAAGCTCATAAACCACAAATCACTTTGTTGATGGAAAAACCTAGCAGAGCCAGTATAACCTTCCAGACCATCAACTAATCATTTGTCATACTCTGAATATCACTTGTGATACTCTGAATATCACTTGTGATACTCTGAATATCACTTGGTATTCTGAATATCACAGAATATCACTTGTGATATTCAGAATATCACTTGTGATATTCCTATAACAGTAAGTGCTTCTCGATATCATCTCACACTCACAAATTACCTATTCCTAGTAGCACTTGCTGCAAAACTCAACATAATCACATATTAATTTTGACAAAACGTCTACAATCAACTCAGCTACAGAATTAGTTGATGGAAAGACAATTTCTAATCACTTTAACGTAGTTCTTCCCAAAAGGCAAATTCTAATCACTTTCATCGCATAACTTTCAAAATTTTCATATTTTTAATAACGATTGCTACAAACTAACTTGATTACAAAAAGTATACAATCAATTCATCAATAACGATATCGTCTGACACTCGACATATTTTCTATTCATATTTCATAATTACAGTACCATCTTATTTTCTTAAAAACCTCAGCAATCAACTCGAAAATAACAAAACTAGTCGATCAATCAGTTAAACCTAGTTCTCACAAAAGGTAAAACTAAAAAATCAATATCATCTCACACTCAACAAATACACTATTACTAGTAGCAGTTGCTGCAAACTCCAATATAATTAGTTAACTGACATACTTAAACACTAAACCTAGTTCTTCTTTAAGGCAAACTCGAAATCGATTTCAATCACACGCTCACAGTAACAATTGCTACAAAAATTCACTTTACTCAGATCTTAGTCTCTACAATCAATCAAACAATAAACTATCTACAAAACCTCTACAATTAATTCATAAGAAAAAGCAAAAATTAAAAAAATTTATAAGCATAAACAGTACCTTCAATCGGAGGTGTAACGGATTATTTTGCACCGTAGCTATTAATTAAAGCTATTTTCATCTATTTTTGTTGTGACATGATGTGATTTAGGGTTCATTTCTGTGTGTTTTTGGATCTAGGATCGATCAGAGAGTAATGTGTGTTTTGTGTGCGGTGTGTTTGTGGGGAACAATTTGGGTGTTTGTGTGAGGAGCGCTTTTTTTTTTTTTTTTAAGTTTACAAAATTGCCCCTCCGTATATTTTTTTAGTTCATCTCAGCCATTGATCAAATTTAAATCAATGGATGGAAATTGTCCCTTGGTATGTGAGGTTTTTATAGTTTGTAGAATAACTCCACTCAATATAGTAATGTTGATATGTGGCTACCAATTACGTAAATGGGATGGAATACTTCATATTACATGCAGTCAAAGTAGACCAGATGATCATCAAATGGGAATAACACTCACATCATTATCTTTAGCATGTCGAGGCAGCGGCACATAAAAGAAATCGGCATCCATACGCATTGGCCATCCTATATGGAAACAGTCGACTGACCTACAATGTTTTACCACATGATTAACATATTAATGGACATTACCATAAAACTGCAGGTGGGAAGATCCGTAAGGTGGGGGATTGGGTTAACTTGAAACTTTCTTTTTTAGAATGAATGTGTTCATATGATAATATAAAATACTATTCATATAACAAGTTTGGAATAAAACAAATTAGGAGGTTGTATGGATTAACAACACACTTCGGCAGTTTTTAACTCATTTGACCTCTTTCCTTTATAGATAAACTTCTTCATTTGAACAATCGAAGATTAAAATCAATCGACATTGACCCATTCGTAAGTAAATGGGTCGGAACTTGCATGTCTAAATCAAATGAAATGAAATGTGTGAGATGAAGACAATACAATACCAAAAATACTCATTCTGATCATCATAATTTCTCCGTTGAGAATGTTTAGTCTTTCCTCCTTTGCTTTTGCGAGCTTCCTGTAAATGTAAACAATTGAATTATAGATTGTACTTTATGAAACATGTTAAAATTTTCACATAACATTTATTACAGCTTCTCAATTGTATTGTAGATAGGAGTCACGACTTTTCTCAAAAATGCTTCCTTCTCACCCCCATAAGCAGGCTTTATATTCTCACCAGTCACAGAACTTACACTTCCAGCCAACATGCCATAAAGCTCCAATGCCATCTGGGAATCAAGGAATTAACAAAATAACTTAATATACACATTTAATACAACATAATAGGTTTGATATATGCAATAGAGATGATAAGATATCGTTTTGCTAAAAAAATAAAACAGAAATGATAAGAAATTTATTTGTTTAGTTTGTTTTAGAGGTAGCAATAGGTAGATTTTTAGTTGTGTTTACCTCAAACAAATCAAATGCATGAAAAAAGAAAGTTAGCTAATATAGATAGGGTAAATTCCAAAAAAGGGACAATTTTTTTTTCAAATTCTCTAAATGGGACAAACTCAACATGTTTTCCCAATTTAGTCAAGTGCTAACGTGCGATCGTGCGAACCCTCTGGTTTCTTGACACGTGTCCCAGACAAAAGGTACTAACCAATCATTTGCAGGCCCACTTGCACCCCACGTGGCCTTTGACTTTTTTTTTTACAAATGTGCGATTTCCTAATGTGCTAATGTGCGGAAAAAAAATTATTTTTCCAAAAAATATTTTTTTTCAAAAAAATTATTTTTTTTTCCGAAAAATATTTATTTTTTTAAATATTCCGAAAAAAAAATTTATAAAAAAAAATATATTTTTCCAAAAAATATTTTTTTTCCGAAATTTTTTTTTCCGAAAAATATTTATTTTTTAAAATTTTCCGAAAATTTTTTTTTATAAAAATAAAATTTAATTTTTTCAAAATTTTTTTTTTCGAAAAAATATTTAAATTTTCCGAAAAATATTTAAATATTTTTCGGAAAAAAAATAATTTTTTTGAAAAAAAATATTTTTTGGAAAAATAAATTTTTTTTCGCACATTAGGAAATCGCACATTTGTAAAAAAAAAGTCAAAGGCCACGTGGGGTGCAAGTGGGCCTGCAAATGATTGGTTAGTACCTTTTGTCTGGGACACGTGTCAAGAAACCAGAGGGTTCGCACGATCGCACGTTAGCACTTAACTAAATTGAGAAAACATGTTGAGTTTGTCCCATTTAAAGAATTTGAAAAAAAAAATTGTCTCTTTTTGGGAATTTACCCAATATAGATATGAGTCAAATAGGTCCAACCGTCTAATGTGTAAAATTGGTTGAAAATCCTCACAAACCCTCTTTTTTATGTGTAAAAAAGTAATGATATATTATTATTATTATTATTATTTTTATTATTTTATTATTATTATTATATTTATAATAACATCACTTTATTATTATTATTATTTTTTTTTTTATTTTTTTATTTTATTATTATTATTATTATTATTATTATTTTTTTTTTTTAACATCACTTTATTAGAAACAAATAGGATTTACAAAAAGTTAGTAGGGAGCCGAGATACTAATTGGGCTCTCACTCTTCTAGCTATAGAAAAGCTAATCCTATTAAAAATATGAGCAGCAGCACGTGCTCCAATGTCTTGAGTCATCGAAAACTTTCGAATACGCTTCAATAGAGTCACAGTGTCCTTCTCAAGTTCCCCAAAAGAAGAGAAAGAGAAGGGGAGGAACCCATATCCCATACCTGCGCACTTTGCTTCATACTTGACGCGTTTACGTTGTGCAGCCTCAATCACCGCATGACCTGGCACGAAATCAACCATACCAGTTTGCGTCAAGGGCGATGATCCAGTCAAATCAACGCATACATCAAGTCCTCCATCCCACGAGTAGAGCATCACTCGGAGAGAAAAAGAAAACATATCATTCCGATTAGGCAAATGAATACAACATAAATCTTACTGTACATGCACCAGATAATTATGTATATATGAAAGTACACTAATAGTTCGGCTCTTTTTCCTTGCAAAAATTGATTTGAACAAATGTACAAATATGCAATACCAAAAGTATGTTTACTTAAACCACAACAACGAACATATATAATCGAGGTATAGAATTAACAAATCTCGTTTGTCATCATTTACATATGTATTCAAACATGTATGTATCTCCTATACCAGTACTTGAACAAACAAATGTACAAATATGCAATACCAAAAGTATTTTACTTAAACCACAACAACGAACATATATAATCGAGGTATAGAATTAACAAATCTCGTTTGTCATCATTTACATATGTATTCAAACATGTATATATCTCCTATACCAGTACTTGAACTTTACATACAAGTATCAAAATCATAAGTATGTGAAGCAAAATAAGTATTTTTTTTTTTTTTTGGTGCAAAGGGTGAAATATTTATATTAATATCAACACAAATTACATGAGTTTAGACATTCACTAAGATGGACATGCCCATCCAGCAACAATTCATGAAAAAAACACTATACTATCCAATATCAGATACATAAAGACTAGGATATCTGATAGCTACTATATCAGATACTGCTTATACAGAGACCAGTTTTGAATTAATCAGCCGCACAGTTTCAATGCTGCAACAGATTCAACACCTGAATTCACCCATACATTGCACCAAGACCATAACCTCATAATTACATTTCCAAAACCTCCTCCCATTCTTAACCATTCAACCAGCATCCACAATGGTCAAGTGGAAAGAAGGAATGGCATCATTATGTAGGTTATAGCCACCCATACCATTCCAGTCAAGGGCTATACCAGGCTTACTACATTTCCATCTTTACAAATGGCTTCATAAACCTGGGAATACACACCTTGAGGGAGAATCACCTAACCTCCTTAGGCAGTGTATAGTTTGGACCAAGTAGGTTCATCTACAAAATAAGTATTTACTATGTGGTAATAGTGGTGGGTGTGCAAGATCACTCCTTGTTGGAGGACCGGTCTTTCTTCTGACCACCAAGAATACGTGAATTCTGCATACCTTTGCTGAAGGTACGTGTTTCGAATTCTGACACAAATGGGAACCAAGCCAGAAATGCAACCGGGGTGAATATAAGTAAGCCCGTGATTATTTCATAGTATATATTGTGCTAAAGTTCTGATTGATGACCACATTCCAGAACGTCGCAAAACAGGTCTCAAAGCTTGTGCAGTCTGAAAAAAATGGAGAAGATTATTTAAGATTTACTAACATGAAAACTACATTTCATACCAGTTTTCATTTTATACTACGGCCATTTTTCTGAATTGAAAACTGTGACTTGGAGTAGCTACAGTTGTCGATGAATAAAGTACACAAAGAGAATAAAACATACTAGTAATACTCACAAGAAGCAGTCCCCAGCCAGTAGGGAGGAACCCGAGGATGCATACTATTATGTCCTTAATTGTCATATGAGGTAGTGCAATCAAAAAAATGAGAGTAGATGCAAACGCAAGGACAATAAAACCATTGATCAATCTGAACAGAAGTTGATAATCGGCACTCAACGTTTTCCTCCAATATGACATGGCCTAATATTAGATAACAGAAGTAAAAATGCATTAGATATGCAAGTGAAGTTTACTAAGCTTGAGAACACTATTCTTCTAAAAAATAAATTAATTATTCACTTTGAGTTAATACACCTTCAGTACGAGTAGCACTCCAATGATCACAAGCCATGACATTCCATAAACCTATAACCAAGAAAAAAAGTATTAGAACACTAGAGGTGGCTTTAGTGCTATTATATCTGAGACATGAAATGTACCAGGAAACTTTTGCTATCTGTTAAGCTGAGACGATAAACAAGACCAAACTGATAAATAAAGAACCGAAGCGCCAAAAAGATCTCTGTGATAGTACCCCTTACACCAGAAGATACAAGATGTTCTTGTTCCTTTTCCCACCAAGATTCCCAACTTTTATCAACAGAGACACCTATTCCTCCACAGTTACTCATCCACTTACTCCAATCAGTCCAGTCATCAACAATCTTTTGCCACTCAAAACCAGAAGGATTAAAAAGGAATGGAGCAAAAAGCCATGATCCCACCATAAACCACATTGATACTGACCAAAAAGGAATGGAGCAAAAAGCCATCATCCACTTACTCCAATCAGTCCAGTCATCAACAATCTTTTGCCACTCGTATGCAAGGGAACCTCTATATGACTGACCAAAAATTTCATATACAACGAGTAAGATTAGAAGCTCAATACCCTTGACAAAATGACTCCGAGAATAAAGTCAATAATTCTCAGCAAACTTAGCATGGAACACAACAAACCCACGACCTGTGGCTCTATTTAGTGCACCGCCGTGAAGCAAAGTTCTTCCATAATAATGGGTTTTAGTTCCTAGTGAAAATGTAAAAAATACAGAAGCTAACTGTAACTGCATGAGGACAAAATCGGTAAATGCTTTATGAATTTGTGCTACAATTTCCCATTATGCTTTGAGGTTTGCAACTTTGCGTGATGTATAATTTTATTTTATGTCCTAGTGCAAAAAGGTTGGGAGCTTTATAACTTGTTCAGATCTCAGTTTGTACAGTTATTAAAGAAGATTTCTCATTCAAACATCAAAACTAAATAGAGACTCCATATAATTCTAAAATTTGTTAGTCACTGAAAACTTTCCGTTCAATTGTTTAAAATGGACGCTCATATGTAGGTCTTATTGCATCACAAATCTTCATTATCTAACCATTTTTTATATGATATCTGCTTTCAGTGTGTCTTCTCTTGCATGGTTAATGTCAAATCAGGAGACAAGTTTCGTGACTATTGGACAAAGACTGTTGGCTAACCCGTTAAAGTAAGCTTTCTGATCTTGTCATCTTAAAGATATTCATGTTATGATATATTTTTAGCCCATGTCAAATGTTGAAGCAATTTAATAGTCTTCATTAATAGTTTGTGGATTAAAAATTCAATTGCTGTTTTAGCTTATACTCCACCATCTCAGCTCTTTCAATATAGCTGGTTTAGAATTTATGATCAATTTTTCACAAGGTACTACATAGTTTTGCATGCTAGACGCACCTTGAATTTTATCATATTTCTTTATGCTTTTGGTGTAGTATAACAATTGCTATGACAAATATCAATTTCATATATTCAAATGATAATTTTGTTTCCTATGGATTTTTCCCTGTATATCGGATCCTCTCCTGCTATTATATGAGTATTTTCTTTGCATCGTTTGAATTTTTAAGACACATGATCCAACAATAGTCTTACATCTTATAGCAACAGTTTTTACGATCATGGCTACATAAAAAGAAACATCATATAGTAGACAACTGCATGAAGGGGAGCTGCCTGCATGATTTTGACAATTTATTTATGTTGTAGATTTCTTCACTCATTATCTAATTCATGTCTTGCTCATTCAGAGTAAGGTTTCATTACGGGCATCCAGATGTGTTTGAGAGACTATTTCACTTGACCAGAGGGGGTGTGAGCAAGGCATCTAAAATTGTCAACCTGAGTGAAGATATATTTGCAGGCAAGTCGTTTCTTAAGATTCTTTTCCTTATCCATTATGTATTTTACTATTACTTTGACTCTCTTTTATTTACATTTTCCGGGTTTCAATTCAACCTTACGTGTGTTTATGGATCAATATTGGATGATGAACATGTTCGTTTGAGTATGCAAAAATCTGATGTGCAGGGACTCTTGGAACAGAGGGTGGGAAATGAGAGAATATGCACACACTTAATATTATTTCCACACACATAAATTGATACATATGAAGGTTTATATACCCATACAAATGACAGTTAATTAACTAACTTCCTAAAAGACAACTGATTATTAACCGACACGACGCTTCCTTTTTTGGCGCCTTTTTCTGCACCTTTGACTTTTCTATTGACTTTCTAAATTATCAATATTTCTTGATTATAATCTTCCAACATTCACTGCCCTAATCAAGAAATTTTGTTCTTGTTTATTCTGTCCGTGTTCATCCTATTCTGCAGTCCTTCTATTCTTCTTGTTATGCGATTTCATTTGACTTTGAACCATTTTCTAGAAACCTCCAACTTGATGCTTCGGCTTGAATCTTCACTGCCGCTAATCCCTTTGATCCTCTGATCATCTAATGCTTTCTTCTGACCCGTCTGGTCCTATTGCAACGTGGGAAGAAGGGCGAATCATCCTTCCATCGTGATTCCCCTTGAATATGCATCCTCTAAAAATACTTCTTCGTTGGATTTTGATTCCGGTTTTCCTGTATTGCGATCCTTCTTTTTCTTTTGATTGAAACCTTCTTTCATTTTGGTTTCTTCCATTTGAACCCCTTTCTGAATTTGAAAAACTTTCCTCTATTTTTCTATTTTCTTCGTGACCGACATCTTCGATCGTCAAACTCGAATCTGATGTATTACGCCTTCTGCTTACATCAATTACTTTATTCGATTTCCTCTTGGCCTCCTGCCTAAATCGAATTGGGTATAGATTACTGGTTCTTCTTCGCATACTCCTGCAACGTTATACTCTGTTTCTGGCTTCTTCTTTTTAAGCGACAATTGACTGCAATCTGAGCCAAAGGCTCGATCGTACCCTAATGCTAGGCAACATCAGGCAGTTACAAAGAAAACCAACAAAGGAGGCTGATAACCTATACTAATCGTACCAACCTTAACTAACAAACTAAAACTATATTAAGCTACTACTACTGCTCAACGTGAAACTCAAAGTATTAAAAAGAAAGTAAAGATGAGAAGAAGAGAGATGCGTATGATATGAATAAAACTCTAGTCGAATGTATATTAAACCATAAGAGAACTTAGAGAAAATACAAAACACACACACGCACTCTCACACCTTTACAAGACTAAGAGGCACACTAAAATGGGTGGAGAGTGTGTGCATTTATAGGAGATGTGGAAGCCTTTGTTGCCCTAAAAGGCTTTGGTTGGGCCTTGTGATGGACTTGGGCTTTTGATGCATTTCTTTAATTTTACTTATCTAAGACCAACACAAGCCCTTACAATTGTTGTTTAAGCTACACGACACACACTTAAATACACATACAAATGACCATCACTTTCTATAAAATATAAATGCTAACAATCTCCCCCTAAGGGATGGTCATTTCAATGATGCACTGGTGATAGGTCTTTTGTCTTCAATGTCTTTATCTTTGTGTGTTGTTGTAGAATAGTCGATCTTCTTTCAATGTTCCTTTATGCACTGTGATCTTCAAAGTAATCGTCCTTTGGTGGATGTTCTTGCCTTGATCAAAATCTTCGAGTGGTGATGACGTCGCGTCCTCCAACATACTCATACCTCTTCTCCTTATGCTAACAATCTCCTCATTATCTTTCATCATATGACATATGAACTTGTTCTTGACATATTGATTAGCCTCTTGACTTTGTTGTTACACTCTGTCTTTAACTTGATCCTTTTGTCTTGAACTTTTTGCACTTGAGCTTTGATGAGGAATGTTCTTCATAAGTATGAGTATGCTGAGGTGAGGTGAAGATGCTTGATGTATGGGATGATGGTTAATGGATGTTTGTAGGTAGCTGCATAAAACCGTTAGTAATAATCATCCAGCGCTTACGGGTTAGGACTTTGAGATTGTCAACAGCATAGTGTGTAGACTTTCTCTAATCTCCCCCAGGCCGTTCTGAACCGGATACCCCCGAGAGGGCTTACACGGACACACCGAAGTGCACCCATGATTCAGTGAGTCGCTAGAGATCACCCTACGACTGTAGACCGTTTGAAGCACGTAACCATCATGATAAAACTGGCAAGATCTAAGGATCTCATTAAGACTCATGTACACCATGTGTCCTTATTGGTGAACACAGGGGTATAACAATGGAAGTGTTCCTAAGAGATCTTTTGATGAATCTCATGGCTCTAGACTCTATTGTGCGTTTTGGTTTTTAGTCGTCGGAGGCATGGAGCAGAGTGCCACCTTTCAATATCAACACATCTCGGAATGAGAGGCCGATAGATTATGCAGTGTTCTCCGTGAGAAATGAAACAAATATCTTTTAAGAGATATCTGAGTGGCTAGGAGGGTTGGTGCAATGCGGCACTGGGTCCATGACGTCTTTTCTTCAATACCAGTATCACCTTAGTGAGTACCGATAGCAGATGTATTGACCCGGTTTCTGCCCTAAGTTTTCATGGAGGGCTATTTCTTTTCACCCTTTCATTTAAACTTTTCTTTTTAATTCTTCAACCCCTTCTTTCCCTTTCTCATTTACTCCTTTTTTCAATCATACCTAAGGACTTCTAATTCTATTCTATTGGAATTGTCCTTGGGTAGATCCCTCCGGCTCTGGCGGATCATAGGACGGTTTTTCCTAACCTTAGTCACCTTATAACTCCATGACTATCCTAGATTTGCCATAAAACCTTTGAAAAAATCTCTCAAAGTGTTTATGAGGAAACACATTTGGTTAACACTTCGAGAGTTTTGCAATTTTGAAATACTCCCCCTTCACATGTGCTCATACATTTTAAACAAAAATTGCACATGTTGGGTAGAGTTTGCACATTTTGAATTGATTGACTTTCAAAGAACATGACCTTCGCGAGACACGCTTACATCACTAGTTAGACTAGCTTGAAATTATTACCCGTCCCGGTCATATTCAATGATCATCTCTCGAATAGGTACATTCTACTCAGACAAGTCCTTTGCGAGACACGCTTACATTACTGGAAAACCAGCTTGAAATTATTACCCGTCCCAAACAAGTCTTTTTGATAACGGACATTTAGGTTCGTCAATTCGAGGGTTAGAACTGAGTCTGTCTGGTGAGCATACTTTGAGATTCCACGAACTTTGATCACATTTTAATCACGTCCTCTCCCCCTCAAAAATAGCATTGATATTTTTGATATCAACTGATTAAAATGAAAGTGTTTTGGAGAGAGACGGATGTTAGCATGAAAATGGAACATTTTTGCATATTATAATTTTATACTCCCCCTTAAATAAAGCATATTCTTTAAATATTTGAGTTTAAAAATCATTTAAGGGTATAGAGGGAGTTCTCTTGAGCACAGAATTTGAGAAAGATTTTGAAAAATCTTTTTGAAAAAATCTTGATCATGTGCTCAAGGTTTGTTTTTGTTTTGCCATTAACAATGCGAGTCCTGATCGGAAATAATCAGAAGTCATCATTGTAGCGCGGGTTTCGTACTGAAATGTACGAAAGCCGTAAAGAAGAAAGTTTTGAGAACGACATGTTTTAGAAAATGTTTAAATGAACTCTCGCTCAAGCATCTGTACACGCCCGTATCATTGTTAAATGACATTTCTAGGTACGTACAGAATATTGATTTATACAAGAGACATGTCGTGAGAAGAATATTTTTTATTTTTGTATTTTATATTTTTTATGTCTTTTTGAAATTTTATATTTTTATATTTTGTTTTTGTTGGTTTTTCAAATTTTGTATTTTGTTTTTCAAAAAATATTTACATGCGAAGCTTCATGAGATGATTCAAGAAGATTCGAGAAGACTTTCTAACTCTTCGGGAGTTAGGCTTCGCATTCCAATTCGACGAACTAAGTATTCAAACCGCTCTGTTGGGAGGGCTTTAGTAAATAGATCGGCAAGTTGGTATTCAGTCCCACGAAAAATAATTCAACAGTACCCTTTTCGACGTGTTCCTTGATAAAGTGGTAGCGGACTCTAATATGCTTGGTCTTGGAGTGTTGAACTGGATTGCACGAGATGGCTATGGCACTTTTCGAGTCACAAAACATAGGTATGTGGTCGAAAGAGTAACCATAATCTATGAGTTGTGTCCTCATCCATAGAACTTGGGCACAACACGCAGATAGAGACACATACACGGCTTCTGCGGTTGAAAGCGCCGTGCAGTCTTGTTTCCTTGATGACCAGCCTACTAGCTTTTCTCCCAGAAATTGTGCTCCTCCGGATGTACTTTTTGCAGTGACTTGGCAACCAGCATGATCGGCATCTGCAAAGGCTGTTAGTTTGAACTCCGAATCCTTCGGATTCCAAAGTCCCATGTTAATGGTTCTTCGAAGGTACCGGAAGATCCGTTTAACCTCTTTGAGGTGAAGTTCGGTAGGCTTTGCCTGAAACCGTGCTAATAAACAGACAGCAAAATGTATATCGGGTCGGCTAGCAGTTAAGTACATGAGAGACCCAATCATGCTCTGATATTTCTTCGGATCAATGGGTTTCCCATATAAGTCAGCACCAATTTTGGGTGATGTGACCATTGGAGTACCAATAGAGTCACAATTTTTCATTCCATGTTTCTTTAAAATCTCAATTGTATATTTCGCTTGATTAATGAAAATGCCATGATGGGATTGATGGATTTGAAGTCCAAGGAAGAATTTTAATTCGGCCATCATAGACATTTCAAATTTACTTTTCATGAGATTTGCAAAATGTTTTGAATGTTCAGGATTAGTGGACCCAAAGATTATGTCGTCCACATAAATCTGAACAATCAAAATGTCATCTTTAAACTTTTTGGTAAACAAGGTCTAGTCAATTGTTCCTTTGGTGAAATGGTTCAAAAGCAAGAAAGATGATAATTCATCGTACCACGCCCTTGGGGCTTGTTTCAACCCATAGATAGCCTTCTTGAGCTTGTAGACGTAGTCGGGATGATCTTTGTCAACGAATCCATCAGCTTGACTCACGTACACCTCTTCCCTCAGAGTTCCATTCAAGAAAGCCATCTTGATATCCATCTGATAGACCGTGATGTTCTTGTGAGCCGCGTAAGCTAAGAAAATCCTGACCGCTTCAAGTCTGGCTACTGGCGCGAATGACTCATCAAAATCAATTCCCTCTTCCTGTCTAAATCCCTTGGCCACGAGACGAGCTTTGTTGCGAATTACAGTCATCTCTTCATCCTTTTTGTTTTTCCATATCCACTTAAGATCAATTACAAGTTTGTCGAGAGGTCTTGGTACTAAATCCCAAGTGTCATGAAGTCGATATTGGAGAAGTTCTTCCTGCATTGCTTCAATCCATGCATCGTCTGACATTGCTTCCCGAATGTTCTTTGGCTCTTTTAAGCTGACTGAGCAGGCGAAGATGCACATATCACAATCGGTGGCAAGTTGTCTTCTCGTCTGTACTGGCCTTGAAGGTTCACCAATGACATGTTCTATTGGATGGTCTTTAGTCCACTTTAACGTTGAAGGGTACCTTGGATCTAACGAATGCATGTTTGTTGATTCATGTAACCGAGAAGAAGATTCAGTAGATTCCATAGCAACTGGGTTTTCAAATGGTTCTTCTTCTTCTAACACAGCATCGTTTTGGTGTTGTTCTTCTTGAATTGGTGTTGTTGGGTTTTGCTTATCAACTGTTGGTAAAACAATCTCAATCACTGGAGTGGCAGGAGTAGATGTAGATGATGTTGACGTGGAAGGTGTTGGTGCTTCAGCTTCGATTGAAGTAGATGCATCTTGTGGTGGTGGTGGTGGTTGATGTTGTTGAGCAGGTGCAGCGGAATGTTGTTGTGATGCATTTGTCGAAGCTCCACCATAGTATTCATCATACATAAACTCGAAGAAATTATCCAGTTCTTGATTTGTTGGTTTGTCAGTGGTAGTTGATTGAGCTTGTTGGGGTGCGAGTCCTGAACTGATATGTCCAGAAGTTTGACTTTGTGGTGCGGGTCCTAATCCGATATGATTAGAAGCCATCGGGTTAAGTGCGGGTTCTAGAGCGAGTCTCTCAGAAGCCATTTGTGAAATTTCATCAAACTTCACATTCATCGTCTCCATTACTCTTTTCGTTCTTCTATTATACACCCTAAATGCCCTCGAGTTATCTGAATAACCAATGAAGATACCAATATCACCCTTAGCTTTCAGTTTCCCCAGATCTTCTCTGTTATTTGTAGGATAGCACAAAGCGCCAAATACATGAAGATAAGAGATATCGGGTTTTCTGTTGTTTACCAATTCATAGGGGGTTTTATTGAATCTTGGATGGATTAGGGATCGGTTTTGAGTAAAACAGGCAGTGGAAACAGCATCAGCCCACAAGAATAACGGTGCACTGGAATAAATCAGCATAGTGCCAGCAGCTTCCACAAGCGTTCTATTTCTTCTTTCAACTACTCCATTCTGCTGTGGAGTTCTGACTGCTGATGTCTGGTGAGTAATTCCAGTTTCTTCAAAATATGTTCTTAACTCCTGATTAGTAAATTCCGTGCCATTGTCAGTTCTTACAATCCTAACTGGAGCTTGAAGTAGAACTTGAATTCGCTTCAGAAAGGTGATGATGATTCCTGGTGCTTCGTCTTTTGATCTCAAAAACCTTACCCATGTATATCTTGAGTAATCATCGACAATTACAATAATATACTTTTTCCCATTGATACTCTCAACTCTCATTGGGCCACATAAGTCCATGTGCAATAGATGTAACTTATCAACCGAACTGGGAACGGTTTTAGGTTTATAAGTTGCCCTTTTGCTCTTGCCTTGCTCACAGGATGGACATAAGTGATCTTTGGTGTATTTGAATTTAGAGAGACCGGAGACGATGTTGTCTTTGGCAAGCTTTGTTATCGTGTCGAAGTTGAAATGGGAAAGACGTCTATGCCACAACCAGGACTTAGTGTCGTCAGCTCTAGTCATAAGACAAATTGGTGATGAAGAGGCCATTTGGTTTATGTCGATAACATAGAGATTGGTGCCACGATTTCCTGTTAAGAGATCATTTCCAATCAAATTCCTAACGAAACATGTATTCCTTCTAAATGCAACCTCTAAATCTGCAACACAAAACTGTCCGACTGAAAACAGGTTGTGTCCCAATCCTTCGACATAGTAAACCCGAGTGATTAAAAAATTCCCAAACTGTAGATCTCCATAACCCAGAATAGCTGCTACATGATCATTTCCAAATTGAACTGTTCCCATGAACTTCCATACAAAGTTGATCAGCAGCTTCAGATTCCCGGTCATGTGCTTGGAGCAACCCGAGTCGACGATCCAAAGACATATTTCGATAACCTGCCAATAACAGATGATTGTGCATTTGGAAACCGTTTATCATTTGGTTCCATGGGGTTAGGAATAACAGGCGAAATACAATCATAGACGGTTTTTACTGGTTCTTCCTTAGCCATTTTTATTCTACCATTTTCTAGACTGAATTCTCTACCCGTTGGAATCCATACGCACATCTTAAGATAGTTCCTAGGCAGCAGACTACTAGTGGTTTTCCTAGACTTTGCAATAAGTCTTTGAATGTATCTAGTCTTAGCACTAGTTCCTGAAGGAACATCTTTCTTAGCAGGCTTATCATTCACATGCACATTATTAGAAACAATATCATCACACACATTTTCAGACAAAGATTTCTTGTTCATTAAACAAACAGGTTCATTACATGCACTAGAAATATTGTCTTTAACATTACATTCAGATGACATAAGTTTCTTCTTGGAAAGCGATAAAATCCTAGGGTGTTCTTCTACTTCTTCCGTTTTATTCTTGTTTTCGCTCTTAGATGCAGTTGAGACTCTATTCCTTGTATTGCTCCTAGGCTTTGGTCTGCTGCTCTTAGAGGTACTTTCTACTCCTGTAGAAGGTAAGGCACACTCATTAGGATTAATCTTGTTGTCCTTTGAGTTAGTGTTAGCTTTCCTAGTCTCTTTTGGATTTTCCTTAACACTCTTGTCAATCGCCCTATATGTTTTAGATGTAGAGGTAGATGCAATAGTGGTACTAATCCTATAAAGTCCAGGTGCTATCACATTTGGTGTTTCGACAACTACTTTCTCTTTTCCATTTTCTTTGGGCAAGGGTGAAGGAGCACATTGTGAAATTGACATTTTTGGTTTTGCATTAATTTCTTCACCCTTCCCTTTTTGACATTCAAGCTGAGACTTCAAAAGATCAATTTGTTTTTGCATTTCTTTGTAAGAACGTTCATACGACAGTTTGTCATACTTGCATTCTTCCTGTTTTCGATCCAGTTGTTTAAAATATGTAACATTTTCTTTTTCAAGCTTTGCAAATGCATTTTCATATTTTGAAACAATTTCGGAAGTCTCGGCTCGAATTCTTTCATCATCTTCAACAGAATACATTTGATAAATAATGGACATAATATCAGTTGAAAGAGCTTCTTCAGAGAGTGAGTCATTTTGTTTTTCCAAAACTTTGATTCGTTCAATGTTTTCATTAGCTTCCTCCACCAAGGATTTGTGGTCCTTGACGAATTCGGCTACTTCTTTTATAATTGCGTTCTCAACATGAATTGCTCTCGCATGTATGGCAGATACAATGGGAGTAATATCTGTTTCAAACATCTTTTTCTGTTTAGTTTGAAAGCTTGAAAACCAATCGTTTATTTTAGCATCAGTTTTGGTTGCCACAACAGTTTGAAGCATTTCAACTCTCCTTTTAAGATCTGCCAAAAGTATTCTAGCTTCACTTGTGTGACAAGTGTTGTTAAAGTACATTTGTTCGATGTTAGAAAGTTGTTTTGAAACAACTTTTCTTTTTGAGACAGCCACTGGTTTTTTGAAAAACATTGGTGACTCTTTTTTAACAAGATGAACTCCAGAAAGTTTGTTAAGTTCGTTGTAATTAATTGGTTTTATTTATGGGTTCTTCTGGCTCATTTTGACACGCGTCTCTTTGGATAGCTCAATCGTTTCATAAGTATCCCAAACATCGGGAGGGTCATGATTGTCATTTAGCACATTACCATTATATAATACATTCTGTTCTTTCTAAGCTTTCTTGAGATAACAAAGGTTTTCACATCCGAGAGCCATTTTCTTTCTTGTATGTAAAATCGGGTTTGGATCGTTAATAATCAAATTGACTGTTTGTGCAGAATGACCCGTTTTTACAAGCAATTCTTCCAACTTTTTAATTGTTTCCTGTTTATCAAGAATTTCATCAAGAAGTTCATCTTCTCGTTTTGAAAACTTTTTATGCAACTCTTTCTTTTCTTTTTCAAGATCAGAACAAGTTGATTTTTGTTTAGAAAGTTGGTTGGTTAGTTCAGAAATTTCTGCTTTTAAGGATTTAATTTGCATGTTCAATTTAACATCAAGAGTGTCGTATTTGATTTGCAAATGTTTCTCCCTTGAAACAGAATCACTGTAACCAGTTTCAAGTTCTGACAGTCGTTTGTGGTGAAATTCAAAAGCTTTTTCGTTCACCTTGTATCTCTCAAGCTCAGTGGTCAATTTTTCATTAGCGACCTTAACATCGCTATTGATCTTTTTGACCTTTTCAATTTCAATACTACAATTTTGCAATAATGATTCAAATAAAGCACGTGTTTCCTCTTCAGTCTCAGTATGCTGTGACTCGAAGTCACCATTAGGATTCATATCTGGAGTAGCCAAATTAGTATTACTACAACTTGGGGAGTCCATATATGTATCATAAGTGAGAGTAGGAGTCGCAGGATGCTGTTCTTGTTGAGGTGACATATCAAACATTTCATTATTGTGACATGTAGCATATGTAGGTACCTCAGATATCACATTAGCATCATAAGCAGGAGGTGCTTCAGAATCCGTGTCATATTTAACCTCCTGAAGATTTGCCATGAAGATGCAGTTGGCATCGATATCCTCCAAATCCTCTGTGTCATCCATCATGCCAGGAAATCATGTTCCTCAGCACTCAACTGAAACCCTGCCTTGTCCTTCTGAGCTAAGAGCAAAGCTTTCTGAAGGTACTCGGGATCTTTCTTTTTTGGCTTGGAGGGACAGTTTCTTGCCATATGACCAGTACCCTGACAGTTAAAGCATTTCAACACATTTCCTTGATTCATATTCCCAACATTCCCAGCAACTGGAGCAGCAACATTATTCCCAAACTGATTTCCCATATTCTGACCTCTTCTGTTTCCAACAACTTGACCCATCTGATTCTGATTACCCATGAACTGACCCATCTGATTTCCCATATACTGCCCTGTATTTTGATTACCCATCTGAGGAGCATATCCATGTTGATTCCCATATCCTCCAAACATTTGTCCTTGTTGACCCATGTTGAAACCCGGTTGAGCAAACTGCCTGTAGCGAGTGTTCGACGAAATCCTTTGATTGTTGTTGGTAGGTGTGGAATAGCGTCCTTGAACAACTTTTGATAGAAGGGTGAATGCTTGAGACAGTGCAGACATGTCATCATTAGGATTGTATGGTGATTCTGGGTATTGTTGTTATGGAATGACTTGTTGTTCTTGAGGATAGAATTGTTGTTGTGGGAAGATAGCAGTTTGAGGAGTGTATTCATGTGGCATGTAGTTCTGAGTAGGAGTTAATGATGATGGTGACTGAGCAATCAATGCTAAAGGATCATGTTTTTTGGCAAGCATTTCTTTCCTAACCTCATCTGCCTCTTTCTGGTTTTGTTTCAAGAAATCATAGAGCTGATCATAATTCACTTCATGAAGGTTCTTTGTCTGATTAACAATCGTAACATATCGTCCCCATTCCTCTGGAAGGTTGTTTAGGAATTTGATGTTCTGGACAATCTGTTTTGGTGTTAAATTAGTCCTGATGAGCTCATTCATGAGAGTGCAACACCTTGTGTGTAGATTTCATTGGTCAGCTGGAGTGGATGAAAACTTCTCCATTCAGTAAGAAGCTTATTTTCAATGTCTTGTTGACCAATTTCAGTTCCATGACATAGCCTCCTAACTCGTTCCCACATATCATAAGCAGTTTCACAGATGTCAACAGTGTAAAAGATCTCTTGTGGTAAACCAAGTTGAATTAGGTGCATGGCTAAGTCATCTGCTTCAATCTGTTTTCGATCCTCTTCTGTGTACTCTTCTTCTTTCTGAGTACGAAAGGATGGTAGAAGGGGAGGGTTTTGATTCGGATCACCAGCTTCCTGAATCTGACGAGGTTTGAATGGAACATTCTTGATGGAGTTGATCAGGAGTTTGCCTTGTCCATTAGGTTTTGTTTTCAAGTAACGAAGCATACGGCTTGTCCATGGAAGATAACTTCCTTTCTCTAGCATGGGAGGACAGTTTTCTGCACTGAAGCATACGGCTTGTCCATGTTGACGGTTTTCTGCACCGGCTACATGGGAGGACGGTTTTCTGCACAGAGGCCCCTAATAACCATCCGCAAAAACAGTCTGCAGATACTTGGCATAAAAATAGGGCAACAACTTTGCAGCGTCTTCATGATCTGCAAATCAACAAGAAACAGGCGATCAAAGAAAAGAAGATTAAGCGTGCAAGGTGTTACTTGTGCAAGAAGAAGGGAAACACCTATTGGTTGTGTCCGACCAAGAAAGAACACATCAATGATGTGTTGAAAGTTCAGAAAACTGCCGATAAAGGGAAGAACAAGATACTTGATGAATCGAAGGCCAAGAAAAGAATAGTGGAGATGGCAGAGCATATTGTCGAAGGCACAGATGGACATGACTGGAATTCAGTCTGGTATGTAAGTAACAAATGCTCTAACCACTATTGTTTTAATAAATCTTTATTCACAAAATATGGTGGATACAAAGATCTGTATGGCAAGAACGAATTCATGGGAGTAGGGTATGGTCATGTGTTGATTAACACACTCAAAGATGTTATAACAGTGCCTGATGTGATACACTCACAGATGGTACATGTTAATTTGCTAAGTTTGAAGAAACTTGAAAATCAAGGATTTAAGACAAGTTTCAAAAAAGACAAATGTGTGATAGTGATGCCAAAAGATAAAATATTGTGGAAAGGAAGGTTTGTGACCATTGATGTTACATCATTCAATGGTTACATGATGTTTATGAGCATGATGAAGGACCGGCCCACAGCAAGCAAACATAAAAATATGTTTAAAGAAAAGATCAAGGAGTTAGTAATTTGGTTCAACGAAGAGTATCTGGGATACAAGTTCAATGCACCAATACCACCGAACATACAGGATCTAGAGGTAGATCTGTTTGAAGTGTATACATTAATACAGTGTATGGGAGAAGTAGAAGCAATTGACAATGAAACGGACTGGGTAGAAATAGCCTGTAGGCTCGGTTTTACAAAACTGGATTGGGTAAGTTGTAGAAGGATCTATGTAGTATACATAGGTGTGCTTGATGATGTGCATAACGAGGAATCAAGAGTTGTGAAGATGGACAGGCTATACGAGATTGAGAAGGCCACGAGTGTCTATGTGAATGATGTATCATCAGAGGGATTTGATACTGTAAACGAGGATTCAGAAAGCTATACAAATCAAGAAAGGAACAAACCAATCAGGGATGAAGTGTCAGATGCAGAGAGCGTGGTATATGGTAATGAAGAGTTGATCATAATTGTAAGTGACAGTGATGAAGTAAGTTGTGGAAGGCCGGTGTCGAAAGTATATGGTCAGCTGAGCACTATAGAGGAAATGATGGATTTCCTTGATATGATAGGTGGCAGATTGATTATTGCTCATAAGAAGGAGTTGAAGAATGCGTTTAACCAAATGGTTAATTGGTATTACAATGTTCACTTCAACTACAATAAGGTGATACCACCAACGATTGAAGGTTATAATATAGATCTAGTTGATCTATACATGTTTGTAAAGGAAGGTGGAGGCAAAGAAGCCATCAGCAAGAAGAGTGGTGGCTGGAAAGAGGTTGCGAGCCATCTTGGGTTACCTTATTACTATGATGTGAACATACGAATGGTTTATGTAAGCTATATCGAGTTGATGGTGTACCATCATGAAGCTTATAAAAGGTTCAATGTGTTTAACAAAGAAACTGTGGCAAAAGAGATGGAAGCTGGTTCGAGCAAGGTTGTGAAAGATGCTGCAGATGGTGATGAACAAGATGCTGCAAATATCAATGATGGTGATACGGTCGTAGAAGATGGAACAGTGAAGATAGATGCTGAGAAGAACGAACTTGATGACTTCGTCATCGTTAGTAAAGACTGAAGATTGCAAGAAGAATAATAGACTAATTGATCACGAGCTTAGGGGGGTGAATGTTGGAAATTAACCTCTTTGATCAATTAGGATATGCAACAGTATATGTTTAGTATGAACGTGTAATTAAGTATGCATGTATTATAGTTTGTTTGGGCTAAGAACAATTATCTTAATAGGCCCAAACAAACCATGCAGTAGTAATATTAGGCCCGGCCATAGGCCATGGGGCAGTTTAGTCATTATGTAGATGACAGTATATGACAGTTATTTGTGAATCGATGCATCCATATATGAAACGGTGTGTCTGTTCCTTTGTAACTGTCTTATAGGCCTAGTATAAATAGAGTCAATGTATTGATGTAAAACTCATCACATTTGTTTATAATACAAGTATATTATTGTGTATATTCGGTTTTTCAATTCAATTGTGCGAATGAGTGTGTTGCGATGATCAAGAGGGACAATAATTAATTTTTTGGAGTAATAATATTTTGCCAGGGTTCTGTAATTGTTTTTTTGTAGTAATAATATTTTACCAGGGTAACCCTTTTAAAAAAAAAAAAAAAAAAAAAAAAAAAAAAAAAAAAAAAAAAAAAAAAAAAAAAAAACTATAAGAACTTATAATAAGATCAAATGAAGCAAGTAGTTGTTATCTATATTGTTGGAAATTAAACTCTTTGATCAATTAGGATATGCAACAATATATGTTAAGTTAGTATATGTTTAGTATGAACGTGTAATTAAGTATGCATGTATTACATAATTGTTCTTAGCCCAAACAAACTATAATACATGCATACTTAATTACACGTTCATACTAAACATTATACTGTTGCATATCCTAATTGATCAAAGAGGTTAATTTCCAACATTCACCCCCCTAAGCTCGTGATCAATCAGTCTATTATTCTTCTTGAAATCTTCAATCTTTACGAATGATAACGAAGTCATCAAGTTCGTTCTTCTCAGCATCTATCTTCACTGTTCCATCATCTGCAACCGTATCACCATCATTGATATTTGCAGCATCTTGTTCATCACCATCTGCAGCATCTTTCACAACCTTGCTCGAACCAGTTTCCATTTCTTTTGCCACAGTTTCTTTGTTAAACACATTGAACCTTTTATAAGCTTCATGATGGTACACCATCAACTCGATATAGCTTACATAAACCATTCGTATGTTCACATCATAGTAATAAGGTAACCCAAGATGGCTCGCAACCTCTTTCCAGCCACCACTCTTCTTGCTGATGGCTTCTTTGCCTCCACCTTCCTTTACAAACATGTATAGATCAACTAGATCTATATCATAACCTTCAATCGTTGGTGGTATCACCTTATTGTAGTTGAAGTGAACATTGTAATACCAATTAACCATTTGGTTAAACGCATTCTTCAACTCCTTATGAGCAATAATCAATCTGCCATCTATCATATCAAGGAAATCCATCATTTCCTCTATAGTGCTCACCTGACCATATACTTTCGACACCGGCCTTCCACAACTTACTTCATCACTGTCACTTGCAATTATGATCAACTCTTCATTACCATATACTACGCTCTCTGCATCTGACACTTCATCCCTGATTGGTTTGTTCCCTTCTTGATTTGTATAGCTTTCTGAATCCTCGTTTGCAGTATCAAATCCCTCTGATGATACATCCTTCACATAGACACTCGTGGCCTTCTCAATCTCGTATAGCCTGTCCATCTTCACAACTCTTGATTCCTCGTTATACACATCATCAAGCACACCTATGTATACTACATAGATCCTTCTACAACTTACCCAATCCAGTTTTGTAAACCCGAGCCTACAGGCTATTTCTACCCAACCCGTTTCATTGTCAATTGCTTCTACTTCTCCCATACACTGTATTAATGTATACACTTCAAACAGATCTACCTCTAGATCCCGTATGGTCGGTGGTATTGGTGCATTGAACTTGTATCCCAGATACTCTTCGTTGAACCAAATTACTAACTCCTTGATCTTTTCTTTAAACATATCTTTATGTTTGCTTGCTGTGGGCCGGTCCTTCATCATGCTCATAAACATCATGTAACCATTGAATGATGTAACATCAATGGTCACAAACCTTCCTTGCCACAATATTTTATCTTTTGGCATCACAATCACACATTTGTCATTTTTGAAACTTGTCTTAAATCCTTGATTTTCAAGTTTCTTCAAACTTAGCAAATTAACATGTACCATCTGTGAGTGTATCACATCAGGCACTGTTATAACAACTGTGAGTGTGTTAATCAACACATGACCATACCCTACTCCCATGAATTCGTTCTTGCCATACAAATCTTTGTATCCACCATATTTTGTGAATAAAGATTTATTAAAATAATAGTGGTTAGAGAATTTGTTACTTACATACCAGACTGAATTCCAGTCATGTCCATATGTGCCTTCGACAATATGCTCTACCATCTCCACTATTCTTTTCTTGGCCTTCCATTCATCAAGTATCTTGTTCTTCCCTTTATCGGCAGTTTTCTGAACTTTCAACACATCATTGATGTGTTCTTTTTTGTTCGGACACAACCAATAGGTGTGTCCCTTCTTCTTGCACAAGTAACACCTTGCACGCTTCTTCTTTTCTTTTATCGCCTGTTTCTTGTTGATTTGCAGATCGTGAAGACGCTGCAAAGTTGTTGCCCTATTTTTATGCCAAGTATCTGCAGACTGTTTCTGCGGATGGTTATTATGGGCCTCCTTTGTTGGTTTTCTTTGTAACTGCCTGATGTTGCCTAGCATTAGGGTACGATCGAGCCTTTGGCTCTGATTGCATTCAATTGTCGCTTAAAAAGAAGAAGCCAGAAACAGAGTATAACGTTGCAGGAGTATGCGAAGAAGAACCAGCGATCTATACCCAATTCGATTTAGGCAGGAGGCCAAGAGGAAATTGAATAAAGTAATTGATGTAAGCAGAAGGCGTAATATATCAGATTCGAGTATGACGATCGAAGATGTAGGTCACGAAGAAAATAGAAAAACAGAGGAAAATTTTTCAAATTCAGAAAGGGGTTCAAATGGAAGAAACCAAAATGAAAGAAGGTTTCAATCAAACGAAAAAGAAGGATCGCAATACAGGAAAACCGGAATCAAAATCCAACCAAGAAGAATTTTTAGAGGATGCATATTCAAGGGGAATCACGATGGAAGGATGATTCGCCCTTCTTCCCACGTTGCAATAGGACCAGACGGGTCAGAAGAAAGCATTAGATGATCAGAGGATCAAAGGGATTAGCAGCAGTGAAGATTCAAGCCGAAGCATCAAGTTGGAGGTTTCTAGAAAATGGTTCAAAGTCAAATGAAATAGCATAACAAGAAGAATAGAAGGACTGCAGAATAGGATGAACACGGACAGAATAAACAAGAAAAAAATTTCTTGATTAGGGCAATGAATGTTGGAAGATTATAATCAAGAAATATTGATAATTTAGAAAGTCAATAGAAAAGTCAAAGGTGCAGAAAAAAGGCGCCAAAATAGGAACCGTCATGTCAGTTAATAATTAGTTGTCTTTTAGGAAGTTTGTTAATTAACTGTCATTTGTATGGGTATATAAACCTTCATATGTATCAATTTATGTGTGGAAATAATATTAAGTTTGTGCATATTCTCTCATTTCCCACCCTCTGTTCCAGGAGTCCCTGCACATCAGATTTGTGCATACTCAAACAAACATGTTCATCGTCCAATATTGATCCATAATCGACAACCATCCCTGGGCAACACACGTAAGGTAGAATTGAAATCCGGAAAATGTAAATAAAAGAGAGTTAAAGTAATAGTAAAATACATAATAGATAAGTAAAAGAATCTGAAGAAACCACTTGCCTGCAAATATATCTTCACTCAGGTTGACAATTTTAGATGCCTTGCTCACACCCCCTCTGGTCAAGTGAAATAGTCTCTCAAACACATCTGGATGCCCGTAATGAAACCTTACTCTGAATGAGCAAGACATGAATTAGATAATGAGTGTGAAGAAATCTACAATATAAATAAATTGTCAAAATCATGCAGGAAGCTCCCCTTCATGCAGTTGTCTACTATATGATGTTTCTTTTTATGTAGCCATGATCGTAAAAACTGTTGCTATAATATGTAAGACTATTGTTGGATCATGTGTCTTAAAAATTCAAACGATGCAAAGAAAATACTCATATAATAGCAGGAGAGGATCCGATATACAGGGAAAAATCCATAGGAAACAAAATTATCATTTGAATATATGAAATTGATATTTGTCATAGCAATTGTTATACTACACCAAAAGCATAAAGAAATATGATAAAATTCAAGGTGCGTCTAGCATGCAAAACTATGTAGTACCTTGTGAAAAATTGATCATAAATTCTAAACCAGCTATATTGAAAGAGCTGAGATGGTGGAGTATAAGCTAAAACAGCAATTGAATTTTTAATCCACAAACTATTAATGAAGACTATTAAATTGCTTCAACATTTGACATGGGCTAAAAATATATCATAACATGAATATCTTTAAGATGACAAGATCATAAAGCTTACTTTAACGGGCTAGCCAACAGTCTTTGTCCAATAGTCACGAAACTTGTCTCCTGATTTGACATTAACCATGCAAGAGAAGACACACTGAAAGCAGATATCATATAAAAAATGGTTAGATAATGAAGATTTGTGATGCAATAAGACCTACATTAGAGCCTTAGAGGGCATTTATCAAATATAGAAACTAGCATCCATTTGATACAATTAAACAGAAAGTTTTCAGTGACTAACAAATTTTAGAATTACAGTAAAACCTCTACAAATTAATAAGGTTGGGACCGGGATATTTTATTAATTTAGCGAGATATTATTATATCGATAAATAAATAATTTATTAATTTAAAGAGATTTTACGTATGACATTTAAATTTCCAAGTCAAATATACTAGTTACAATATATACTAGTTAGAGATGAAAAATAAATTAAAAAAACAAGTTCCAATTAATATTTTATGAATTCACATTCACAAATTAATTGAATTTGTCAAGTACATTGTTTTTGAATAACTAAAAAGTTAGTTTCGTTGAGACAAGTTCCAATTACGTATGGTCTTAATTCAATTAATTGAATTTGTACAAGTTCCAATTACGTATGACTTTTATATATATATATGGAATTTTTAGTAATTATTAATTTATAATTTCATCGGGACCAATATATATACCTTGGGGTTTCAAAAAAATTACTATCTTATTATTTTATCGATTGGGGTCTAAATTTGTACTGGTCCTAAGTTGGGACTGGACAAATTATTAATTTTATTGAGATTATTAATTTATCGAGTATTAATTTATAGAGGTTTTACTGTATATGGAGTCTCTATTTAGTTTTGATGTTTGAATGAGAAATCTTCTTTAATAACTGTACAAACTGAGATCTGAACGAGTAATAAAGCTCCCAACCTTTTTGCACTAGGACATAAAATAAAATTATACATCACGCAAAGTTGCAAACCTCAAAGCATAATGGGAAATTGTAGCACAAATTCAGTTTAGTTATGGTTAACGTGTTGTTACAGTTAAACACTTTCAATTTTGGGTTGTTCAGAAAATAGTGGAAGTTTCAATCCTGATTTAGTTAATAAAAGTAGTTATTAATTGTGTTTCATCAGTTTCTTTATTTTGTCTTTAGCGTGTATTCTAGACATTAATTCTCCATCAATTTTGGTATAAGTGTAAGTCTTTTTTTTTTTTTTTTTTTTTTTTTTTTTTAATTAGCTTGTCTAGTGAGATCACAGATATTCTATAATTTCACTAAAGATATGTTTTTTGATTAAAAAAAAAAAAAAAAAAAAAAGATTTAGAAGGTTCTATGCATTCTATATACACTTTAGGTGATGCTCAACAAATTTGACTTGTTAAAGATGAAACATAATCTGATTCAACTCTTTCTATAAACAAAAGATGGGGAAAAAAAAGTAGTTGAACCATTAACAGCCTGAATAAGAGTGAAACAAATGGCTCATGAATTACCTGCCAGTGAAAATATGCTCCCTAAGGCCAAGTATGGTTGGTTTCCGGACACCATGCGTGACAAGAAACTCTTGAAGCAAATTCCTCATTTTGAAAGCTTCTTCCATGTAGTTGTCCTGTTAACATGACAATAAGCAGGTTAAGAGACAGCAAGTATTGGAATACTAAAGGCAATAGAAAGGAGTACCTGATTCATATCTATTGTTTGCAGGCCCTCTCCACGTGTAAATATTATTGCATGGTTTTGGTTTTCCGGTTTTCCTTCCCCCAATATGGCAGGTCCAGGAAGTTTTATACGATAAATAACCTGAACAGACAAAAATGTGTATGTATTAACATCCTGATTGATTAATAAAAAATAAAAAAAAAAACTACCTCACTGGTTGTCCTACTTTGACTTTCGTTGTCAAACTTGTACCTTTTGACATGGTTATTTTATCTTCGTATGGCAAGAAATACTCATTTACATAAAAATGGGTTACTTCGGGTTATTTTATATATCTAATGTGTCAAATGGGTAAAATAAAAATTAGCTTTAAAAAATGGATCAAATGGATTGGGTCGAAAGTCGTCCATAGTATGTATAAACCTGAACCCAATCATACTGACACGCTATATACTTCAAAAATAACTTTTTTGGACATAAAATGCTTTAGGTCAACCCAATCCGTACCAAAAAACATTACCCATTTTGATCCATTACCTAACCCGTCCATTTTGCCACCTTTAGGAAATTCAAACAACCAAATGAATCTTTATTATGCATTGATTGTGCCTCTAAAAAGTATCAGAACTTGTACCTGATCTTGGTTTTGAACAGGGTCAGAGGAATCACCAGACTTTGGCACAGCTTTCACAAGAACTGAATAATAAGAAACACGGTCAACAACTTTTTTCGTTTTTTCATCACTTGTTTCTTCCACTTAATCAATATAGGCAACACGAAGAGAAGGATAACTGCTCATCAATGTAAAAAATATACATTCGTAAATAAAATATGTAGAAATTCACCTAGTCTAAACCAAATCTGCTAACCTTCTAAATATGCTCATATATTTTCAAATTAATTTTGCAATAATATTGTTTGTGTAATCGTAGCTATCACATTAGATATTTATACAAAAGTTAATAGGAACAGAATATTGTTTATGCCTCAACCCAACCTGACTTGGTCCCATACAATAATAACAGAGTTTCAAATAGAATAAAAAGAAAAGTCATACGTTGTCATGAGCCTGAGAATGTCATGGGCACGAAAATCTGCTTGTCGTTTCTGGATACCATATTGTTGGCAAGATACCACATATGAGAACTTCATATCCACCACAGCTTGACATTGTGTCAGCAACCATCTTTCATTGCTTAAATGTACGTCAGTATTAGATTCAGCAGCCTTGTAACCTTTCATCAACTCTGCAATAACGATAAAACTTGCACAGCATGATAATCTGAAGTATCCAAAAAAAAAAAAAAAAAAAAAAAAAAAAAAAAAAAAGAAAAAAGAAGAAAGCAATATTTTTACATACCCTCATCTGGTGCCATATCAAGAAAAGCCTGAAGTTCCAATGCTTGTCGATTATACATCATACCTCGTACTAATTCATGTTCAAAAATATAAGGAATTACAAAAAAAACACAATCACTTAATATAAGATTTAAAAAAAAAAAAAAAAAAAAAAAAAAAAAAAAAAATACATACCAGTTGTAGTCAACGTTTGACCTCTATATGATGCCCAATGGCGAAGTTGATCTTCCATATCCGGAATACCTTTTAGGTCATCTTCAGTTTTGCAATTCATCCTTTCAAGAAAATTTTCCCATTCGTCTGTATATCAGATAGTTACTCAGTATCATAGCACCCGAATACAATGTCATAGAGGAGACAACTAAGAAAAAAACTTGCCTGGGAAAATTTTCTGCAGATAAAAGAGGATGGAAACCCCGTCTTCGTTTGGTTCTTCCAAAGTATCCAAGGGGAAAAGGACATCTTCGTTGAAGTAAGGAGTAAGAATCCTTGGGCGAAACAAGTAGCACACAAAATATCAGGAATCGAAATGAGTAGTTACCACTTATATGAAAAGGACACATGCAACCAGCATGTAGTGTGCCTCAAAATGCTTTTTCTATAAGTATTCTGTTAAAATATTTTAATAAATTCAAGAAATATATTTGGGTTCCAATCTCTTGTAGAGATCTTAGTCATGGTACAAAAGATCAAGGGCATGTTGGAACGGTTTCAGATGACAGAGATTTGTTAATGGCCCCTAGAGTGCACCAGTAATACATAAAAGTGATGAATAAGCTGCAAACTTACGAGAAAGATATCATGTTTCGAACTTTGGGTGCTTCGGGCATTTCCATAAATAGTGAGTTCGAGAAGAAAGAGATACGCCTTCTGGCTTCTATGTTTGATGGCACGTCCATAGCAGATTCCTTTTCAGTAAGCAAAAGATGAAGTCTTCTTATCTGCAGGCAATGATAAGCATGATTTACGTATGCAAATAATTCATAATTAAAAAATAAATAATAAATAAATAAATAAAGTAGATTTTGTTTCTCAACTGGAAGTCTAATTCTTTACTAATAATGGCAGAATAATAAGATACAAGTTGGAAGTCAAAGAAAGAACTTACTTTCTCTTTCCAAGCATCTGTATCTTTTGTAATGGGAAAATTGATTTTTGTGAAGAACTTCTGATAGCGTTTATCTTGCGGACCATCATTATTTCCATTAAAACCACCATGGCTTGATTCCATCAAACTAAAGGCGGGAAGCAAAGATATTTCCATTAAAGGATATTACATAACTGAGAAGGTTGATAATGCTACTTTACAATACCTCGTAATTGACTCGTTTACTATTATGTCTCTTGTCACCACCTCGAGCATGTTAAGTAACACAATCACAATTTGGTCTTGGTCTTTTTTGTCATTGTTCATCTGTAAAAAAAACAAAGGCCGTGACTTAGGAGTCAACTATTTCTTCATTGATAAGCACAACGAAAAATAACATATCCCATTATCGGAAGGGACGGACATTTACAAATAGTCAAAAACAGACATCAACAATCTGCAGGGTAAAATTATGCAATGTTTATGGGATGGGAGAGAAAAGAGTATAGTTACCAAATATTCAATAAGCGTAACAAATTGAAAAGTGAGGCTAGGAAGTTCATTCATATCCAACTCGGTTAAAACATTGCCCTCCTCTATGTGTTTGTCGACTGTGGCAAATATCTCATACAAAACACTGAAAGAGTCAAACCACGTTGTTGGACAAGTTATCATATAAACAAATGAAAACTTGTAAGAAATGATGCTGAAGATGATTTACATACGCCTTCTCTCGCTCTCCAGACACCAGAAAATCATAATATTTTTGCATGAAGCATAGCATTCACGAACCGCATAGACCATATAACGGTCTGAATTCAGCCTCTTTTGCAGTTCGGAGTCCCTTCCAGTATTATCTTTTGCCATATCCAATGCAATAGGAAGCTACATAATGATCATTACAAAGGTCAATATGTATTACCCCTGAGGTGGCAATTATGAAGAATTGATGGAAAAATGGGACGATTCATGCTAACTTTTATCTCCTATGGGTCAACTGAAAAAATTAGCTTAACAGAAACAGGTCAAACGAGTCAAAGTCACCCATAGCATACTTCTAATGCACAAAACCTGGTAAATAACTCTATACAACAAATATTAATATTATCATTGAAATTATACTTGAAACACAAATGAGTTACAGAAAAGATTAATAGTATTGGAGAATAAGTGTGTGGGCTCAACCTGAAGAAACATGCCAAAAAAAAAAATAGCCTCTTTGACCTGTTTCCTATCCCGCCCATTTTTCCACCTCTAATATTCCTTAAATATTTATGAACGAAAATCATTCCCAATGAAATAAACCTTGCTAGCGAGTTAAAAAGGAGGCCACTGAATGAGATCCAAATCACGATCTGCCCCGTATGGCATGAGTAATAGGGCCAATTCCCTAATAAACAATTACAAAACCCATGAAGGAATCAGTATATACTTGAAAAAAAATATATATATTCAATATAGTAAATCATCTTCATAGCACCTATTATTTATCGCATCCTCCTCCCTGAAACTTTTGATTATTTTATTCCACATCTGAGCAAACCTTGCTGCATCCTCTTTTTGAGATGTGACCTGAGATAGATACCCAAATATTAGAAAACAAGGCACAAGGTCGTAATGTGTGGTTACTAGTTACTATAATAATAATGTTTAACCTTGGTGAATCGACGTGATAGAGTAGCTTTGAGTCCCTTTTTGGTTTTCTCATTTTTTTCTCGTGGGATTAAGCATTCATTAAAAGCAATTGGTAGTTGCTCAAACCGGCTCCTCAACATTCCAAGAGTTCTTATCTGAAAAAGAATATACTTGAGAAAAGAAACAAGCATAATAACAAGCTTTGACAATAAAGTGGCGAGGAGCAACCTCTCCAAGACGTCTAAATGCGCCGAAAAAACCACCGAATATTGTGGAAAATATGGCATACCAAATTTGAGTATCCATGAAATACACCTGTGGAAGATAAAGAAAAAGTTATGTAAGGTTCGTAGACAGTAGAGGTGGCTATATGGGTGTGTCAAGGAGGTTGGTAACACGTCAACAAGTTTGGGTCAATATGTGTAGTTTTAATATGGGTCAAAACAGGTCAGATTGTGTTAAAGTAGATATGATGCATGAAGGAAAATGAGACAAGGCTAGTAAATATGGTGCATGAAGCATATTGTGCCAACAAGGTGCCTGACAATTTTGGTTGAATATTGTGGCTGCGAATTAATACAACAAGGCGCCAAGTTGTTTTGCTTCATGTGTTCACACGGAAGAGACAGCCTTTTACAATCACTATATATAGAAGTGTTTGTAACTTCATTTAGCATCCCAAAATCCCATTCCAACAAATAGAACACACACATAGTGTAGTGTTGTTTGGTCTCTTTCTTTCTCCTAGTATTTGAGTCTATTAGAGAGTTTGTGTAGTATCTCCTAATACAAGAGATATAAGTGTTTATCTTTGTAGTTAGAGAGAAGGTGTAACTCCTAATTTTCATCATAGTGAAACGTATCTTTCCTTGCCCGTGGTTTTTACCCTATTGGGGTTTTCCACGTAAAATCCGTGTGTCATCTTTTATTAGTATTTTCTTATTTTAGCTGTGGGTTTGCTTCAGTCCGGTGTCACTTTTCTCAATAGATTGGGTTGACCAGCAAACACTATTGTCTATAATATTCTAAATTCTATAAACAAGTAATATGCTTTAAGTGATACAAAAAACTGTTTTATAGTAATCATAATCTAATTTTGGTCAATATACAATAATGGAAGGTTTATTCATTTTAAACACACTTTGGGTGAGTTTCAACCCATTTGGCCCGTTCAACCGATGTGACTGAAGTTCATATTATTTAGGTTTTCAAACTCTACCCATTTGACCTGTTGGAGATCAAATATAAACAGATCGACAATTTATCATCTTCTTCTAGTTTGTAGTGTTGAAGAAATGATTTCTGAGATAAAAAGGACATACAAGAATAATAGGAGCCCAGAGTGCAATCACAACTCCCATATTGTTGTTGGCTGGAAAGAGGAAAGTATACTGTGTGAATCAATAAGTTCGTGATGTAATCTATGTACTTTAGGGCTTCCAAAACTTAAGTACCTTGGGGGAAAAACTCATGCCATTGGTAACGGTTTATGTGAACACGCATTATTGCTTTTGTTGGACCAACTAGTGGCTTTATCTGCAATTCATGTTCCAAATAATTGGAAATAATGAATATATAATATGTCAAACTTTTGAACTTGCGTAGATAATCTTTAGAAGCAAAAGATGAGGAAAAGGATAAACACCTCTAAGTAGAAACTGAAAGCTAACTTTGCTACTATGAGGGCAACCCAAAAGAACGTGTACCTAGAAAACAACAAATAAGATTACACATAAAGCAGCGGACCACTAATTAAACCAATATATACATGTGGTAAGGAAAGATTACTTGATTAGAGAAAGAGGATCCTCGTGCATTCCCCTCCCGACATAGAGTGGAAGCTGCAATTTTTTACGAAATATCAAAAATAAATTCTCGACGGCCCTTGAATAAGCGTAAGACCTAAATATATAAGAATGGGGCTAATTGAACTAAAATGTAGCTAACTTTTGTCTGATTTTAGTTTTGGATAACCAGCTTATATTAGGCTAGAGAAAAACGTCAGAGTATTAATATTCTTTCGATTGTCAAAACGTCACATCTCAAAAAAATATGATAGTCAAAAGTCACAGACATGCAGCTTCTGTATCATGACCATAATTAGAAATTTCTAAAAGTATGTTATCATAAATTAGACCTCCTGAGACCACCACATGATGAGCCTCACAATTCTGTAATCTGATCTTTCTAGATGCCGACGGACAAAGGGTAGGAGGAATAATAATGAAGAAATTATATTCGGAGACAAATATATAACAATTGCCAAGATGAACAAAGAAGGGGAACTTGATCCACTGCCAAACCAGTTCTTCATGGTGTTTCCAAATCCAGAAGATTATCCAAACTAAACGAATATGTCACTGGTAATATTATAACCCAAGCTGCTGCTGAGAGAGTCTTCAAAACGTATCTCAGCTTGACATGAAATGACATGCTGAACCTTGCTTTCCACATCATCACAAAATCAATAACAGCTGAAAATTGAGACATAATAATCACATTAACGTTATAATGCGCAAAATTTTATTGCAACATTGATAGTCAACTATCTTATTAAGACAATACGAACAATCTATTTTGACCCATTTGCAAAATTTTCTAACTTTGACTTGCAAAAGTCAAATTTAATACAGGAAAAAGAACTCAAAGCACTTGGTTACCTTGTGCAAGTTTCAATATGGCTGCTGTTATGAAGATGCTCAACACTCTCTTGAACACTTTTGCCTCAAAGACGGAACCAAGATTACCAGATCCATTCCATGCAATAATAATCATTGCCTTGATTTGATGGTTTATGTTATTCATGCCATAAATTTAGTCAGTTAAACTCAGCTATAGTCAATAAAACAAAGTTGTTAAAAACCAGCTTGCCACGAATGAAAAAAGACGAATACCTGTAAACATAAAATGAAGAAGCTCCACATCCTATCAAAACTCCTAAATATATGCCAGTATGAGTCTATCTCGACAAAATTAATCTTTCCTACCCAACGACCCCTGGTAACCAGTTTTTCCACCTGAAAGTAAAAGAAAAACATTATAATATGAAAGGCGATAAAGAAAATAAGGAAACAGAAATGAAGCTTTGCCAAACTCATTTTGTCAATTAATTATGATAACAATTACAAATATTTTAACCAATAAAAATTACGTTTAGTTATATACAGTTATTTATTTATTTTCATAGAGCAGTGTTACTGTAATCAAACTCACCTCTATATTATCATGCAGACAAAGTAGACCAGTTGTATACAAGAAATGGGAATAACACTCACATCATTATCTTTAAAATGTCGAGGCGGCGGCGGCGGCACATGAAAGAAATCGGCATCCATACGCATTGGCCATCCTATACGGAAACAGTCAACTGACCTACAATGTTTTACCACGTGATTAACATATTTAATGGACATTACCATCAAACTGCAGGTGTGAAGATCGGTGAGGCAGGGGATTGGGTTAACTTGAAACTTTTTTTTTTTTAATTAATGTGTTTGATATGATATTAAATATAAAATACTATTAATAAAACAAGTTTGGAATAAAATGAATCAGGTGATTGTATGGATTAACAACACACGTCGGCAGTTTTTAACTCATTTGACCTCTTCCCTTTATAGATAAACTTCTTCATTTGACCCATTGAAAATTAAAATCAATAGACATGGGTCGGAACTTGCACGTCTAAATCAAATGAAATGTGTGAGATGAAGACGAGTACGATACCAAAAATACTCATTCAGATCATCATAATTTCTCCATTGAGAATGTTTAGTCTTTCCTCCTTTGCTTTTGCGAGCTTCCTGTAAATGTAAACAATTGAATTATAGATTGTACTTTATGAAACAAGTTAAAATATTCACATAGCATTTACTAGACCTTCTCAATTGTATTGTAGATAGGAGTCACGACTTTTCTCAAAAATGCCTCCTTCTCACCCCCATAAGCAGGCTTTACATTCTCACCAGTCACAGAACTTACACTTCCAGCCAACATGCCATAAAGCTCAAATGCCATCTGGGTATCAAGGAATCAACAAAATAACTTAACATACACACTTAATACAACATAATAGGTTTGATATATGCAATAGAAATGATAAGATATAGTTTTGCTAAAAAAAAAAAAAAGAAAAAGAAAAAAGAAATGATACGAAACTATTGTTTAGTTTGTTTTAGAGGTAGCAATAGGTCGATTTTTAGTTGTGTTTACCTCAAACAAGTCGAATGCATGAAATTAAGAAAGTTAGCTAAAATAGATGTGTGTCAGATAGGTCCAACCGTGTAATGTGTAAAATTGGTTGAAAATCTCACAAAGCCTCTTTTTTATGTATACAACCTTATAAATCTTTTTGATAAAGTTTTAGACATTGTAACGATATATCATTATTATTACTATTATTATTATAGGTAATGCATTAAAATGCAAACAACGACAGAAAAATGTTTGTGGGTCAAGCCAATCTGACCGACCCATTTTTACCCATACTAAAAATGACCCATTTTAACCCGAACCCGTTTTCACATGCTACCCAACCCACCTATCTTGTCATCTCTAGTATGTTTCATTGCAGTTGTCACTTATATTTTGTGAGTCATGTTTTCGTGATGTTAAGAAACAAAAATCCAGGAACTAAAGACAGGTATCATTAAGGAATAACGCCTAATTGATGTGCATATTTATTTACTTTTTTTCTCTAAGTAATGTAGATAACACAAATTATGTCCCTTGGTGAACACTAGACATAAATGATAACAAAATAACATGCATACATGGTGATAGATGTAGCAAAGGCATTCTGTCATAAATCTCAAGTTTGCAGCTTCACCCCATATGAGAAGATATAAACCCATGTATAACAGTTTTCTTTGTTGCACTTCTTTTTGAATATTTGGGAACCTGTCAATGGCAGATGTCAGGCTCAAAAAATGCCTTAACGCTTTATAACCAGGAAAATTTTCAAGAAAACTAACTTACCAAAGACTATGTTTGCGGCCCAGATATTCACACCACTTTTGGTAATTTTTAAAAAGTTTATGCATAACTTCATCAACTGCCTTATCATCCAACTACAAAAAACAATGTCATCAGCAACGAATATGGGCACATATAAACTATTTCATGTCACACTACACAATACCTTAGGTTGTTGACCAAGCTTTGGGAATTGTCGAATATGAATATTTGCCAATAACAAGATTAAGTGCTCCCTTTGATTTGAGACACTATCTTTCTGCAATATAAAAGTCATGCCCAAATTTATCACCACAATATCATATTCTACTAGAGGTAGCAATTTCAAACACTTATTTATAGTTGATTTCATATAGGTCGAGTTTTATCTCAAATGGGCCAAATTGAAACTTTAATTTAAAAGGGTAACAAGTCGAATGGGTTGAAACTTGAAAGTTGTCGAAAGTCTATTTCTATCCATACAACCTTTTGAATCATCTTATTCAACAAATTACTTGTTAATAAAAAAAAGTTATTGGACATAAAAGTGTTTGTGGGTCAACTCAACCCACCCAGCCCACTTCAACTCACACTCAAAATTGACCCGTTTCAACCCAGACCCATATTGACCCATCACTTATCCGACCTGCTCATTTTGCCACATCTATGAATCACGAAGAAGCAAACCTGAAAACCAAACATAGCTTGTAGCCAATCCAAAATGTCTTCATCTTCTTTCTTTATGTGGTCTTTTGGCCATGGCAGACCTCTAGCGTTGCGGAGAGCAGACACAGAAGCTTGTATCTAGAAATTGACAGTTAAAAAGTTAGCATACCATGAAAAATGATGAACTTTTATACAATGGTTTCTTTCACATACCTCTGGATATCTCATAATTGCTTGATTTTTACTGTCATAATGATTTCTTTCCCAAACGCTATGCACATTACACGAGTTCCTATCATATAAGCTGCGTAAGTGGCCTTATCATACAAACAACTTTAAGAACCAGAATTTCTGTTGTTCCACTTTTGGTTGCAGATACAATTTTATTGTCATGCCAACCATACAACTTTAATAAAGGTGCTTTTAGTACCAGTCCATCATATATAGGGTAATAGCAAAAATAAGTGAAGACAGCCCATGACTTGTGTCCATGTGCTATGTGCCATTGTAATTGAATGATCTTAATGAGTACGATATGGACACAGGACAAGAAGTGTTAGAGTTTTTGAATAAATATTAATATATGTATGTCTGGTTTCGAACCCGAGATTCGGGATTGCACACAATACGTAAGAGTTTCAATGAATTGAATAAATTAAATATATTTTATATTTTATTTATTCATTTCACAAAACAACACTTAACCACAAATAGTACTTAACGGAGTTAGAGATAACGGTCGTTAAAGGACTAATTATGAAAAAGGAGAAAAGAAGGATCTAGACCCTCTCCTTGGGCCTAGATTCGGCCGACCCTTCCCATAAGGATTTAGGGTTCGGTTTGGGTGGAGTAGGGAGCAAGCCAAGGAAGCCTATAAATACAATTCATTGTATTCCCTAATCTTGAATCCCTAAGCAAGCCAAACTTCTCTCCCTCTTTCTCCTCTAAGCAAATCCGATCGACCACTTTTTAATTCCACTAAGAATTGTCGATCCAAGTTTTGTTTATAAAGTGTTTGGTTTGTTTGTGATCAAGAACCTAGCTTTTCCCATTGAAACGCTAGTATTACGTGTGTACAAGAACGAGTAACAAGCTTTCTTTAGCTTGTGTGTTTTGCCCTTGTTCGATCCATATAAACCTATTTAGGGTTTATATAATTTTGTTCTTGAAGCACGTGATTCCTTGTTCTTGCTAGGAATCAAAAAGGTACATTTTCTATTTAATTTTTAGTTAATTAATTTACATGTTATTGTAGATCTATTCCGCTGCGTGTGCTTTGATGATTATGTGTTTATAGTTTTTTTTATGATTCACATATTCCAACAGTGGCATTATGAGCCCGTTTTTAACATGTAATTAATTACTAAAAACCTTAAAAATTGAATCTTGTTGTATAGATACATGCAATCTTGTTTGCTAGGGTTTTTTTTTATTTTATAAACCCTAATTTTATTAATTGGGTCGACACCCAAAATATTATTATTAGGGTTTTAGTTTTGATTAAAACTTGTAGAAACCCTAGGATTGCATGCAATTTTTAGGGCTTAATTAATGAATATCTTATGTGATGTCATTAATTAAAGATTGCGTACTATATAGGCTTGTAAATATGTGATACATGATTTTAAGTGTTATATGAAATCCATGACAAAATTTTGCATATTTTGTCATGGAATGTTTTGTGTTTAATTTGCTACATGATTTTTTAAGATAAATCTAAAATTAGGTAAGACCCTAATATATATTAATTAATTAGTTATGTGCAATGTGGTATCTAATTAATCAAAACTTACGCGGCCAAGTTATTTGGCGTCTGTGGACCATTGGGCGCAATGAGCTCGAAAACCAATGGGAGTTTTATTAATTACATACATTAAAAATTCACATAGAATTATTAATAGGATTTATGGAAAAGGTTTGCATGTGACTATATGATATTGTTAATGATCATATACGTGTTATTGAGTGTTTATTTATTTTTATTTTTCAATTACTTGTTCTTTGTGTTTAATTATGATGGATTGTAACATCAAAGAGGGTAATTTTTTTAATAAAAAAAATAAATGAACCTAATAACTATGAAACCTTTGTAGTAAACTATTTAATTGCCAAGTCTTATGTGCCGATAGTGGTTCGCTTCTCATGGTAATTTGCTCCCAGGCGAGACTAGCAATTAATAATTTACTACATAAATGTTTTAAGCTTTAAATCTTAAAGTCTTAATTGATTTATGCGACTGTACAAAAGTGGTCGAAGCGGCGGACCTATTTTTGACAAACTATAAAGTGGGTATAAGGAGGCTTGACATTAAATTGTCATCCGAAAGGGGCGCGTTTTTAATTAGCTTCGGCGGACGTTTGCCCCTCCGCTCGCCTGTGCGTCAATAATAGACTTACCAAGTACACCATGAAAAAGTACGAAGCATCTTAAGGCAATGTTGTAAGTTTCTCAACGCCATCAATTAAATTTTGTTGATTTAAGCTGCGAATGAGTAAACAGTTTTTTTGTAGAAAATTTATATGATACAAAGATGAATGCATGACATCTTTGTACATATTTTTTGATAACACACATCAAAAATTTAATACCTTTAAATTTAAGTAATATGCCATCCAACTACAAAAAGAAACACCTAAGGTTTCATCCTACATCACTAGCAGCCAAAGCTGAATGTGTTGTTCAAAGGGTGGTTGTCTAAGGGTAAATTGAGTACTTTCATTACTAGCAGCCAAAGCTGAATGTAATAAAACGACGTCAATTTACAGTTTCTTAAGTTGGTTAACTTAATTGGGCACTTTCATTACTAGCAGCCAAAGCTGATGTAATGGAATGGCGCCAAGGCATAAAGATTTGGGGATGAAACATGCTTACATTTTGCAACTGATGTTGGCAATATAATGTAAGTCCCAAGATTTCTAGGAATTGCAATTGGACATTGGCAATTGGGTGATCCCGTACCTTATTGAGCACTTTCATTGCTAGCAGCCAAAGCTGATGTAATGAAACGGCGTCAATTAGGATCCTAGTTTTCAGTGGAAATTAAATGGTTATTTAACCAATGGGTGTTTAATTTTCTTGAAAAGTTTATTATCGAAAGTACTAACTTTTGAACTTTTTCTGTAGAAATGGCCCAACCCGGAAACACGTCAAACATTACCTCTGCTTTCAAAATGATGATTGAAAAAGAGAAATTGACTGGGACTAAAAATTTCAACGATTGGTATCGTAATCTAAGGCTTGTTCTTAGGATAGCCAAACGTTTTGAATATCTTAGTGAGCCTCTTCCGGTTGCTCCTCCTGCTAACTCTCCTAATGATGTACTTAGAGAGTATAACAAAGCTTATGACAAGCACAATGATGCGGCTTGTCTTATGCTATCGGGGATGGATCCTCAGCTGGTAAAACAGTTTGAGAATCATGGTCCGATGGATATGATTGAGGAACTCAAACACATGTTTGAGAAACCTCCAATGGCTGAGTTGTATGACGTACTTGACTCTATAGCCAAGTGCAAGCAGGAAGCAACCAAACCCGTAAGTACCCATGTGCTAGAGATGAAAGGATATCTTGACCAATTGGATGCACTCGGATGCGGGTATGTGGAAGATGTTAAAGTTGGCCTCATCAATCGATCCCTCAATGAGGAATTGTATGGTGACTTCGTGCGCAACTTCAACATGCATTGCAAGGGGAAGACATTTACTGACTTGCATGCAATGCTCATAGAAAATGAGAAGGGACTCGCTAAGAAAGCTCCTACACCTGCTGTGATGGCAATTAGAGGTGGTAGGGTTGCTAAGCCCGGTAAATCGCACAATGTAAACAAGAAGGGCAAAGGGAAAGCTGACAAAGGAAAACAGGTCGTGATCCATCAGCAGAAGCCCAAGAAGCAGAATCCTCCTCCTAAGAAGGATCATCCTAAAAAGGATACGGCTGCTTGTCACCACTGTAACACTCCTGGACATTGGAAGAGGGACTGTCCATTGCTGCTTGAGGAGTGTCGCAAGAATAAAAATGCCAAGGTTGGGCATGGCGCCAGCACATCAGGTATTTTTATGGTTGAATTATTTTCTTTTCCTCGTAAGCAAAATGCCTGGATATATGATACAGGATGTGGTACTCACATTTGTAATACATCGCAGGGGCTTAGAGGAGTAAAGAAGCTGAACTATGGGGAATGCTACTTGTATGTCGGCAACGGTATACGTGCAGCAGTGGAAGCCATAGGGACTTTTGACTTACTTTTACCTTCGGGTTTAATCTTAGTATTGAACAATTGTCATTACGCACCATCTATTGTTAGAGGTGTTATTTCAGTTTCTTTATTGTTGGATATTGGTTTTGAGCATACTTTTAATAATAATGGAATTTCTGTTTCTTTAAAATCTGTTTTTTACTTCAATGCTATTCCATTAAATGGTGTGTTTGAAATAGACATGGAGAATCATGTCTCCAACGGAAATAATTCTATGTATAGCATCGGAAATAAGAGAATCAAGTCTAACTTGGATTCGTCTTATTTATGGCACTGTCGTCTTGCTGACATAGGCAAGAAACGCATGGAAAAGCTGCAACACGATGAGCTTTTGAAAAATATCAATGATGATTCAGTTGATAAATGCGAATCTTGCATATCGGGTAAGATGACGAAGAATGTAATATCCCGTAAAATTTCCCACCTAATTTCAAATGATCAACGAGAGTAATCTATCGTCACGATTTAATTAACCATTTTTACAGGCTAAAATTTTGCTTTTATTCAACTATGTTAATCTAAACGGCGTAACACGTTCGCACATTCTTTATGTCACCCTCATTTGTGCGTTCCATGATAGCCTCAAATCTCTAACAAAACAAAGTTATCAAAACTCATTATAAATAAATTACATTATGTGTCATGTGATATCACTTGAGTTCACAAATATGTTTATCAATCCCTTGCGTTACCTTGAACCCAACTCGATCTTAAAAACTTCTATTTGATCACTTCCTAATATTTTTGGTCACGATTGAAAGTTGATTTGGACCCAACAATCAAATACACTTCACGTATATATTTTGTATCATACAAAACTAATTCCATTGCTTCTCTAACTTTTTGCCATTGGAAATAAAATCAACATTTGGATATTTTAGTACTCTGTCACTTAGTTACTCACTCACTCACTCGATTATTCAATCCCACACACAACCGAATGTCATACAATAATACATAGGTAACACTTATCACTCTACTTCATTCGAATGACTCTCAACTCACTCCAAAAGATCCACAAACCACAAATAACACGTTTTTATTGATACCATGACTTTCAAAAGCTCCCAACAATGAGCAAACAAATAGCCATATTATTGGTCTTGTTCCCTTCCTCTTAGCCTTTAGTGCCGGCTAAATATTCTACAAGTCATCATCATTAACACTCATTGCTTTATGTTATTACTTGTACGCAATCTCTTGCGTATCTTGATATTAAAATACAGACTATTACTTGTACGCAACATCTACACTCTCTTTATTCAAAACAGTCTTTATCTGTATACCTACCCTACCATCTCTATCTATTGCAATTTATAAGCTGTCTCACCACCTATCTCTATCATCATCAATATCTGTCTCAACTCCTCTCTCTCTCTCACAATGATAAACGCTCCTCTCTCTCTCTCTAAAAACAAACCGGCACCACCTCTGCCATCGCCACACCGCCTTCACCACCGGTCGCAGTGATACACCGCCACCACCAAAATGCTCAGCGTCACCTCCTCTACCACATGCGCTACCCCACGCGCTCTGTGGCCACTCTCGTTAAAAACCACGCGCCGTTCAGAACTCATTAGTATCATCTCCTCGACACCCAACGAGTGTAGATCGTAATTATCAGGTATGACTCGCGCACGAGTTGACTCATATACGAGTCAACTCGGTTTAATCTTGATCATTTCGGGTATTTAATGAACGGTTTAAAGGTTTTTATTAAATAAAAATGATTAAAACGGAATCGGTATCGTAAGTGGTTTTGAGTGTCGAGTAAGACTCACGGTATGATTGATTATTCTCGAGGTTGTTGTTGTTTTATTTTATTTTTGATTCGGATTTGGAATTATTTTGATATCATTTGGGTTTATAGCCGAGAGTTTAAGAATTAGGATTGAAGGGTGTTTTTGATTTGGGTTTCGTGATGAAGTGATTGTTGTTGTTTTTAATTTCGGTTCGGTTTTGGAAGTTATTAATTGTAACCGAGAGGGTGTGTAGCCGGGAATTAGGATTTTGATTTTGGGTCCGTTTGGAGTGAGATTTGTCGACGGGAAAAACTAGGTCGAGACCTTGATGGTCTCGGCAAGGATTGTCAATGTTGGTTGTGTTGTTGTTGTTTTAATTGTTGGGGTTAAATTGTTGTTGATGTCGTTGAGATAGACCAAAGGACTTGGCCCGTTTGGTTGTAGTTGGAGCCGAGGGGAATAGGCCGAGACCACTAGGGTCTCGGCAATGGATTATAATTGTTGTGGTCGGTATTGATTGGATTATGGATTAGGACCGAATGGGTTATTTTGGTTTGGATTGTTGATGTCGGTGTCGAATTTGGATTTGGGTTATTATCACATTTAAGGATTGCCGAACCATAGAATCTAGGAACGATAACCGGATTGGACATAATTCCTTAATTGAATACGTGCATTTTGAGCAACGTGGGTGTCATTGAGACTTTCTAGTCTTGACTTGACTCGACAATGCCATAACTTGGATTATTAATTGTAACTTGGGAATTAATACAATTAGACTAATGGATAATTGGAAATGTGAACTTTGGACTATTAAACAACACAACCGATTTAACAAACTTGAAAAGTTAATTGTTATACGTAACTTGATATTAACTCGAGGACACATATAAACTTGTAAACTAATCTACTCGATTATTTAACCAGTTAGAACGACATAAAACTGGTAAACTAAAACCATTCGGTAAACTTATCAACCGAATTAACTTTGGTTAATCGGACTAGACTTAACCATTTACTCATTTTAACACCTACATGCTACATGATTCTTACATGTTTATTTTCCTTTCATACTTGCGTAGTATGTTTTACTTTGGTGTGAGTTTTCGAGTCCTGACTTTCAAACCACTACACGTTTGACGATACCAAACATTATTAAACGGATATAACGAAATGCTTTTTGGAAGCAAGTTTTGAAATAACATTTGGGAATGGGAACAATTATCTATTGGAAACCTTTACGCTTTCGTATATGCGTTAAGATGAATTCTATATTCTTTAGATCGTGCCGAATTCCATATCATCGTGCGCTGACTCTTGACATCGCTGATGTTACTCTATTCTGCCACACTCTTTGGCACCATTGTATTCCTTACGACACTACATTCCAAGGTGAGTTCGTAGCCCCTACTTTTAAATGTTTTGAACTACTTTTGGGGGAGATACATGCTCAACTACTTGCTTTTACTTTCACAAGTACTCTTAACTTTTACATACTACTGTGAGTTATCGCCCCACTTCTACTCGTTATAATTGTTTTATAAATGCTTTGGGGGAGATACATGCTCACTACATGCTTCATACTTTTACAAGTACTCTTAACTATTTACACATTACTGTGAGTTTCATAGACCACTCTTTTACCTATTTTGAATTACTTTTGGGGAAATACATGCTTGTGTTTCATATAAACTTTACTAGTTTACCTTAAACATTATGCACAGTTAATAAACCACTTTACTTATTATTGAAATGTGATACTTGATTTTACTTACAAAAACACTATAAACTTTTGCGGATTACTACGAACTTATGAATTCACATTTATACATTTTTATATCTCATGGAGAGATACCTGCTATAAACATGATCACAAATGATTTTCAACTGTATGCTATACCTGATTTACTATTGCCTAAGTTTACCTTTATTGCCATGTTCGAAGTCCCTCATATCATGAACCTTAATCACTTACGAGTGAACGTAAATAATTGTGAATAGATCTATTTGGGACTGACAATCCCCGTTTGGGTCTGCTAGGATGAGCCACCCAGGCGCACTTTATTTGAACAAACTTATGGGTTATTGGCAAATACCCATCTCGATGGCCTATATACTTTACATCATTTTTTATGCCTGTTAAGCGTTGAGTGTCATGAAACTTAGGGCAATAGAAACGATACTGTAGTCATGATACAGTATTACTATTATTTTATTAAACTTGAACTTGTGTTCTCTATATAGCAGAAAATCACTATTTGGCAAACAATAACTATTTTGAGTTGACCCGGTTAGGGCAACCCAACCAACTATGGGAGTATAACAACTTAACTCACCACTTATTTTATAACAAACCAACTATGGGTGTATAATATCGTAACCCACCGCTTATTTTATTAATAATTGTATTTGTTACAATTATTACCTAAATTTGGAACTATTGAAAATCAACTGATTTTATGCAAACTCTATGGATTCACTCACACTTTGATTTTTGACAATCAACTGGTTTAACTATAAATACTATGGTATTACTCACTCTTGATTTTGATAACCAACTATTTATTTACAACTACTATGGACTCACAAACTCTTTAATTTTGGAAATCAACAGTATTTACTCACAAACTCTTTGATTTTGGAAATCAACAATATTTACTCACAAACTCTTTGATTTTGGAAATCAACAGTATTTACTCACAAACTCTTTGATTTTGGAAATCAACAATATTTACTCACAAACTCTTTGATTTTGGAAATCAATAATATTTACTCACAAACTCTTTGATTTTGGAAATCAACAGTTTTTACTTACAAACTCTATGAACTCACCAACATTTGTGTTGACGCTTTTAGCATGTATTTATCTCAGGTCCATAATGAGCACGGATGGCACGGAGGAGCACGGATACTTATGAAGGCTATAAATATCATTCGAAAACCTATTAAATAAATTTTGAAACCATTGGGACCTTATTTTGTAAACTCTGATATTCGAATGATAAATCTTTTAAAATGACTAAATTGATGATCGTTTTCTACTATTCAACTGTTGTGCCATGAAGTAACACCCAATTTAAATTCCGCTGCATATCACGAAATTGGGGGTGTTACAAAGAAACCTTTCCATAGCAATATGGAAAAGGCTTCAGATCTACTTGGATTGATACACACGGATGTGTGTGGTCCACTTAGACATGTGTCTAAGCGCGGTGCTACCTACTTCTTGACCTTCACGGATGACTATAGTCGCTATGGTTATGTTTATTTACTTAAACATAAACATGAAGTCTTTGAGACATTCAAGGTCTTTAAAAATGAAGTAGAATTACAACTCGGAAAGAAGATTAAGGCCCTTCGATCCGATCGTGGTGGTGAGTATTTAAGCCAAGAGTTTAAAGATTATCTAACTGAGTGTGGCATTGTCCAACAACTCACTTCTCCTTATACTCCACAGCAAAATGGTGTATTTGAAAGGAGAAATTGTACCTTGTTAGATATGGTGCGATCTATGTTTAATCTTACAACTCTTCCCTTATCCTTTTGGGACTATGCTCTTGAAAAAGCTGTTCACGTGTTGAATAGGATTCCAACTAAGAAGGTTGATAAGACTCCATATGAAGTATGGACTGGAAAAGCTCCCAATTTTTCTTACTTAAAGGTCTGGGGTTGTGAGGCGTTTGTTAAATGTGACTCACCTGATAAACTCCAACAAAGATCTTTTAAGTGTATCTTCGTAGGATACCCTAAGGAAATGAAGGGTTACTACTTTTACTTCCCACCAGAAAATAAGGTCATCGTGGCTAGGTATGGCGAATTTCTTGAGGATAATCTAATATCTCAAGAATTCAGTGGGAAAGTATATGATCTTGAAAGTGATCTTGCACACCCACCACTATTACCACATAGTAAATACTTATTTTGTAGATGAACCTACTTGGTCCAAGCTATACATGAAAAAATTTGTTAACAGTCATTAAAATAAAAGATAAAAGATAGTACTAATAAGAATGAACTTACAAAGTAACTAATATGTAATTTCATAAAACTTTACTACATATGAAACTAAGTTCTTATCACTTGTGACATGTGTGTATATGTGTATGGTTATGGAGACATACGTTAGGTGAAGATGCAAACATAAGAAAGAGACGTGATAAGTCGGCATCCGTCAACTGGGATAAGTGGGTTTCCTTTGATGTAGTTGATCTTTTGTAATCTTGTCGTGGTGTTTTGGTGTTTTGGTGTGTTTGATGTTGTTCTCTTCCCAGCTCCTTGCTGGGCCTATATATTTATATATATAGAGTTTTGTCGTTAAAAAAAAAAAAAAAAAAAAAAAAAAAAAAAGACGTGAGAAGGGTTTTTTGGTAAAGAAAGTGTTTTGTTTTGTACTTTGTACTTTGTAGTAAAAGGGTTTTTTGGTAAAGAAAGTGTGATGATTTTTTATTATTATTTTTATTTTTTTTTTTTTTGGAAAAGGATTGGGTGATATAAATGGAAGGGAAAGTGATTCGGGCTTCGTAGATAAAGACTAAAAAGTAGAGTATACTTTTTTGGTCAATGTTTGCGGTTAAGTTTGTGTAATAGCTACATGCTTTTAAAAATGTATAAATATTATACGTGCATTAACAAAAATATTAATATCATAATATATGTAAATAGTGGAGCCGTGGATGAGCCTATCCGGCTCTTCTTTGCTTGTAAATAGTGGCTCATTTTCACATTTGCAAATTACGTCTTGCCGCCATTAATTTTCTGCATTCTTTTGTCATGTTTATATATCTCATTCTTTGAACAGCACACTTGTTTATATTCATTTCAAGTGATTCGAGAACTAACCGTTTTAGGTGCAAGAGAAGAACACAATAAATCGTGAAAATTAAAGTGTTGTAGTCTAGTTCATGCATTTGTAATATTTGTTACATCATCTTTGTATACCATCATACTCATACACCAACTTCATAACCACATATCATCCATCACATAGAGAGTTCTGGTTAGTATTTTAGTCATGAAAATACGAGTATGTTCCAATTAGTACACGTGTGAAAGGTTGGTTCTACCTCGTCGAGAACTTGACATTTAGCTTAGTGTTGAAAAATATTGTAATCGATGTTGTATTGTTTTCTCCACCTAAAGGGAGCTTGTTGAAATAGTGAAGTGAACTCTTGAGTTGAGTACTCGGGGAGTAGAGTAGCGCGAAGAGGAGCTTCATGACCGAACCACTATAAATCCTCATGTTGTGATTTGATCTTTCCTTCTTTTACTTATTATCTTGCATCTTACTTATCTTTTTACTTTTTACTTATTGTCTTGCATTTATGTTTATTATATACATATTGTAATTATGGAGTAGTTTATTTCACATATACTTGAATTTAAATTATTGAAATTTTAACTTTTAAACCGTAAAATTCTTTTAGGTTTTCACATGATGCTCTAAGGTGTTGTTTGTTTGTTAAGAGGCTCTGAATCTGAATCTGATTCGCACATCTGAATCTGAATTTGATGCGTAAATGTCTGAATCTGAATCACATATGACCGTTTGTTTTTTACTGGCAGCGCATGTAACACCCCCTAATTTGGTTTGTGGCAGCGGAAAATAAATTAGGGTATTACGGTGAGGATCGAGGTTTAAATTTCAGAAAACGGCCCGGAAGGGGTTTTTTGAAAGTTATATGTCATTCAAAAGAATATTTTTGATACAAAAGTGAATTATTCGATTTGAAAATCCCATGAGAAAATGTGATAATTTGAAAAAAAATGACATATTTGATTTTACACCAGTTTATTTATCAGAGTATAAGATGCCCGCTCCATGTCTTGTCCTGCTCCGTTAATTACCTGAGATAAACATGCTTAAAACGTCAACACAATGGTTGGTGAGTTCGTGGAGTTTGTTAGAAAATAACTTCCTTTCAATGAATTTAAAAGGTGTATAGTAATTGTTGAAGTAACTAATATTTCTTCATGAAATAAATAGCCAGTTGTGTTGTATAAAAATCCACAAGCAAATCATGTATGATCTCCAAAATCATAAGTTTCAAGTTATAAATGCAGATGAGCTACGTTGTTATATGCTCGATATAGACTGTTGAGTCAGCTTGTAAATGTAACGATATACCAAGCATTTTGGGTTGTCTTTTGTAGAATTCACAATTAAGTCACATATGATAACAATTAAAGTTTAAGTACAGGATTCACAATCATATCACATAGTGGGAATGATAATCTAGAGTCTGAAATCTATCAGTGTAAAGTGGTGGTCTTCTAAATACAGCTGTATCCTAGGATATATATGAAACATTCATATATTCATAAAGTTATATTGCCCTAAGCCTCATGACACGCAAAACGTTAACAATTTCCGTAAAACGGCGGTGTCCCACCAGGGTTACTGATGGGTGTTTAAGCCCTCATGTAATAGGTGATTTGCCAATTCCTATTTTTCTCAAATATAGTGCATCGCGACTAAATACGACTAACCATAAGGCATTCCGTCAAAGTATTTAGTGGGATAGGTCGTCAGCCTCTAACAGGTTTCGAAGCTGTTCACTATATTCGCGCTCACCGCAGTGATTAATGGCTCATGATCGGGGGACTTTATGGCAATAAAGTAAACTTAGGCAATATAGGTCTCAGGGTTCATAAAATATACGTATTCTGATCTTGGCAATTATTTCCAGTGAAATGTAGAAATATCATAGTAAAGTAACAGTACATCCATTTGTTATATGAATGCATACAATGAATCTCAGTGTCAAGTTACATCAAGTAGTTTGAAAATGTTATCATTCAAATTCAGTGTTTAAGCTAAGCAAGCAATTTGCACATATAACGAACATATATTCCTCTCAAGGGTGATTCAAACATGTAAAGCATAGTGGATGATTTCGATTAAATCATGAGAGTTTTCAAAGTTAAAGCATGTATCTCCCCCAAAAAGTATAAATCAAGTATTAAAATAGGAGGGGCCACGACTCACCTGGAGCGTATCTGGTAAGATAGAATTATTAGATCTATGGAAACGATCACGGAAACGTCTTCGATACGAAACCTGAATATAAGGGAAATCTAAGATTCTGACTTACTACTAACAGTGAGTGTGATGTGAGAAATCGTATAATGATTTGATCGGTGATATGAGTGTGATATGCTTAAAATGCCTCAAGTTAAAAATGTACTATATCTATAATATTATCTTGGTTCTTATATCAATCGACCCAAAATATTACTTTCTCAAAATATGCTGAAATAATATGCAAGTGAAGTTACTAAATTTCTAATAACGAAACTTCAAATAATGCATAACTAAAAATGTAAAATGCATATGAAGTGAAGGGTGCAAAATGTAAAATAAACTAAGAATGTCAAGTGAAATTAAATAGGTCCTTTTCCTTTTCAGATTTTATACTTATTAGTCTAACTGTGATTGCGTTACGTCGTTAGTCCTCGGTTAAGTCCAAAGTCCATAAATAGTCCAAATCTTGTCCAAAAGTCCATATAAAGCTTGGAGTTCAATGATATGTCAATTTAAGTCCTCTATAGACTTTTTTCACAGCTTCAGTCCATAAGTTTCACAGGTTGGCAGTTTTAGTCCTTCTAGTTAAATCGCGTTACATTTTTAGTCCTTTTTGCATAAAAATAACGGGAAAAATATTCTGAAAATTTCTATAACTTTATTAAGTTCATTTTAACTTATTCCAAGTGTTTATTCCAGAAAAGAGCTTATTTTTGTACTAATGGGCCAGTTAACGATTTATCTTAAGGCCCGTTAATAAATTTAGAGGCGAGGGCGTGAAAATAGTTTTGGGTTTGAACTTGGGCTATTTTTATAAGTCTGAAAATGTATCACATGGGCCTATTGGACTGCTGATACTCAAATGCTTATTGGGCTTGAATTTTAGCCCAACCGATATTTAAATAATTTCTGAAAATTTATGAAATTTAGAACTAGTGTTACTGGTATAATTTGAATAATTTTGACTGCCTAAATGAGCTTATGAGGACAAACTTAAAATACGAAACATGTAGTTTGTTAGGTGGTCATTCGATTTATGTGAAAACATCTAAGTGTTATGTTTAAAATTTCGAAAATATAATTATATTTTGTAGCCGGGTCGCATAGTTTAACTTTGAAAAATACCAGTATATTTTTCTAAGTGTTTAGGCAGTTGGGTAACCTAAAGTTCATAGCTTTTTAAAGGCTTTTGAGGGCTTATTGTTGATATCGCAAGGGAGGAAAAATGATGACGGTTGAGTCGTGAGTTAATATATATAAGAATGTATATACGTTATTTGTATGATTACGAAATAAATTGAGTATGTAGTGAGCTGTTCGGGTAGTTTTAGAACGTGGATAACTTGGTTTCATTTCTAAGTTATGAATTTATCCGGTTTGACTAGTGTTTAAATATGATTCGTGTCAACTTCATTTGAGATAATGTACAATACATGAGGGTGTTTTAGAGCTCTCGAGATGTTCCTATACGTGTATATCTACTGGTTTAACGCTATACGTGCTTGTTATATTCATAATGTTTCATACGTTCGAGTAAAGCATGCAATATGTTCAAAGTAGAAATGTACTATACGTTCGAGTGAGTTAATGCATGCATGTGTGTAATATCTTAAACATGAAAATGATGTGAGTTGTGATTTTTAAATCTTCACAGTGGAGTGGGTTTGTAATCTTTATTATACGTACTGATAATACAAAAGAAATGATACGTTTGAATATAAATTGAAACATGCATATGTGGGTTTGTGTACGTGAGAATGGAAACAAGAGGGAGTATAGTAAATTACCACACCTTCTAGAGGTGGTGAAGAAACCGTGGGAGTCGAATGGATGCGCACAAATGAAGGCAGTAGAATTGTAACACCCGTTTCCCAGGTGTTGGGACCCCACCCTAGATGAAAATGGACCTAAAGGACTAAAATTGGTAAAGTATTATATAAGTTATAAAAGTGTTATTAAGTGTTTGTGGCCAAAGTAGGAGGAAAGGAACTTGAGGGGTCACTCTTGCCAAATGACCAAACTTGCTACCTAACTAGTTATATCTAGGAATTTCTAGATAAGTCTCTCATTTTTGGAGAGAGAGTGAGAGGCCGGTTTTTAGAGAGAAGGAAAAAGAGAGGGTAATCATATGATGATTTGGTAAGAAAGATGATTTTGTTTAATGGGTTTTGTTAACCCTTGTTTATGTATTTGATTATTATGTTATTAGGTCTTGATTAGTTATGAAGGATGATGATGATGATGGAAGATTGTATTGTTGATGATGTTCTTGATGTTGTTTAGCTTGGACCAAGGTAAGTAAAATGATGATGGCATGTATTATATGGATGTCTAACATGTATGTGTTATGTATGTTTGTGATTAGTGATAAGAGGTTGGATATATGCTTATATGCTAGGATGAATAGGATCTAAGTGGTGAATTTGGTTGTGATGGTAAGTTGATGTTAGGTGATTATGCAAGAATTAGAGAGTGGAGTAGCTAAGTAAGTGTTTGGAGATATTTGATGCTTATGTGTTTGATTGAAGTATGATATTATGTGATTATCGTTTTACTTACTAAGCGTAAGCTTATTCTTTTAGTTGTCAACGTTTTGTAGGTTAATGGCGATGAGGATAACTTGGCTTGGATTATAGCATAGGGATTTGGAAGCGGATTTGGGAGATAATAAGCATAGGAGCTAGGTAGAATACCGAGATCGAGTCAATGTTGTACCCCCGAGAGTCTCTTTTATGAGTCCTATAATGTGTGTCAAAGTCGTGTAATGGTTTGGTGGTCTAATGATGTGTCGAGAGTGTTTTAGGTGTTTATAGTAAAAGTTAAAGGGGTGTTTGGTTTATGTGTGAACATACCCATTTTGGATTGTAAACGGGTCAAGCGTCATTGGAACATGTTTGTTATGTAAATATAATGAAGTTGGTCAAGTTTGGTGTAAAACGGAAGTGGTATAAGTGGTTTTGTCATGAAATGGGTCAAAATGGGTTTTAGTGGTGAAATTGCAGTTTTGTTCTTGATGGCCTTCTTGACGCCGTCACCCTTTAAACTCCAAAAATTCTCTGGCCTATCAAGGCTCTGAGTTTTGTTCATGATGGCCTTCTTGACGCCGTCACCCTTTAAACTCCAAAAATTCGTCTGGCCTATCAAGGCTTGACGCTGTCAGGCTTGGGCCTGACGCTGTTAGAGCCGACTGTGCAGATTTTTGGCAGTTTTCGAAAAATCATATCTTTTAATCCGTAAGTCGAAATGGGTCGTTCCACCTATCGTTTTGAAGGTAATTGAGTCTACTTTCATCTAAAAATAGTTTCAAGGTCTGAAAGTTTATAGATTTTTGTCAGTGGTCAAAAGAGTAAGCAGGTGTCCGTAAAAGTGAGTCGTTTCCGTGTAAAAAGTTTTAAATTTTGGTCTAAGCGGGCACGGGGTGTTACAAGTAGCTTGCTAGCGAGCTCGATATGTGTTTAGTTATTTACTCGACTTGTTCTTCTAAAGAAAGATAGACGATTCTGGGTTGAGACAAAGTTACTAGACTTTGGAAGTGGCTTGTGAGTGGTGAAAGCAAGGTGAGATAAGTAGTATGGGTGGCCAAATGGAGGGTCGAATTTATAGAAGGATTTAACACGTTTTTGTTGACTATCAAAGTCTTCAATCCATCAATCATTGAGTGGTACTGTATATAAAGGGACACCTAAGCTAATTCCTCTGACAGTAGAAGATATTTAGTAGAGAAAGTAACATGGGAAATCTTATCTTTTGCTTTGGTAGTGTGTATGTATACATTTTGTATTACACTAGTTCGACGAATGGAGCTAACGAGTCACAATCTTCTACTGCAGTCTTAACTTCATTTTAAATGTTTCATTGTGTTAGAAATATTATTAGAAGATCGTAGGAATAATCGGATATCGAAATGGTTGAGTTTCGATGGCTTATGTATGTCGGATTGGGTTTAGATGGGACAAACAAATAAGTCTTAAAAATCTTAGCAATGTTCGACTTCGAATCCTGGAATTTGTCACATATAAAGTCTAGTGGGTCGTGATTGAGGAGGTGCAAAAATATGGGTGTGTCGTGTTTGATAATCGAGAGAACACAAGTCGTTTTGGGATGGCATTTGGCTTGTCGATTTGTTGACATTCAGTAATTGTTGTGATGTTGTGACATGGTGAAAATAATATATCAAGAAAAATTTTAAATTTCCCCGAAAAATGGGTTTAGTTAAACAGTAATGCGAGGTTATTATTAATTAGTGAGGTTTATCATAATGGATTTTCGTGGAATCCTACTGGCAGCGCATCACTCACCCATATTTTTAATGGCAGCGCATCACTCACCCATATTTTTTTTAATGCCTTTCTTTCTCTATCTTGCAAAAACACATAGTACTATCTTTATTCTTTTCTCTTTCATACAAAAGAAGAAAACACAGATCTGGTGCAATGTTTCTTAACACACAAATTTCTTCTCTTTCAAACAAAAGAAGAAGAAAACACAGATCTGGTGCAATCTTTCTTTCTCATCCATCTTCTTCATTAATAAGAATAATAAACATCCTTCAATTTGTTCATCAACATCAATACCCATCAGTTCTTTAATAACGCATCAGTTCTTTAATTTTAATTACACATCCTTCAATTTGTTCATCAACATCAATACCCACATTACCATTTCATATCTCTCAAGAAGATCCAATGTTCAATTTACAAAATCATAATCGTTATGACAAAAGATCAATAGAGATTTCATATTTGTAATAGATTCAATGAACTAATATTAGCCATTTATTTTTTTTATCAAAATTCATAAAAAACTATTTTTCATTTTTTTTTAAAACAAACATATTTTGCAGACGGTAAATCTTCAAGCTACGAAAAATACACCATCGTGACGAGAATTAAATTATCTTTCTATAGATATGCATTTCTATATACTTTCGACGAAATTTTTTTTTCAAAATTTCCGACGAGAAAAATCACATGTGATTCATTTTAAAACTCACATGTGATTTGTTTAGGCGAAAATTTTGAAAATAAAAATTAGTCGAAAGTATATAGAAATGCATATCTATAGAGAGATAATTTAATTCTCGTCGTGACGGTCTGACTTTTTTTGCGTAACGATTAACGGTTTGCGAGATATTTAATTTAAAAAAAAAAAGTGAAAAGTTTTTTTTTTTTTTTTTTTTTTTTTTTTTTTTTTTAGCAAATATGATATCTATATTGATTTGATCTCAACTCTAATCGTTATGGTTTAATTTGATACTTGTAGAATGACTATTTTTACTTTACATGATTAAAGATTTGCAGTGAGTTTGAGCATCGGGCCGAAAACCGACCCGACCCGACCCGTCCCGAAAATACCCGAAACCGAAAAGCATCATATTTCTATACCGATACCGAACCGAATTTTAGTCGGGTCGGTTCGGTATTATTCGGTTTAATCGGTCGGTTCTCGGGATAGTGGGCCTCAGCCCGATTAACAAGCCCAGTTTTTTTTAGGCCACATTTTCTCAACTTCTCAATGAATGCCGGGTGTTCTACAAACTTAATGCCGGGTGTATTCAATGAATGCCGGGTGTTCTACAAACTTAAACGGAAGCTCGGCAAGAACAACTAACTTAATCAACGACTTTTTAATCTCTTTTTCATCATATCTCCATGTTTCTAAACTCCCCATGCTACTACCACCCTCATCCTTCTCACCAATAGTTTTTTTAAATACGAGTTTTTTCTGTTTCTTAATTTTCTCAATATCCGGGTTTTTATCACAGTTTTGATAATGAGTATTCAAGTGTCTCGTACCATGTTTAACGGAGTCGGCTTTGAAAACAGCGTCACACCATTTGCAGTAGGCCATCTTAATCAACACCCCATCTTCATCAGCTTCAAACTTTTGCTCAAAGTACTTCCAACACTCAGAAGTAGTTTTCCTTGGTTTCAGTGGGGCTTTCCTTTTGCGTTTATTAGCATCACAGTCAACCGTCTCAACATGTATGGTCTAAAACATATAATTAGTAACACTCTACCAGTCTACCAAACATATAATTAGTAACACTCTACCAAACTTAAGTAAATGTCTTAGCAGCCTAGCAGGTACCAAAACTAACTAAACCAAAAAAGCAAAATAAGTGCTATAAGCCTATAAGTAAAAGCAGAACAACTATAACTAAAACAAATGCAAGTATAATTAAAACAAATAAAACACTTACTTCCATTGCATTGGTCTCATCATTTACAGTTACAGATTCATTTGTACGCGTAGGTACAGAAGATCCCATTGATTCGGGTATTCGGCAATCCATATGTTCGGTGTGTTCTTGAGTGAGTGAGTGACTGATTGAACTTTGCTCAGCCTTAGATTGAAGAATGGAGGGGAAAAGATTAAAAGGCGCGCTATATTTTTCCAGAAGAGGGTGGGTTCTTGAGAAGTGAGTGAGTGACTGAGAAAGTGAGAAGAGGCAAAGAGGGGCGGCTTATTTTAGATTTTAGAAACCCTAATAAATGTTCGGGTTTGGCGGGCAGATTCGGGCTAAATTCGGTTCCCGGCCCGAACCGACCCGAAACCGGGAAAGACTATTTTTCAAAACCGAGTACCGACCCATTAGTATCATTTCGGTATCGGGACTACTCGGGATCGGTCGGTTTTTCGGGACTTTTCGGTTTCGGTCGGTTTTGCTCAGCCCTAAAGATTTGCAGTGAGTTTGGGAAGGTAAGTTGGATTAGTTATAAGCGGCAGGCTAATAGTAAAGCTTGATGGACCAAACAAAATATCTTAAGTTTAAATTCGTTTACTACAATTTCAGTCACCCGTTTTAACCGCATAATTCAAAACCATGGAGGGGTAATGTCTTACAATGTTCTATGAGTCTTGTGAGGAGATATGTGAGGTTGGGAATTAACCTATCTTGTCATGAAAGTTTGGTCATAAGCTACAACATGTTTTAAGTCGTGTATAAAAAAGACTTTAAAAAATTAAGATTTTTTTTGACAAATGCATTCTTGATTTATAACTATAACCACATTAAAGTAAAAAAAATAAAAAATAAAAATTACTACTAACTAAAATTTATTTAAATAGTTTCGTGTTTATGTTATGCTTAATGCAAAAAGGGTGAAAATATCTATACAATACTAATTTGATGTTAGCTTTTTGTACATATACTCATATTCATGAATCATGACCAAGACTTTTGGGAAAGAGTTAGAATATTCATCATACATTATTCTTTTTGGAAGTGACTAATGTTATATTGATCAATATTTCTCCAAACAATTAATAATGTACAGTTTTAAACACTAGTAAACATCAACATCCATTATCTCTCTCTCTCTTTTTTCTTTCTAAATTCCGTAAGAGCCTTTTATTAGAAAGATAAATGTGACAGAAAGTCGAATATGACATAACGTTTCTCCTTGTAAGTATATGTAAAACTGCATACTTTTATGTCATGCTATAGTTGTTTCTACAAACTTCGTAGGGGCCAACGACTCATAAGGTCTTCGGGTCATGTAACTTACTTTACGCAATCCAAATATTGGATGACACTTGGACGGTAGCAAATATGTATTCATTATGATGATTGCAAATTGATGGATTTGTTCTCAAAGTGCGCTAGCGGTAACCACATTTGTGGTTAAGCGCTTGATGACCTGTGTGGGAGTAGTACCAAGTGGGGTGACCTGCTGAGAAGTCTTCACACAGGGGTCACATATCTCTGTTGGTATCATTGAAATGAAGGCAGATACCGGTGCTAATGGCCTGGGTTCGAGCCTGAGCAAGACCCCGGTTTTAATCCGGCTGTTACTCCAACGATTCTATCGTGTGGTGGCAGTACGGTTTCCGGGGGGAAGCCGTTAAAAATCATCACTACTTCAGCGTGGGCCTGGTTAAGACAACATAGTCTGGGTACGTGGTGGATGAAGGCTTGCCAATGTGACGGGTGCGGCTCTAAACCAAAAATTGAAAGTCGCCTTCCAAAAAAAAAAAAAAGATAGTAGTACATTTTTTTTCCTAGTTTTGTCTCCAATTAAAAATGTATTATCACGAGAAAATATCTCTTTGGACAAAAAGTGAGAAAAAGATACATTTATAAACATCACTTTGATATTTTATCAAACAGAAATCAAACTTCCAGACCACCTCATAGAGTTGAGAAAAGTTTAATAATCTAAGTAAAAAAAATTCACAAATCCTTTTACATTAGACCTACTTCACTTTCATTTTGCCGATGATCATTATTATCTTAAAATATTAGCTATTAATGAACAAGTTTTAATCACTTATAAACCAAAAGTTAGAATGATAAAACAAGATTTGCATTTACCTTAGATTAGTTGTAATAAGAATCTTCAAGTGATCTACATCTCTTCTGGCGTTTCAGTATTATCTTTCCTAAATTACTTCATGACCAACTTAGTGTGATAAGAAAACCGAGAACACTACAAAAAAATACCTTAAAAAAACAAATAATAAAACACTCACACACAAAAACCTTCTCCATAAGTCGGTCAGCCAGCCGACCCACTTCTCTTTTTTCCTCCCGAGTCCCGACCGACCAACAACAAGCGACCTAATGTAATAAAAGGACTCGATCAGGGTCGGTGCCACATAGGCAGGCGACTCGGTCGCTGAAGCCTTATTACGCCCAGCGAGTCGCCAGCCTTAGCCCTTACGGTCACCTTTAAAATACTCGTAAAACAACAAAAGAAGATCCGGCAAACCTTTAGACATCGGAAAACTACAAGCGCAAATACCCATTTTGTGGTCGTTTTATTATTAACTTTTTAAATATAACCTAGCACATGCAAACGCACAAGTTGCAAACTTTATTGTATTTATTACTTTAAAATTTGAGGAAAAGTAACAAGGAAGCATAAATTAATACTTTGTGTGTAGAATATTTACGATAATTATTACATGTGGTGATGTTAAAATTATACGGTAACTTTTTTAACTTTAAATTGAGATTCTTCAAGTTAGTATGAACATGATCGGTCAAGTTTATACTAACTCGAAAGAATTTCAATCTGATAACGCTCATTTCGTACATGTTTTAGTCGCGTTATTTCTATGTTTGTGCATTGTATTTGGTTGTGTTTGTGAACATATTATGCGAAAAAAGTACAAAAGATATATTAAGGTTCAGATACAATCAAGTCCAAGGAAATAGCTAGAAAGATGGGGAAAAGTCTCTAAATCAAGAGCTTATGCACAATGAAATATTCCACCCATAATAAAGACCTCGGGAAGATCATCAAAGATAAAGAATCAAGTTACAAAGATTTCTGAGCTCAAGAAAGGATCAAGTGTTGATGAAATGAATGAGAAGTTACATGCAAAGTTTGCTATGAATTATGGCTTGCTTCCTCAACCAAAGGTTCAAGAAATACAACTAAGGCTTAAGTTCAACCCAAGTTTCAAAACTGACATGCCAACCTTACTCCAAACCTTGGGCTGGAATCTGAACATCAGGTTGAGACTTCAACCTTGGGTTGCTGCAACTCCTGGCACACTTAATGACTACTTTTAATGATCGAACTCTTCATGTGGGTTGTCATTATGCTTCATTTACTTCAAGTCCAGAATTTTATGACACTTGGTGCCCAAGAAACTTGTTTGTTGGCCAAGGAGTAGTTTTCTATTAATTAGAAGCATTGGCTAAAGAGAATATATACATACTCATATACCAAATTTCTCATACTCTCTCAAGAAGGCTACAGAGAAGAAAACGCAGGAATAAGTTGACTTACATTCATTATCCATCATTGTAATCATCAAAGGAATCATTGTTGATCACCTCATAATTGTTCTTAAGTCTTGTAATCATCATTACAACTTTTGTAAGACTCTTTAATCATATTTTCAAGTGATATAATTTATGTGATTATTACTTTGTTTGCCATGAGCGGCTAAGTGCCTTGTGCACTTGCCTAGATGATGTTTGTTACATGAATGTTGATTGATTATGACTCTATGGTTCTAATTCAATGAAAAGCTAATACTAAGATCGAATTGTGCTTTCAAAGTTTTCATAAACAAAAGAGTTATCAAGTTTGGTTGATTATTAATGGTGTAATAGGTCGAAAGAGACATTGTTATTTAATCAATTGTAAACTTTTGTCTATGAAGGTGTTACCATATGTATTGACCATTTCATATGTAACTTGGTTAAACTTAGAAAACTAAAAGTGTAGTTGTCAATTACTTGTGAAACGATAGCGAATCAAGTGATTGAATTGTGTTAGTCTTGTTTGATCAAAACTTAATATTGTTTTTGTTATCTTAAAATCTTGACGAGGATTGAAAGTGTTGAAAACAAGAGGATTAGTACACCAACTAATCAAATTAGAGCACCATCTAATTTATTGATCATAATCGATTTGAACCATTTTCATAATCATATCAAGGGAATTGTGCAAACTAGTCTAGGCAATTGTAGTTTTTAATATATTGAATTTACATCATCATTATCATTATTTGCTTGCTTTAGAATCATTACTAAGTCTTTGTTATAATCAAACTCACGTTACATAAAAACTAAACAAATCCTTGTGAACTACCTCGGCTTACCATATCACCTCTTGCTACACACGGACAAGTATACTTGCTCGTATGTGTTTCGTTTGAATCATTGGTAGATTGTGTTTATAAATTTAAAACTTGCACTCTCGACACACATCAAGTTTTTGGCGTCGTTGCCGAGGATTTGATCACGTTTTTGTGAGTTTTTGTTTATAATTTTTGTGCTTTGTTCTTGTTCCTAAGCTTGTTCTTTAAAAGTTCTTTGAAATTTTCACCCAGGAAATTGCGGTTCAAACCCGAACCAAGAGGTTCGTAATTTTCTGTGACCTCGAAACTGTCTGAAACGCCGGTTCAGAATCCAACCGCACTGCTCAGAACTTTCTGACCAACTGAACCGCCGGTTCAGTCTTGAACCGGTCCGGCTCAACTTCTTCTGAGAACCAGGCCAGCCCCAACCGCCGGTTCACACCCGAACCACCAAATACTGTTCCGAATATATATAAACAAAAAAAAAATCTTTTAGTTTTCTTTTTAGTTGATAATCTTTTTCGATTGGCTCGTTTTTCTCGTGTATGACCACTCACTCTTCTAACGAAGAACTAAGTACACCATTGTCTAACCCCGAAAGTTTATTTCGCAAAAAGAGAACCCCATTTGTTCCAAATAATCGAAGAAAACCAAGAACCGTTAACCCACCATTTGATAATCTTTCCGAAGTTCATCCAATCGTTGATCTTTTTCTTGAATTACCATTTTCAATGGCTGACGATCGACCTATGTGGGCCACCAATAAGGTTGTAGCTCCTACACCCGCGGCCGCCATTGTTCCCGTTAATCATGGAGATAACTTTACTATCAAAGGTCATCATCTTTCGATGATTAAAGACAATCAATTTGATGGTCGAGTTAGATCCGATCCACACAAACATATCGCCGATTTTCTTGAAATTTGTGACATGTTTCGTTATGGAACTACCGACGCAAATGCAATCCGCCTCAAACTCTTTCCATCGTCTCTCACCGGAGAAGCGAAAATTTGGTATATCGAATTAAGCCCCAGAGTGATCACAACTTGGAACCAAATGAGAGAAGCATTTGTTGGACATTTCTTTCCACCGGCCATGTTTGATCGTCTCTTAGGTGAAATTCGTAGTTTCACTCAAAAGGAAAGAGAAAATCTTGTCGAAGCTTGGCTTTGAATGAAAAACATGCTCTGAAGTTGTCATGGGCATGGTTTGTCTCGTGGTAATATCATTAAAATCTTTTACCATGGTCTCGATGACACAACTCATGGTATCCTTGATACCGGAGGAATTTTCCTTTATAAGACCCCTAACGAATCTTACACTTTACTAGAAGACCGTGTACTTCTTAAGCTCGATTGGTCTAAGGATGTCAAAACCAAACCTCAACGAAAAACCGTTGCATTCGCCGAAGGAACGAATGAAAATTCCAAAATCATGGACATGATGAAAGATCTCACCACCAAAATCGATTCTAAATTCCAAAGTATCTAAAAAGAGATCAAAGATATGCGCGATGGATGCAACTATTGTGGTGGAAACCATTCATCATCCGAGTGTGATGACAAACCCATGGGAGGTCCCGAAGCCGAAGCCAATTATGTTTATGGAGGATATCGAGGAGGAGGATATCGTGGAAACTACTACGGTAGAAATTCTAGAGATTGGCAAGATCGTCCACCGAGGGATGATAATCGTAGTTCCCAACCTCGTGACGACAACCGTCCGACATCGTCTAGTGATGATAACCGTTCATCATCACAAACACCTGAAAAGAAAAATGAAGAATCTGAATTCGAAAAAACCATGCGTGAATTCGTGCATGCTCAAAAGCAAACGAATGAATTTATCAAAAATCAGTTCTTCAGCCTCAAAACCAAAGTCGAACAAGGTCAAAAGAACCATCAAGCTTCTATCCAAGACCTTGAAACGAAATTTGGTCATCTTTCTGATCAATTTGCTGCTAGACCATCGGGTACTTTGCCAAGCAATACTCAATCCAACCCGAAACCATCATCATCTGGATCTTATCGTCCACCTCAAACGAGAAATGAGCATGAAAATGTTGTATTCACTTGTAGTGGTCTATCTTATGATCCACCACCAAACCCAAACCAAACAACCACTATCATTCATGATGATAGTGAGGATGAAGCAGAGGAGGAACCAAAAGATAACGAACCAATTCCTACACCAGTCGTTAAACCCACTCCACAGCTCAAAGCATATAAACCAAGAGTTCCTAAAAACAAAGGTCAAAGAAAAAAAGAAATATTATTTGTCCAAAAAAAGAAACCTGCATCCGCTATTTTTAATTAGGGCCTATTTCTTTTTTAGCCCGAAATTATAAATTGAGCTCGTATAGGCATTTTGGACGCTGCTATTGAAATAGCCCTTCGGGCTATATTTTATGTTACTCCACCCATTTCATAAAGAATTCGACCAGGCTTAACAACAGCTACCCAATATTCGAGAGAGCCTTTACCTGAAACCATACGTGTTTCTGCGGGTCTTACTGTAACTGGTTTATCTGGAAATATACGAACCCATATTTTTCAATCCTCAACGTTTGAGGAAAGAAAAGATGGAAGAACAATATGGCAAGTTCATTGACTTAATCAAAGAAGTTAGGATCAACGTTCCTCTTGTTGATGTCCTGGCTGGTATGCCCAATTATGGGAAGTTTTTTAAAGAACTTGTGAGCAACAAAAGCAAAATGGAATACATTTCCGCTACCTTTTTGAATGAAGATTGCTCAGCCATTGTTGAAACAAACTACCGAAAAAACTCGGTGATCCTGGAAGTTTTCTCATCCCGTGTACTTTGGGAAATTCAATCACTTGTGATGCTTTAGCCGATCTCGGTGCGAGTATCAATCTTATGCCATACTCATTGTATGCGAAGCTTTCGATCGATACCTTGAAACCCACAAGAATGAGTATACGTTTAGCAAATCATACTATCCAATATCCTATTGGAGTAGCTGAAAACATGGTTGTTCAAGTTGGGCAACTCGTTTTTCCCATTGATTTTGTGATCCTCGAGATGGAGGAAGATAGCAAAGTTCCATTGATCTTAGGAAGACCTTTCCTAAACACCGCCGATGCTATCATTCGAGTCAAAAACAAAGAACTCAATCTTGGAGTTGGAGATGAAAGAATCTCTTTTCAAATTAATCAAGCCATGAAATATTCTTGTTGGGATTCTTGATTTGATGAGACAAAGTAAATAGAAGAATGAAACAAAAGGGCTTAAAGTGACAAAAGATGAAAGTTCAAGAGAAAGAAAATGTTAATACAAATATCGTCCTAAAAATGTTATTTATATTTTACGATCTTTACTTAGTTTTGTTAATGACAATTACAAAGTATATCTTTTAGCAAAGTATAAATACTAGCTAAAGTCTTTTTAGAACACATTTTTACACTTCACATAAACACTAAAATTGTATTTTACACATTTACATGTTTATTTCCTAAAAAGGAAACTTTATTTTTCAAAATGTAGAATGACATCATGGCATACATCACACATGTAATCTTTGAAAGATCTTGTAATATTTTGTTTAGATCTTCAAGCCAAAGAGTTGACATTGGAAGATCTTGAAATGACTTGACAAAGATATGGAAAGATTATGCAAGATTTGGAAAGATTCTCAAATCTCTTAGCTGTCCTGATGTGGCGGATCCAAGTGGTATAAAGGACGGATCCGCCGCCTGTTCATCCAGTTTGCCTATAAATAGCAAGCTGATCATTTGGACACACCATCACTCATATAGCTTAAATACATACTCATTCATTTACATATCACTAACCCTCATTATTCATTCATTCATTCATTTGATCTTTCCTTTTGTAGCAAAAGAGATCAAGCATCAAGGTTCAACACAGACGTGTAAAACCTTAGTATAGTTACTGTGTGATCTTGCATTAGTTTACACTTCATTATTTGTATTATTCATATCAGTGAGTGTAGTTAGTGTTTTAGTCCTCAAAACACAAAGATTGTCGGGAGTGGTTGTACCCTTGTGAAAGAACCAAACGGGAGTGGTTGTACCCTTGTAAAGAACCCGGTGTTTAGCTTAGTACCGGAAAAAGAAGTAAGCGACGTGTAAAGGTTTTCTCCACCTAGAAGGGAGTTTGTTTCTTAATGAAGGATAACTCTCGAGTTAGAGGCTCGAGGATTGGAGTAGGGCAAGGAAGAGAGTCCTTGTAGCCGAACCACTATAAACATCCGTGTTGTGTGGTTTGATCATTCCTCTCTTTACCTTTCGTATATATTGTGTGAATATTTGTTTGTGCATATTTCCTTTGTATTTACATAAAGTAACAAAGCAAATTAATTTAAAAACGGTAAAACCATTCAACCCCCCATTCTAGTTTTTCACAATTGGTACCAGAGCAGTGTTACTCAAGATTTTCAAAATATATTGTATTTTTAAAACTTGAAATGATCATGGATTTTGAAAACTTTAAAGAAGGGCAATCTATGCAAAGACCACCACTATTTGAACCAAATTGTTTCATATATTGGAAAAATCGCTTTGAGACATATGTGAAGTCAAAGGACATAGATCTGTGGTATATTATTGTAGAGGGTGACTATAAGCCCATTAGTAATGATATTTCAGGTGGTCGGGATATAGGTACTTCTTTTATTCATCACAGTGATGAGCGAAAGAAGTTGATTGCCAAAAATAATGAAGCCAAAATGATGCTTTACAACTCTTTACCTAAGAAAGAATATGAAAGAGTTTTTATGTGAAAAACGGATAAAGATATTTGGCAATCACTTATTATCACTCATCAAGGGAACTCACAAGTCGAAGATAACAAAATTGATCTTCTTGTTCAACAATATGAACAATTTGTTATCTCTGAAGATGAGACCATTGATAGTGCGTTTGCTAGGTTTAATACTATTATTACATCTCTTAAAGCACTTGATGAATCCTTTTCTAGTAAGAATTTTGTCAGGAAATTTCTAAGAGCACTCCACCCAAAGTGGAGAGCAAAGGTGACAGCTATTGAAGAATCTAAGGATCTTTCAAGTATGACACTGGACGAGCTCATAGGAAACCTCAAAGTTCACGAAATGGTGATGGAAAAAGACTCAGAAATAGTTAAAGGCAAGAAGGAGAAAATAAAATCCATTGCCTTGAAAGCTAGAGTTGAGTCAAGTGATGAAGAGTCTTGTTCTAGTAGCGAAGACGAAGAATATCCCATGGCGGTAAGAGATTTCAAGAAATTCTTCAGGAGACGAGGAAAGTTCATCAGACCACCTCGTGAAGAAAAGAAATCCATCAGAAAAGACCGTGATGATAGAAAAAGAAAGGTATATAGGAAGTGTTATAGGTGTGGAGACCCTAGTCAGTTAATAGGAGAATGTCCAAAGCCTCCAAAGAACAAGTCTCAAAGAGCCTTTGTCAGTGGAGCTTGGAGTGATAGTGAAGGAGAGGATGACGAGCCCAAGAACGACGAAGTTGCTTTCATGGCTCACGATACAGAAGAGGTACACTCTGACTCTTCTATAGATGATGAAACCTTAGAAGTAGAATATAACAAACTGTGTGATATAACCTTAAAAATCATAAACAAAAACAAGTTCTTAAAAACCAAAACGACTCTTTTAGAAAACGAAGTTCATTGGCTTAAAGAAAAAGAGATACGAATGGAAAAAGGTAAAAATGCTAAAGAAACGTGTGTGTCGTGTTAGGAACTTAAATTAGAATTAGAAGCATTAAAAACCACACAGGAAGATCTCATAAAGCAAAATTCCAAGTTTAAAAAGTTTGATAAAAACATAAGTTGTGCAGATGAGATAATGAAGATACAAAAACTACTGCATGATAAAACAGGACTAGGTTTTATGAAACTAGGAACCTTAAGTGATTTTAAGAAACAAACTGTGAATGAAAAAGAAACTGTTCCAACTAAATCAGAAGCCCACGGATCCGACGGATCCAAAGTTTTGGATCCGCCTGTTGTACCCAAGGGATCCACGGGTACAAATGTTGAACAGAAGGTTATCAAAACTGACCATACTGAATTCGTTAGAGTTACTAGAAAACCTAGCATTAGCATAACTAATAATAAACAAAAACCAGCAGTTTCTATAGGAAGAGGTCAAGCTAGAAATGAATATAGAGTTAAAACTGTTCAACAGAGACCTCAAACTGGTTTTCCCAAACACCCATTTCCAAAGAGTAATGTTAACCCACAACATATTTACCAAAATAATTGGAATCAAAACATGTCTAGAAACTTTCATGGTCCTAATTACATGCCGTGGAACAATTGTCCACCATTTCCTTACATGAACCATGATAATATTATGTTTAACCCAAATGGACCCATGAGATATTGGGGACCAAACGCTTGAGTCTTTCTTGAACTTAGGTGTGCTTGAAAGTTGAATTAGAACCTGATGAGTGGATCAAAGATAGTGGGTGCTCAAGGCACATTACGGGAAACAAAAGCCTTTTCTCATCCTACCAAGTGTACGACGGAGGTAATGTCACATTCGGTAGCAAGCTTAAAAGTAAGATCATCGGAAAAGGTACAATCTCTCATGACTCTCTCTCTATCGATGATGTTGCTCATGTTGATAATTTAGGATTTAACTTGCTTAGTATAAGTCAATTGTGCCACAAAAAGTATAACATTCTTTTCAGTGAAAATGGAAGTAAAATACTTAAAGACGGCATAACAGTAGGAAAAGGTGTTTTAAAGAATAACGTATATGTTATGAAATTAGACAAAACACCTAAAGACAAACTTTGTCTTGCCTCTTTGGACGAAAACTCAAATCTATGGCATCGACGTTTAGGTCATGCCAATATGAGGCTAATTCAATCCTTATCATCTAAGGAACTCGTTAGGAACCTACCCAAGTTGAAATATGACCAACACTTTTGTGATGCTTGCAAAATTGGGAAACAAGTTCATAATAGCCATAAGGCTAAAAATATAGTATCTACATCTAGGTGTCTAGAATTGTTGCATACGGATTTGTTTGGTCCATCCGCTATACAAAGTTACGGAGGAAACTTCTATACTTTGGTTATAGTAGATGATTACTCTAGGTATACATTGACTAAATTTTTGAAAACTAAAAACGAGGCTTTTGAAAAATTTGAAATTTTAAGTAAGATAATTCAAAACCAAACAGGAAATAGTATAGTGACAATAAGAACTGACCATGGTCGTGAATTTGACAATGAATTTCAATTCGGAGCATTTTGTGATACTAATGGTATTTCACATAACTTCTCGGCTCCTCGAACCCCTCAATCAAATGGTGTAGTAGAACGTAAAAATAGAACAATTCAAGAAATGAGTAGAACCATGTTAAATGAACAAAACATACCACAAAAATTTTGTTGTCACGCTGTAGATACATCTACATATATCCTAAATCATGTTCTAATTAGACCATTTTTGAAAAAAGACTTCATATGAGTTATATAGAGGCAAAAAGCCTACTTTAGGATATTTTAAAGTTTTTGGAAGCAAATGCTTTATTTTGAACACAAAAGATAATCTCACCAAGTTCGACCCAAAGTCGTATGAAGGTGTATTTCTTGGGTACTCACAAAACAGTAAAGCATACATAGTTTTGAACAAAGAAACCTCAAGAGTCGAGGAATCATTGAACGTAACATTCGATGAAAGTCCACCTCTCTCTAAGACATCACCTTTGGTAGATGATGACTTAGTTGAAAGTCAAATGGCTAATAATCAAGAAAATATTGAAAGTGAGAAAGAAGATGAACCTGTGAAAAGAGAAATAGTTAATATCAAGGAAACCAAAAGTCATCCGTTAGAAAGCGTCATAGGAAAAATCAACGAAAGAACATTAAGGTCTAAAGCTCAAAATGAAAGTAATTTCTTTTGTTTTGTTTCAACAATAGAACCTAAAAATGTTAATGAAGCCATAAAAGATGAATCTTGGGTCATTACGATGCAAGAAGAATTAAATCAATTTGTTAGGAATGACGTTTGGTCATTAGTTCCACAACCTAAAAATCAAACCATAATAGGTACAAAATAGGTTTTTAGAAATAAAATGGATGAAAATGGCATTGTATCTATAAACAAAGCTAGGCTAGTGGCACAAGGCTACAATCAACAAGAAGGAATTGATTACGATGAAACATTTGCACCTGTAGCCAGACTTGAGTCTATTAGGATATTACTTGCATATGCATGTGCACATGATTTTAAATTATTTCAAATGAATGTCAAAAGTGCATTTTTAAACGGATTTATAAATGAAGAAGTATATGTTGCACAACCTCCCGGCTTTGCCGATTTTGAAAAACCAAATCATGTTTACAAACTTAAGAAAGCTTTATACGGACTTAAGCAAGCACCAAAAGCCTGGTATGATCGACTTAAGACCTTCCTAGTTGACCATAAGTATACCATGGGCCTAGTAGACAATATGTTAGGAATATGAATATTCAGTTGAAGACTCGGTCACCCCGAGTACTTATTAGCTCATCATAGCTCGTAGGATTATCAGTAATATTATTAGTAGATTAGTTATTAATTAGTATTGTGGAGTGGGTCGGGTCTTTACCCTCTGTCAGCTCTCTCCACAGCCCACTAGGGGCATATTAAGTAGTATGTATAAATACCCCTTCCCTTGCAAGGGAAGGGTTGGAATGATTTGTCATTTTTAGTATATTATTTTCCAAAGGAAAAGGCAACGTATGCGTTTTCCCCGGGTCATTTCCCAACGAAGGTCGAATATCGAGTTGTTGTAAACGTTGACGAATACGTGTGGTGAATGAGTGTAAAAGAGTGATTGATTTGTGATTTTTATACTACGAACAATAAAATATGAAATAAAAACAACTAATTATGCTAAGAAAACAACTAAGCTAAGCATACGAACCTAAAAACGAAAATTAGAATTTAAAAACGTTACACGACGAATTTTAAAACGTAAATAAAAATGAAATTCTAAAATTTAAAACTTAAAAATATAAAAATAATTTTCCTATATTAAAAATGATAAAAGAAAATTTTTGGAAAAAGAAAAATATTTTTTTTTGACTTTTTAATAATTTTTTATGAATTAAAAACTAATTAAAACTATTTAAATGATTTAAAAATAGTAAAACAATTTGGAAAAATCTGAAAAATTCTGAGTAAATCTAAAATTAAGTTTACTATCTAGGAAAAATAAAATCAGAACTGAAATACACCTAAATAAGCAGATCAGTCAAATAAGCACTTGCAATAAGCACTAAAAATAAGCAAATCTTATCCAGAAATTCCACAAAGTTCAAATCCCAACAAACACACTTTATAAAGCTCAAATCAACTTTTGGAGACCAAGTAAACACTCAGAATTAGCAAATAAGCACTTGAACAATTGGATGAATGAGACAGAAAATGGGTCTAAACAGCCAACTTTATAGCCTAAATAAGCAGTCCAATTAAGCAAAATACTTAAACCTAATGGGGGCAAAAGACTCCCAATACTACTAGCTACCCAAATCTACTTTAAAATCCAATTTTCAACTTCATTTGCTTATCTAAATCTATCCTTGAAAAGTGCTTATGGACAGATCAGCTGACCAAAACTGAGTGCAGACTAGAATCAGGTTCAATTGGGCTGATTTGCAGATCCAAAATAAGCACAGGAATAAGCTCAAAATTGCAATACCAGATTATGAACTTAGACTCGCTTTTTTAAATGAGGCATAAATGGGAAGAAGTATATTCTTGTAATTGTTGACGACTATTCAAGATATACATGGGTAAAGTTTTTGAGATCAAAAGATGAAGCACCAAGCACCATCATCACCTTTCTGAAGCGGATTCAAGTTCTACTTCAAGCTCCAGTTAGGATAGTACGAACGGATAATGGCACGGAATTTGTCAATCAGGAGTTAAGAACATTCTTTGAAGAAACTGGTATTACTCACCAGACATCAGCTGTTAGAACTCCACAGCAGAATGGGGTAGTTGAAAGAAGGAATAGAACCCTTGTAGAAGCTGCTCGCACCATGCTGATTTATTCCAGTGCTCCATTATTCTTATGGGCTGATGCTGTTTCAACTGCTTGTTTTACTCAAACCGATCCCTAATCCATCCAAGATTCAATAAAACCCCATACGAACTAATCAACAACCGAAAACCGGATATTTCTTATCTTCATGTATTTGGTGCTTTATGCTATCCAACAAATGACAGGGAAGATCTGGGAAAGTTGAAGGCTAAGGGTGATATTGGAATCTTTATTGGGTATTCTGAAAACTCGAGGGCATTCAGGGTGTACAACAGGAGAACGAAAAAGATAATGGAGACGATGAATGTGAAGTTTGATGAAATTTCACAAATGGCTTCTGAGAGACTCGCTCTAGAACCCGCGCTTAACCCGATGACTTCCGGACATATCAGTTCGGGACTCGCACCTCAAGGAGCTCAATCAATTCATAAGGAACAACCAACAACTCAAGAACTGGATAATTTCTTCGAGTTCATGTACGATGAATACTATGGTGGCGCTTCGAAAAATGCATCTAACCAACATTCCGCTGCAACCACTCAACATCAACAACCACCACCACCTCCACCAAATCCAGATGCATCCACAACATTCGAAGCTGGCGCACCACCTCCATCACCATCAACATCATCTACATCTACTCCAGCAACTCCATTCATTGAAATTGTTCTACCAAGAATTGATGAGCAAGAACAAAATAATGCTGTGTTAGACGAAGAAGTCTTTGAAAACCCGTTTGGAATGAAATATGGTGAATCATCTTCCAGATTACATGAACCGACTAACACGCAGTTATTCAGTCCAAGGTACCCTTCAACTCTACAGTGGACAAAAGACCATCCGATTGAACAGGTTATTGGTGAACCCTCAAGACCAATTCAGACGAGAAAACAACTTCACACCGATTGCGACATGTGCATCTATGTCTGCTCAGTCAGTCTCATAGAACCTAAGAACATTCGGGAAGCAATGGCAGATAATGCCTGGATTGAAGCGATGCAGGAAGAACTTCTTCAATTTCAAATCCATGACACCTGGGATTTAGTTCCAAGACCAATTGACAAACTAGTCATTGATCTTAAGTGGTTATGGAAAAACAAAAAGGATGAAGAAATGACTGTGATTCGCAACAAAGCTCGTCTGGTGGCAAAGGGATTCAGACAAGAAGAAGGGATAGATTTTGAAGAGTCATTCGCACCGGTTGCAAGGCTTGAAGCAGTCAGGATTTTCTTAGCTTATGCCGCTCACAAGAACATCACGGTTTATCAGATGGACATCAAGACGGCGTTCTTGAATGGAACTCTGAAAGAAGAAGTGTATGTGAGTCAACCAGACGGTTTCGTTGACAAAGATCATCCGGAATACGTCTACAAGCTTAAGAAGGCAATCTATGGTTTGAAACAAGCCCCACGGGCGTGGTATGACGAGTTATCATCTTTCTTATTGTCAAATAATTTCACCAAAGGAACAATTGATCCGACCTTGTTTACAAGAAAATACAAAAATGATATTTTGATTGTTCAGATTTATGTGGACGACATAATATTTGGGTCCACTAATCCGCAACATTCAAAACATTTTGAAAATCTCATGAAAAGCAAATTCGAAATGTCCATGATGGGTGAATTAAAATTCTTTTTAGGTTTACAAATTCATCAATCCCCACGTGGAATTTTTCTTAATCAGGCTAAATACACAATTGAGATTTTGAAAAAACATGGTATGGAAATATAAAATATAAACTCACACACTCTTTAGTTTCATTAGTTACGTATATATATTTTTTTTGGTAAATATATATATATACTTTTTCAAAAACAAAATATAAAAATAGAAAATTTCAAAAAGACATAAAAAAAAAATATATATAAAACAACAAAAATCAAAAATATTCTTCTCACGACATGTCTCTCGTCTAATCAATATTCTGTACGTACTTAGAAATGTCATTCAACAATGATACGGGTATTTACAGATGCTTGAGCGAGAGTTATTTTTTATGTTTTTCTAAAACATGCCGTTCCTCAAATATTCTTTATTACGGATTTCGTGCATTTCAGTACGAAACCCGCGCTACATTGAATGACTTCTGATTATTTCCGATCAGAACTCGCAATGTTAATGGCGAAAAGCTAAAACCCGTGAGCACTTAATCAAAATTGTTTCAAAAGAATTTTCAAAGTCTTTTTATAAATTTTGTGCTCACAACAACTCCCTCTAAGACCTCTAAATGCTTTTAAACTCAAAAGTCTAACCATTTGCTCTGATTAAGGGAGAGTATAAAAAGAAAAATGTTCCATTTTTCATGCTAAAATCAGTCCGTCTCTCCACTAAAAGTTTCATTTTAATCAACTGTTTTTAAAAATACCACTTCATGCTATTTTTGAGGGGGAGATTAGGTGTTTATTATAATATGGGGGAGAGGACGTGATTAAAATGTGATCTAAAAGAAGTTTTATCGTTTGAATCTCAAAACGAGTTCTTCAAAAAGACTCAGCATGAACCCTCGAATTGACGAAACTAAATGTCCGTTCTTGAAAAGACATGTCCTGGACGGGTAATAATTTCAAGCTGGTTTACCAGTGATGCAAGCGTGTCTCGCAAAGGACTTGTCTGAGTAGAATGTACCAATTCGAGAGATGATCTTTGAATATGACCAGGACGGGTAATAACTTCAAGCTAGTCTAACTAGTGATGTAAGCGTGTCTCATGAAGGTCATGTTCATTGAAAGTCGATCATTTCAAATGTGCGAACTCTACCCAACATGTGCAATTTATTTCAAAAATGCATGAGCACATGTGAAGGGGGAGTGTTTCAAAAATGCAAAACTCTTGATGTGTTAACAAAATGTTTTCTCATAAACACGTTGAGAGATTTTCACAAGGTTTAATGGCATGTGACAAATAATCTAGGATAATCATGGAGTAATAAGGTGATTATGGTTAGGTTATGTCCAATGATCCGCCAGAACCGGAGGGATCTACCCAAGGACAATCCCAATAGCTTAGCATTAGAAGTCCTTAGGTATGATTGAAAAAAGGAGTATAATGAGAAAGGAGAAAGAAGGGGTTGAAGAATGAAAAAGAAAAGTTTTTGTAAGGGTGAAAAGAAATAGCCCTCCATGAAAACTTAGGTCAGAAACCGGGTCAATACATCTGCTATCGGTATTCACTAAGGTGATACTGGTATTGAAGACAAGACGTCATGGACCCAGTGACGCATTTGCACCACCCCTCCTATCCACTCAGATATCTCTCAAAAGATATTTGTTTCATTTCTCACGGAGAACACTGCATAATCTATTGACCTCTCACTCCGAGATGTGTTGATATTGAAAAGGTGGCACTCTGCTCCATGCCTCCGACGACTAAAACCAAAACGCACATTATTGAGTCTAGAGACATGAGATTCATCAAAAGATCTCTTAGGAACACTTCCTATGAAATACTCTTGTGTTCACTCAAAAGGATACAAGTTGTATGAGTCTTAATGAGATCCAAAGATCTTGCCTCACGACATGATGGCCGAAGGACGATTTATTGCTAACTGTTTTATGTAGGTACCGACGAAAGTCCATTCACCATCATCATCTACAACGGCGATGCAGCTGAACTGAAGATGTAGATCAAGGCGAGGAAGACCACAAGACAACTCTATGAAGATCACAGCGCATGAAGGAACATTGAATGAAGAAGATTACACATTGACACACGAAGATCAAGATGTCAAAAGCTAAAGACCAATCAAGGGAGCATCATTTGAAATGACCATCCCTTAGGGGGAGATTGTTAGCATTGAAATTTATGCTACTTAGAAGTGATGGTCATTTTGGCATTTAGAATAAATGTGTCAAGTGTAATATGTATTAAAAGTGTGGGCTTAAGGCATTAGAAATGTTAGTATCTTATGTATAAGTGTAGTGCACATCTTAAGTCCACACAAGGTCCAACAAAATCCCATCAAACCCATTTAGAGTTGATGGCAGTCACGTATAAACTCACACACTTCTTCCCATTTATGCTTTAGTTTCATTAAATGCCTCGCTTTTTTATAAAGATGTCGTCACTCACGTGAATTGGACTAGGTTTGTATTAAGTAGCTCACGCAGGGACTACTTATGTGTAATATGCAAACTAGTGATGTAAAAGGCCTATAAGTACCCACATGACTCTCCATGTGGGTGTGTGGGAGTATTGTTTCATTTCATTTGTTTCTTTTAATAAAGCAAACATTTGACCAGGATTCTCTCCACCCTCTCACTACTCTCTCTCTAGAAAGATGAACATCTTCATCTTTCACCAAATCCGGCCACCTGAACCACGAAATATATGAAACTAGGTCTCTACAATTGGTATCAGCAGCAAACCTGGGAGATTCTTGGTGAGTTTACTGATTTTTGTGGTTCGATTCAAAGTTTTAGGCTGTTTTTATCTTCATTTTAGTCATCGGAAAATTCGTTTTTCCGGTCATCGGAATTTATTTCCGTTTCATATGATAAAAACGGGCTTATTACTGGTCTTATGTATCCTTGATGGTCAAAAACATCTCAAATCCATGGTCATACGAGGTTAGATCACGTAACTGTTCTAGCTTTAAGGTTTGATTGAGCTCGTTTTTGTCCTCTAAATCCGTGATATGTGATAGATCTGATGGATATACGGTTGAGTTTTATGCTCAAAATGGGTTTTATGGTCAAATCTGGGCAGAAAAAGATGGTCGAAAAATGAACAGTGGACCTCAATTATTGGACTCAATTATTGCTGCAAATTCGATAAAGGAGTTGACTTTTATCGCATTTGCCATTTTATCGCATTTGAATTTTATCGCGATTGGATGTTATCTCGATTGGGAATTATCGCAGTTGGGATTTATCGCAATTGAGGTTTATCGCACTTGAGATTATCGCACTTGAGCTTTATCGCATTTGGGCTGTTATCGCACTTGAGATTTATCGCGAATGGGATTTATCGCAGTTGGGGTTATCGCAGTTGGGGTTATCGCATTTGGGGTTATCGCATTTGGGATGTTCTCTCGTTTGGGATGTTATCGCGATTCAGTTCTTTTGAAATTGAGAAATATGTCCGATTATATCCTTTCCATTTTCATACCCTTCAACTTGTATCCCTTCCAAAAAAAAAAAAAAAAAAAAAAAAAAAAAAAAAAAATTAAGTAAAATTTAATTTTTTCAGGTGATTAAACGTTCAATTTTTACGCGAGATTCAAATTTTGGTATAATAGTGAAAATTTTGGCCCAAAATTCAAATTTTTTGGTCAAAATTCGAATTTTTTAGGTGAAAATTGACGTCAAAATCTGTTATACTCAAATTTTTCTAGCCTTCTTGTAACGGCATTTCCTTGAGTATTTCAAATTATGTTAAAAAAAAAAAAAAAAAAAAAAAAAAAAAAAAAAAAGAGGAGGGATATAGGGTTACCATCGCAACAATCACGGGGATACATCGTTCACGGCTAATATGGTTAAGAAGAATGACTACGGGAGAAGAATGGTATTATTGATTTGATTTTGAAGTGACATTTTTCGTGCATGTGTACTTATTTATCTCAAAGTCTAGAGGTTGGTTGGATGCATGACTTTTCGAGATACTTGTTTGGGCACTCATGGGTGTAGTGATTAAGTCTTGGATTATCTAGTTTTCATAGGTCAAGGGGTGGATGGACGAAGACCTAGTTAACTATCAAAACTGAGATGGAGTACTCAGTGTCACACAAAGATGTGGATAATTCGAGAGAGGTTCATATACAATTAAGGAAGGTTGGATGGGTATATGAAACGACCTATGCTTTAAGGAGTTACGTTGTAGTGCTCAGTATAGGTTCTTAGTCACATTATCGTACAAGATTAAGTCACATTTGAGGGGAGGTGTTTACTTCGTTTTCAAATTGGTCATATCGGATTGTCTCCATATGTGGTCATTTACATGAAGCCGGTGAATGTTCAGGTTGGTTTGAGAGAAGTATTGAGAGTAATTTTTCAACATATTCTCACGATACTTAAGCTTCGACGGGTTGTCGACGTGCTATTATGGATTTAATATTGCTTCAAATTAAAGGTAATCAAAGGCGTGTACACTGATGTATGACGATTTCGATGACTCGCAATCATCAGGAGGGAGAAGTACGGCTTATTACCAACTTGTATGCAAATACTTTGTGAGATATGTTAATGCTCCCGAACGACGATCATTGTGCTACAGTCTCCGCTGCGTGCTTAAAGGCTAAAGAGAGTTGTCGTTTCAGGAGGGAGCAGAAAAGAATAAAGGGCTCACTAGTTAGGAGGGAGTAATAACCTAGCTAGTACATTACAGTTGAAGTTCAGAGCTACAAGGATGTGTGCCGTCAGCACCAAAGATCGAAGCTGCGATCTTTCGGAATAGAGAACTTCAAGTCTGCCTCAGGATCTAGACTACAGAGACTCTGCACTTCAGCAAAAGTTTATTATTGTAATTTACTTTGTATTGTTTATAGGTCTCATTGTAACCATTCACTTGTGACGACATCTTGGAGGGAGATTGTTAGACTTGCTTTTTTATAAAGATGTCGTCACTCACGTGAATTGGACTAGGTTTGTATTAAGTAGCTCACGCAGGGACTACTTATGTGTAATAGGCAAACTAGTGATGTAAAAGGCCTATAAGTACCCACATGACTCTCCATGTGGGTGTGTGGGAGTATTGTTTCATTTCATTTGTTTCTTTTAATAAAGCAAACATTTGACCAGCATTCTCTCCACCCTCTCACTACTCTCTCTCTAGAAAGATGAACATCTTCATCTTTCACCAAATCCGGCCACCTGAACCACGAAATATATGAAACTAGGTCTCAACAGATTATAAACTGAAAAACCACTGTATGAATTATCCTAAGGCCAATAATCAGCTCCTCAGCTGATCTGGATAAGCCAGAAAAGCTCTCAATTCAGCAGCTCTAAAAACTGGTCTACACTAGTACAATCTGGTGACAGCAGAATACTAAATTGGCGCAAAACATGGCGAGACTTAATCTAACACTTGAATATCAGTTGAAAACAGCAATGTAACCACAAGAACATCACAGATCATGCTTAGCTTAATTTAGAGCTTATAATGGCAGTCTATGCTATCAAAATTTGTACTAATGATCAAAAATCTCATATGAACTGTAACATCAATAACATCTAACTTCAACAGCAACTTTAATTCCAACTATGATCCATCAAATCTCACACAAATGACCAATGAACAATAACAGAATTAGCTTCAAAAACAGTCCCTATTATGGCTATTATACCAACTGATGTTCACTAATCCAACTAACAACAACTGAGATCAACTTAACTACCACTAATCAAAAATTACCTATTCAATTTAACTACTAACAAGCTATGATCACTGAATTCTTATTAATAGTACTAATGCAGAAAAGTAGAACTTAGAAATGAAATTTGAACTTACGAATTACCCCTTAGCTAGAACAAAGGGGTTTTCCAAAGTAGCCTATCTTTAGATAGGCCAAGCACTTCCCAATCCTGCTTGAGCTACCTTCTTTCACCTCTGATTAAGCTCAGCTTATTAAATAAGCTGAACTTTGACTTTCGTTGACTTTTGATGAATAATGAGAGTAATTCAGATTAAAACACCACAAGAGCTCACACTAAACTAAATAGTTTATATGAGCTTATAAAATACATAAAACAGCTTATTGAAGCTGGTTCTAGAATTATTTTTGGATTTTTTGACTTTATCAATATTTTTTTATATTTTTAAGATGAAATTAACTGTAAATGAAAAAAAATGAATCTAAGTGAACTGAGATTAGGAAATGAGTTAAAATAAGCTAGATAAGCAGTTCAAAAAACTAAATGAGAACTAAAAACAAGACACGAATTGAGAGCAAATGTAAAAATTTCATTAACCAAATTGAAATTACAACTGAAAACTTTGAACTTACAATAAAAGCATAACAATCCTATAAACTACATAAAATATTATACTAACAATTACACTAAAAATCGACACCTCTACTGTTGATGAGGAGGAGGCTATTTATAGCAATCCAAGGAACCTTCTGGGTCTTCCAGCTCATCAATCCGTGTGCTCATCAGTCCAATACCACCCTTAGATCAAATCCCCAACGTCCTCAGCCCTAGGATCATACTTCATGAGGTGTTCGGTCCAATCAACAGCTGCCACACGTCATTCTCCTTGTCAGGTCCTTCTAGAAGAGCCAATGATTGTCCTAAATACCCTTAATTGTGGTGAATAAACGTACGGTAAATTTAGGGTTATGGTGAATAGTAACTAAGGTGAAAGGGGGAAGAACTGGGACGCGGGTGTGTGAGAGGGAATGAGTTTTTTTACTATTTTTTTTTTGACTGGAGTGAATATTAGAGTGTTTGACCGGGTTTTTTTTTGGGTTTGGATCGGGTTTCTATTATGGGTTCGGGGTAAAGGGGTTGTAAGATTGGGCTAGGATAGTGGATTGGGTGAATGTGGGCTGGTGGGTTTGGGATTTAAGTTGGGTTGAGTTAGTTTAATAGAACCGGATTTGGTGTTTAAGGATTTTAATGTTCAAAGGACCAAAAATGTAAAATTTGAAAATCAGAGGACCAATGCTGCCATTTTCTCAAAGTATGATCTAAGGGTGGATTCTTGACTTTTTGACCAAGTATGTCTTTCCCTGTTCGGCTCTAAGTCTTTTCCGCATCTCCTGCTCGTTCTCTTGATTTTCCTGTCTTTTTGTCGGTTTTTTTTTCACGATATCCATTCCTGCATAAACAAAACACAAAAACACAAAAACATACTATCTATTGGCATTATGGTCGGGTTTTTGGTCGTTTTGGTCCGGTTTTGGACAAGAAAAGGGTATGTGTTTAAGCACATACCATGGAACTTCCCATCATTTCAAGCTAATATACACATAGTATTTCTCTCTCTAGAAGTTCCCACTTTCTCTCTCTAGTTCTTGTCTATTCGATCCATATCAAGGCCTCAAACAAGTGTTTCTTGCATTGTGAATACCCTACAATTGGTATCAAGAGCCATGGTTAGGTCCATGAGAGTTGGTATTCACGGATTTGTTTAGTTTTTGAGGCTTTTTAGTTCGAATTGAAAAGTTACAAAAATTTCATTTTGTGCCTTGTTTAGTGATTAGAAGTTGTTATACCTTGTACTTTCTAGCTTAGGAACAGTATAAGAGTAGTATTTGGTGCTTGAATTCATAGATTTAAGATTTGTGTGGTATTTTTGGGTGATTCGTGGGTGTTTATTCAAGTGTTCTTCGCTGCGGTTTGTGTGGTTTGGACAAGTTCTTGGACGAGGTTTGTGTTATTTCGAAGACGCGGTTTGTCTTATTACTAGTTTAGGCAAAAGGACAAAAAGCATTGAAAGCGACGTGTTTGGCAGTTTGTGTCTACGCGGTTTGTCTCTGAGGTGCGTACGCGGTTTGTGTCTACGCGGTTTGTCTCTGCAGCGTGTACTCGGTTTGTGTCTACGCGGTTTGTCTCTGAGGAGTGTATTCGGTTTGTGTCTACGCGGTTTGTCTCTGAGGAATGTATGCGGTTTGTGTCTACGCGGTTTGTCTCTGCAAAGTGTATGCGGTTTGTGTCTACGCGGTTTGTCTCTGAGGCGTGTATGCGGTTTGTGTCTACGCGGTTTGTCTCTGCGGCGTGGATGCGGTTTGTCTAGGCGGTTTGTATCCACAGAGGTGCTATTTGTCCGTGGCGGTTTGACCAAAGTTGACTTTTTACGTCAAAACTTCAAACGGCCATAACTTTTGAACCGTAACTCCGTTTTCAGCGAAACACCTGTCAAAACGACCGTGAGACCGAGGAGAAGGACACGTTGAATCAATTTATTTATTCAACCCAACTTTCGAAGCCTGAAATCGCTCCAGAATGAAGTTATTGAGTTTCTAAGTTTTTCAGACCAAAATTTTGCCATAATAACTTGCAACAACCATACCAATCAGATCAACAAGTCTACCAGACTTTCATCATAACACATATCAAGCATCATTCCACGGTTTATTCTTGATTTTGTAAAACCCCGCGAAAGAATCTATTTCTAGGTTTAAATCATAGAATTGTAAAATCCCGTGCACGTTAATATCATGTCAAATACTTCAGATTCTGCTATATCAGAGATACTCAGATTGTACAACATGATTGACAAACAAAAGATTCCTAAATATGTTCGACAGATAAACATGTTTGACTATGTTGGTGCCAATAGAGACTTTGTGTGCCCGAATTCTCAAGAGAAAGAGCTTCATCAGCCACAGACAAACGTTGTTGAGTCAGATACTGTTAGGAACAACGTGCAACATGAGAAACACAACGAAGCGTCGGCTGAACCTAATGGGGTATCTTCTGTCATTAATAATGATAATGTGTTGCATGAACAAAAGATTCCCGAAAAAGTACAACAGACAAACGTTGTTAAGTCAGATATTGCTAATATGGGAAATAGCAATGTTTTCCCATATGAACAATATGTGAATCACAACGAAGCGTCTGTTGTACCTAGTTGTGCATCTTCTGTTCTAAATGATGATTATGCGCTGCATGAGAACACTGTATTTGTCCCTGATGATAACTTGATCACTAGACTAAACATTTATAAAGAACAAGTGGCTATGTATGAACAGCGTGCTACGTTTGAGCTTAATGAACGTGAGAAAAAATTAGAAGGTCAAATGAGTCCACTTATTAAAGAGTCTAGAGTAAGAGAAGAAACATTAAAATTAGAGTTGAGTTCTTTGAAAAGTCAGCTAGAACAGTCTGTCAAACAGAAACAGGAAGTTCAAAAGTGTATAACTACACTTAAGCTAGAATTCAAACAAAAAGAAACAACACTTTTAAATGATTTCTCTAGACTCAAGACGTTAAAAAATAAGCTTGAAGATAAGTTGTACACACAAGACCAAACTAGACAGACTGCCCAAATGATGTATAAGCACAGAAAGTTAAGTGACAAGCATAGTGAAAGCAATGTAGGTAAATCTAAATTAGCTATTCATGAGATTGCTAAGATAGCCCAACCTGCATTAAATAATTCTAATGTGATGTTTATGCCTAATCATGACCCGCCTGAGCATATCTACACAGAAGAGGAGGATGAGTTAAGTGAGAGAACAAGGGAAAGAATGAATGAGAAAACGAGGGATCCCGAGTGCATAGCCAGACGAATAATAATCAAGCCCCATGACTATAGTGAGGAAAATCATTTGACTGTGTTTGCTCCTCAAAAGAAGTTAACACCTGAACAGATATTCTGGAAACAAGATAATGAAAAACTTAAGGTAGAAAAACTTAAGGCCAACACCCCCCTCATTAGAAAAGTTGCGTCCATAACGGTGTATCCTCCCAATACACCTAGGAATTTGGTGCCTTTGTCTCTTCCCACTGAATGCAAAACCTTTATTAGCTTATATGTGCTTTGGCAACTGTTTGCTGATTTCGATAAAACATGTAAGAAGAGAATCACACCCACCGGCATTACTGAGGAGGAAAGGTGTTTTGAACATGCAAAAAGGTGTTACTTAACTGAGGTCATGCCATTCTTTAAACTACTTAAAGAACATTTTGAAGGGTTGCAAACTGCCCTTAAAGCCGAAATAAAAGAAATGGAAGTAGTGTTTAAAGACATGGAAAATGAGGTGAATGAATATGCAATAGAACTTAAGAGTCGTGAGATTGAAAGAAAAAACATACTCATCACTAATGACAACTTGATTGCTAAATGTATTGCACAAGATGTATTTTACACCGCTACTGATTCTGCATTGTCTGCTTGTCAATTTAATGAGTATGCTATTGCGTTAAATGTCACCCAGAATCGTGTTGTTGAGCTTGAGGGGAAGAATTTAAAATTGCTTGACAAAATTCAAAATGATGACCATGGTAATATGGTTAAACGTTTTTCAAAACTTGAAGTTGATTATATAAATTTGCAAATGAAACATCAACAGTTAAATGAAAAACACAAAATATCAAATGACAAGACATCCTTGGATGCTCCTGAATTTGATACTTATTTTGAATTAAGCAAACGAGATGAAAAAATTCAAGCTCACACGAACACGATTCGACTGTTAAGGGCTCAAATTTCCCAATTGAAGTCCAACAAGTGTGATGTGTATGGCACCAATAAACCTTCGTCTTCAGATTCTCAGAATTTTCAGTATCAAGACACCATCAACAAGTTACATTATGAAAATGAGTGTTTTCGAGAAGAAAATTCTAAGATTAAACAGCATTACAAAGAGTTATATGACTCAATTAAAGTTTCACGAAATAGTCATAATGAAAAGATAACTTCTTTGTTAAATGAAATTGAGAATCTTAAGACTCAGGTGAAAGGAAAAATGCCAAGTACCACTTGTAATTGTGTTGCATCAAAGGTCTCTGTTTGTAAAATGCATGATGTTGATGTGGGGCCTATTCCATTTCCCATGAGAAACAACAGACCTATCCATCAAATGTATCTATGTCACCTTAGGGATGGACTTGACACTCTTCGTGAGGTTGTGGAAGAGGACAGAATAGGAAAACCACTCGATAAGGCAGTAGGTTATGCCTGCGTCCTCACAAAAAGGATCCAGGAACAGTTAGAATATGCCATTGGCACGGGCCCTAAGTCTCACAACCAAAGAGATAGAATAGTTGCATCATCATCTACTATTAAGAACAAGCATGTAACCTTTGAGGTATCCTTGGAAACTTCAGATCCCAACACATCAAAACATGTTCAGCAACTAGAAGTGAAAAAGACTAAGATTCCCATCAGTCCTTCTACAGGAGTTAATAGTGACACTAAAGCTAGCAAGTCAAAACCTAGGAGAAACATAAAGAATTCTAGGATTTCACTAGCTAAAAGTGTTCCTAAAAGGAAAGTAGAAGACCACATGAGAAACAACAAGTCAGATTTGAACAAAAGGAATCATAATTCGAATCCAAATTCACTTTGCAAAACATGTAATGAATGCATAATTTCGTGTAATCATGATAAATGTGTTATGAAATTTCTGAAGTCGTCCAAAAAACCCCCAGTTAGGAAAGTTTGGAGAGCTAGACAAATGAAGCAATCTTGGAAACCTACAGGGAAAATGTTTACCAATGTGGGCTTTCAGTGGAAGCCCACGGGCCGAACATTCACACTAGGGGAACATTGCCCTTTAACAAGGATTACAATTCCTAGAGTAGTGCCTGTTAAGGAATGGAAGCCTACTGGTAGAGTTATCCCTTTAGATACACAATGTCCCTTAACTAGGTCCATTGCATCTACTAGTGTTGCCCCTATTGTTAAAACCAAGGCACCTATGGTTTCAGCAGCCCCAAAGATTGTTTGCACTAACCAACTGGAACCCAACCTTAATTGGGGATCCGGCTCTCCAAATTCTCTTCGTTCGTCTGTTTTCAAATGCAGGTCGTACGGATCGTCCTTTGACATTTGGACACAGGCTGCTCACAACATATGAGGGGAATCACTAATGATGTCTGTTCACATCAGTTCAGGCCTCGTTCTTCATTGATAATGACGTTTGAACACTGCAGTTCAAGCCTCGGGTCTCAATGTTTTCATAATGGCGTCTGCTGACATCTCTTCAGGCCCCGTTCATCAAAGAAAAGAAAGGTGTACGCTTGAGTGCGCTTTATCTTCGGAAGAAGAGGAATCTTCTTATTTATGACCATTCTCATCAAGCTTCATGTTCTTCTCATGCTCATTCAGTCATCAAGTGGATCTACTTACCGCCGATGGTATTCTTATTCACCCGGTCTATCAAAAATGGCAGTTGGCCGTCATATGCAATTTTTGAGGGGGAGAAAGGTGAATAAACTACATGACTCAGAGTTTGAGAAATGGTCATACGACTCTCCTTGTTTCTGACTATTCTCATCAAAAGGCTTCATACTTACTCCATGCTCATTCAGATATCAAGTGGATCTACTTCCATCCGATTGGACGTTTATTCACTCAATACAAAATGGCAACTTCAATTGCAATTTTTGAGGGGGAGAAGTGTGAACAGTGGATCAACCTCACATGCACTTGTTCAATCAAAAATAGCAACCTCGTATGCAATCTTTGAGGGGGAGAAGTGTGAACAGTGGATCAACCTCATATGCACTTGTTCAATCAAAGATGGCATCCTCGTATGCAATATTTGAGGGGGAGAAGTGTGAACAAGTGATTCGATGTACATTTGGTTGTTGGTTCACTCACTTGTGTTGGGCATCCAATTGTGACCATGGAGTTGATCAGGTATCACTTATTCGAGATTGAAGTTGACTTCCTCAGAGGCGTGATCTTATCCTATCTTGAAGTCGGGGTTGGTTGGATGCATGACTTCCTATGATAACTTGTTAGTGCTCAAGATTCAAGTTGAAGACTTAGTTTATCTAGTTACCAGCAGTAGGGGTAACTATCACTTAAAGGAGTTACGTTGTAGTACTCAGTGTCACACGCCGCCGATGACGTTGTGGATAATCGCAAGAGGTGTTAATGTCTCATACTTTGGTTGAGTATTGAGTACTTAGAGATTTGCTTGGAAGCATTAATTCTCTACACCGTTCTTCCAACAGTAGTGCAAGTTTAAGTCACAAGAACGGGGAATTCCACTTCAGTGTCAAGTTTGGTATATCGGGTTTGTTCCATCAGTCATCTCGTCAAAAAGCCTACTTGAGGGTTGGTAAAGATAGTCAGAGACAGTTTCGGTAGCTGTGGATTCTCACAGAATACATTTGAGCCTATTCTGTTCTTCTCACAAGATTTCAAGTACATGTGCGGAAAATGTGTTGCTGATTCTGAGGTATCAAAACCAGCAAGGGGGAAGGAGACATACATCGGAACGCACAACGAATACACGTAATGAACTTTATACTTCTTCTCAATTGAAGATTATTCCGGGAAGACAAATGTCATAACCGCAGAGAAAATCAGTGTTCTAACTCGTTCCTTATGGTGTATCACTCCAACTACGTGGGGGAAGAGAAAGTCAGTTTCTGATGATAAAAGAGGTACACAATTGTATGATGGTTCCTATGGTTAGTCAGTATCCTATTGAAGGAAATGTGTACATCCGAGATTCAGTTGCTGTTATGGTAATGTCTTGGTATTATCATGTCGACTACATACGGGATAAATTGCTTACACATGGGACTTAGTTGAATTTGGTGTAACAATTCTCATCTGCAATTTCCTGAAGGGAGAAAAGGGAATTTTCGGGTCTTAATTGATCTTGATGTTACGTTTTTGACTTTATTAACGGGATTGAGTGTGTACGTCGGGTTTTTGGGCTTCATATAGTGAGACTGGCTGCATCACTTCAACTACTTGGGGGAAGTGGTCTCTGGATACTGTTGGTATGTGTTACTTCAAGCTTCAGCAGGAATAAATGTGAGAAGTATTATTTAAGTGTGAGATGATACACAGCTGATTTATTTCATGGTCCCCCGACTGGAGAATCACGATGGTTACTCTTATAAGGAGTAGTAATATTCGATATTTGATGTGGTTTGCTACGGTTTCCGATGTACACTTATCTAATGTAAGCTTGAAAGAGAGCTTGGAATCTGCTCAAAAAGAAGATTGTCGGTTTAGGGGGAAGCCATCAAAGCTTCACATTGAGAAGGCTCAAGTTCAGTCGATTATTCGGGAGCCTTGAAAGCTTTGGGGGTGAAAGTTTAAGAGATGTTGACTACAGATTTCTACAACATACTGAACGTATCCTCTTTTCGGTATTCATGTCATCATCGTCTTAAGTTGAATATTTCATGTTTTGTACATATATTATACCAAGCTGTAAATAGAAAATTATAGAACCAGAATATTTTAAATAGAAAAATATAAATCCATCAAATTGTAAATAGAGAAACATAAAACCAGAAAAACCATAAAAATTGAAAAATAGAAAACACCAAAAATAGTTCCACATAGGCATGTCTTCTGTTTATCAATAACATTTACGGACTTAGAAATGTCATTCAATAATGGCACGGGTCTTTAAATGTTTTGGACTCAAATGTTAGGCTCTCCCATATGTGCTAAACTCTTTCGTATATCGATGCACATATTGAGGGGGAGCGAATGGACAAAAAAGATTTGGCATAGCATGAGATCGTGACTCAGACTTAACCAATGAATTGACGAAACCTATACTGTCATTGATCGAAAGGACATATCCTGGCCGGGTAATAATTTCAAGCTAGTCTAACCAGTGATGTAAGCGTGTATCGAAAAGGATGTGTCTGAGTAGAGTGTACCGTTTCGAGAAACTTTTTGTGGACGTGACCAGGCTGGGTAATAATTTCAAACTAGTCTAACTAGTGATGTAAGCGTGTCTCGAATCGGTCTTGTTCACTGAAAGTTGATCAATTCAAAAAGTGCGAGCTCTACCTAACATGTGCAAATTTATAAAACAATCACTCGAGCACATGTTGAGGGGGAGCATTTGAAAAATATTAAACTCTCAAGTGTTTGCAAAAATGTGTTTCTAAATCATGAACACTTTGAGAGATTTTTCAAAGATTTGGTTTGGCAATCGTGGATGAATACTAAAGACCGGCCATTTTAATTAACGCATGGAGTTATAAGGATGGTTAGGTTAGGATCAAGTTCCAACGATCCCGCCAGAGCCAGAGGGATCTACCCAGGGACAATCCACTAGTTAGTGTAGAAGTCCTTAGGTATGATTAAAAAGGAGAAATGTGTATAAGGGAAGAGTGCCGACTGAGATGGAGCTAACACTGGAATAAACCCAACAAGGTGTTAGTTATGAAGTCTTGGTAAGCACTGAAGGGGTTGAAGAATGAAAAAGAATTGTAAAGATAAAGGGTGAAAAGAAATAGCCCTCCTTACAACTTAGGCAGAAACCGGGTCAATACATATGCTGTCAGAATCACTTAGTTGATTGCTGGCATTGAAGACAAAGTATCATGGACCCAGTGATACGCTGCACAACCCTCCTTAGCCACTCAAGGTCCCTCAAAGGACTCTTGTTTCAATTGTCACGGAGTTCAATACATTCCTATCGTCTCTCTCACTCCGAGTTAGATGATATTGAAAAGGTGGCAGTCCTCTCCAGCCTCCGCTCACTAAATCAAAACGCACTATTGAGTCTAGAGCCACGAGATGCATAATAAGATCTCATATGGACACGAATTATTTCTACACTGGTTGTTCAACATTAAGGACACCGGTTGTAAACTCATGAGTCCTACGCAGATCTTAGCAATCTGCCAGAACATTTATGAGAGAATTTACAAATGTAATTCTCAATGATTGAATGGAAATTCCTGCCAGGGTCAACATCAAGCAGCCCTGAAAGCAGGTCACTTCGGTAATTCCCTGTGGATTACGCTTAGTGATCGCGACGGTTTCAAACGGTCTACAGTCGTGGAGTGATCTCCAGCGACTCACCTAATCGTTGAAATGCTACGGCATAGTCTTAAAAAGCCCTCTGTGGGTTTTTGATTAGGAACGGTCTTGGTAAGGATTAGAGAGAGTTTCCACACTATGCTGTTAACAATCTCGAAGTCCAAACCTGTAAGTACCGGTCGATTTGTTGCTAACTGTCTTATGCAGGATCTTCTGGTGGTTGTAGCTGTGGAATGTTGTAGCTGGTTGCTGTTGTAGCTGGTTGCAGAAAAGATGCCAATCCTCTACCACATGTTCACACTACATCATCATTGTTATTCAACAAAGTCATGATCACCCAAATGACCTTCAACACAGCTTCCGCAAACTCTGATGCTGAAGATCATGACACCATATAGTGTGAGCAGGTCGGCTCTAAGTATATGTCATCACATGGAGACCTACTACTGAAAGATGACTTGGAGACACAAGTGGGATGTTACTTTCTAAGATTACTCAAAATTCATCCAAGACAAAAGAGAAGTCATCTGAAGATCACGGATGTTTGCACAACGATCTATGATATTGAAGAATCAATGGTTACGAGCTATGATGTCAAGAACCAAGGAAGAAGAGCTGAAATTCAGAACATTACTTCTGGGGTGACCTCCCTTAGGGGGAGATTGTTAGGAATATGAATATTCAGCTAAAGACTCGGTCACCCCGAGTACTTATTAGCTCATCATAGCTCGTAGGATTATTAGTAATATTATTAGTAGATTAGTTATTAATTAGTATTGTGGAGTGGGTCGGGTCTTTACCCTCTTTCAGCTCTCTCCACAGCCCACTAGGGGCATATTAAGTAGTATGTATAAATACCCCTTCCCTTGCAAGGGAAGGGTTGGAACTTCCCATCATTTCAAGCTAATATACACATAGTATTTCTCTCTCTAGAAGTTTCCACTTTCTCTCTCTAGTTCTTGTCTATTCGATCCATATCAAGGCCTCAAACAAGTGTTTCTTGCATTGTGAATACCCTACACAATACTCTCTTCACCAAGAAAAAGGGATCACATATTAACATCATCCAGATATATGTGGATGACATTATATTCGGTTCAACTTGTCAAGAGTTATGCAACGATTTCTCAAAAATAATGCATGATGAGTTTGAAAGGAGTATGATGGGGGAACTAAACTTTTTCTTAGGTCTCCAAATAAAACAATTTGAAGATGGGATATTCTTCAACCAATCAAAGTATATCAAAGATATGCTTAAGAAGTTTGGTCTTGAAGACTCAAAACATATAAAAACACCTATGTCCTCAGAAACCAAACTCACAAAGGATGAAGAAAATGAATCCGTAGATAGCACTAAATAAAGAGGAATGATTGATAGTTTACTCTATCTTACGGCTAGTAGGCCGGACATTATGTTTAGTGTTTGCTATGTGCACGTTTTCAAGAAGATCCCAAAATATCCCATCTTGAAGTCGTTAAACGAATATTTAGATACATTAAAGGCACTACACATTTAGGATTATGGTATCCCAAAGGAACGGCTGTAGAAACCATAGTGTATGCCGACTCAGACCATGCTGGTGACTATGTTGATAGGAAAAGTACTAGCGGTATTTGTACTTTTGTAGGACATTGTCTCACATCTTGGTTCGCTAAGAAACAAACGGCCCTTGCAATATCAACAACTGAAGCCGAATACGTGTCAGCAGGAAGAGCGTGTCAACAAGCACTATGGATGAAACAAGCTCTCGTCGACTATGGAATTGAGCTCAACGACATTCCCATTCTTTGCAACAACAAAGGAGCTATCGATCTCAGTAAAAACCCAGTCCAACGCGCTAGAACCAAGCACATAGAAATACGTCATCACTTTCTACGTGACAATTTTCAAAAGAGAAATATCTCAATTGAGAAAGTTTCCTCAGAGGACAACATTGCCGATATCCTCACCAAACCTCTCAAGAGAGAACCTTTCAACTATCTTAGACTTGGCTTAGGATTAATGGAACCCAGTGAGTAGATTAAACGTTAGCTCAAACCTTAGATTTACCAAACACAACAAAAACCAAACCCGAGTTCTGATCCTGCGGATCTAAACGACAACAAGGGCGGAACCCTTGTTTGGGATCCGCCGGATCCGTCATCTGCTGAGGCAGTTTTTATATATATTAAACAAATACCATGTACTATTCATCACTCTCCCTAAAACTTATCACCTACTGTATTCGACCCATAATTCACAAAAATCACAATTTAGGTTATCTTCCTCAACCAAATTGTGCTATAAACATCACTGTAAGTATCCTTAACTTATTTGTATTCCTGATCTGCGTCTAGGATTTCTATTTCATGCACAAAAGCAAAACTTGGGGTTATACATAATTCTTGAAAAATCATGAAGCATATTTACTAAATTGCATAACAAAACATGTTTTTCATAGTCAAGAATTGCATCTTGTAGCACATTATCATTATTAATCTAAAACCTCATGAGAAATTTTTGCTAAAATCTTCTCACGACTAGGAAAAATGGTTTTTGAACATTGTTCATACAAATATAAAAATGTTATGTATTAAGCATCACTTGCATAATGTCTCTTGAATGCTAAAGGGAATACATAATTAATATGTATTTTCGGGTACATTCAATCGTAGCTACATTGAAGTAGGAGCGTTTGGGTTATCTCTCATTTTATCATAAAACTTGCATAAACATAATTTTCATGCATCAAAAGGAGTCGAGATAACCGCACCTCCACATTGTCCCCATGTAGGCACACACTAGACTTATATACATATTTTCGATAATTTCAACTAAACTATATGTTTTTCGTGTCTAGGATAACTATGCCTCCCGCAACCAATTACGATCACAAAAAGACCGTCAATTACCTACCTAAACATCACAAAACCAAAGGACTTAGTGACCAACAAGTTGAAATTTTCAAGGCCCTAGAAAAACACTACGTCCATGAGGGTAGGGTTGTAGATTCCTCATTCTATGAAGGAACTAATCTTAGAGAACAATTAGCCGCAATTCACCTAGATTCTCTCCTAGATATCGATGAACCGATAGTTCCACGATTCATTCTTGAATTCTATGCTAGTGTCAATCTAGAGTCAAACGATCAAGGTTTGATGAACATTCGCTTTAGCGTCAATGGAAATCAATTCAATATTCCATTAGATCAATTTGGAGAAGTCCTAGGAGTTCCAAGTCATGGAACGAGTCTGTTAGGAATTATTAAAATAATAGTTATTTCATTTCTGCTATTTGTAGTAATGGTTCCTGCTGGCAGGGTTATAGTTCCTGCTGGTAGTAGGGTTTAGTTCCTGCTGCTAGTTTGTGTTCCTGCGGGTATTAGTAATAGTTAACCCGTATGTTTAGAAAGTTTGTTAGAGTTATATTAGGAAGAGATATTGTATATCTTCTTCACACGTTTTCTTGTATGGGCTGGATTAGGGTTTCTTGTAGTATAAAAGAAACACACAGCCATTGACATTGTAAGACCTTGAACGATTTCATAGTTAATAAAGATCCATAGAGGATCAAAGTATTATTAGTTATTTTCTTCTTAACTCTTGTGTTTAGTTTCCGCATAAATACAAGTTTCATTACTAGAGATTCTCGTATAGAGTGTTTGTGATTACATAAGCATTCTACCGGCTCAAAGATCTATCTAGGAGGGCACGATCCTACAAGTGGTATCAGAGCCTGGTGAGAGTCTCTGTCAAAGAAGAAACCTTTTTCAACCAAATCTCTTAAACCCTTACACAATGAGTTCATCCGGATCAGATGATTATGGTATCAACAATGAAAAACAAGAAACACAACAAGTCTAACAACAAATTCTCACAACTACTGTCTCTAACAGCAATGCTAAATTCCTGTACCTCAAGAAAGATGAGTATGAGATTTGGGCCACGAAGATGGAGTACTGGATCTCAAACAGTGATCATAACCTATGGAACATAATCCTGAATGGGAACAGCAGGAAGAAAACAGGAAGGGATGAGAAAGGGAACATCATTATTCTTCCACCTTTATCTGCAGAAGAACATGTTGCTATTCAAAGGGAGACTAAAGCAAGAACTTTGCTGCTTCAGGCTCTCCCAGAAGATCACATGGGTGACTTTCATCACCTAGATGATGCAAGGGACATCTGGTTAGCTGTTAAAGCCAGATTTGGAGGGAATGATGAGTCCAAAAAGATGAGGAAGTCCATGCTGAAGCAGGAGTTCCAAGAGTTCAAGATCTCTGAGGCAGAAGGGATACACAAAGGTTATGATAGGTTTCACAAGATTCTGAGCCAACTCAATCAGTTGCAGGCAAGGCTGGATAATGAAGACTGCAACACCAAGTTCTTGAGGGCTTTGCCTCCTTCCTGGTCCCAGGTCTCCATTACCCTCAAGGCAAGAGGTGGGCTTGATTTCATGAGTTTTGATGATCTCTACAACAAACTCAAGACTCTTGAGATTGATATCAAAGGAGTTTCAACCTACTCATCACATACTCCTACTCATTCAGCATTTGTTAGTTCTACCAGTACTAATAAGATGTCATATGCTGATAGCCCAACCTCATCATCTTCATCATATACCCCTGCTACACCAAGAACTCAGTCAAAATCTGGAAATATAGTTGAGGATGTACTTCATTCGTTTGTTGCTGAAAGTGCACCACAACAGCTGTTTGCTTATGAAGACTTTGACCAGATTGATAAGCTGGACTTGGAGGAATTGGATATTAAGTGGCAGATGGCTATGCTTTCATTGAAGGTGAACAGGTTTGAGAAGAAGGCTGGAAGAAAGATCCAATTCGATGGAAAGGAGGGAGCAAGGTTTGATAAGAGGAAGGTGAGATGTTACAAATGCTCACAACTGGGTCACTTTGCAAGAGAATGCACTAAAAAGAAGGCTGATGACAAGACCAGATACTCTGCATTCAAGCTTCAAGAATTGGACTCAGAGGAACCTAAAGCCTTGCTGTCTGTTGATTCCATGGTGAATTGGGCACATCATGAGGTAGCTGATGCAGAAAGAGGTGCTGCTCAGGTGTATGGGATGCTTGCTGGATGTGGGGATAAGGCACAAGTGGCTGGGGAATTTGCTTTGATGGGTTTCCCATCTCAGGTACAAACTTGTCCATTTGGATGTGATGTTAAATATGCTGAACTGAAAAAGGAATTTGAGATATAGATAGTCAATATAAAGAGTATTATATTCAGGTTCAAGCCTATTCAAGCTCACTTAAAACATTAGAAAAACAAAAGGTTTGGTACCAAAATAATCAGTTAGCATATGAAGAAAAGATTAGGGTGTTAGAAAGAGATTTGCAAAACACAACTAACTTGCTAAAATATTCTGAGAGTCAAAATGATAAGGTGTCTACAGAAAAACAGGAATTGCAGACTAAGCTAGAAGATACCTTGGCTAGGTTTGATAAATGGAAAGAAACATCTAAAAACCTAAACAAGTTAATTGATAGTTCTATGTCTGTGAAAGCTAAACTTGGATTGGGGTATAGTGACTATATAGGGCCAGATGAAGTGTATGATCCTAATGAGCCAAGTCATTTTGACCCTGAACCTGTAAATTAGGATCGAGTACTTCAAATTCCTGTTAAGTTTGTTAAAGAAGGAGGAATGAATGTTTTTCCTACACCTATAAGAGGAGTGTTTAAGCCTATCCCAATCAATACAGTCCTTGACACAGACTTTGATGAATCACAAATGACATATGGCAAAAAGTCAAATGACTTGCCTGATCTTGATTGTGAATCTAATGATTTTGTCTCTTGTTCTAACAGTGACAAGTCCTCAGAAATCAAGACCAATGACTTTGCCTCATGTGATTCAAGTGACAAGTCTACCACATCCAAGTCTGAAGATTTCTCCTCAAGAATAGCTGATGATGAATCTATTTCAAAGACAGCTGCTTTTGAAGATATTTCTTTTGATTCTGTTAAAAACAATGATGTTTCTAGTTTTAATTTTGTTAAGAACAATTCTGTTTCATGTTTTGGTTGTGATAACTTTGTGTGCAATAAGAAAAGTCAGGTTAAGAATAAATCTTTTAGAAAGAAATCTTGTTTTGTGTGTGGTAGTTATGCTCATCTTATCAAAGATTGTGACTTTTATGAGAAAAGGATGGGTATGTGTGCTGGACAACAACAATCTAGGTCATTATGGAACAATGTAGATAATATACCCCCATTTGTTCCACAAGCAGCAAAAATGAGCTCTTGTCGAGCTACTTTTCCTGCTGGTAGACCAGTTCCTGCTGGTAAACCAGTTGCTGCTGGTAAACCAGTTCCTGCTGGTAAACCAGTTGCTGCTGGTAAGCCATTTCCTGCAGGAAAACTAGTTCCAGCTGGTAATCCCAATCCTGCTGGGTGGAAAAGAAATGTTGCTAGACCTTTTTACAGACCTACAAGTACTTACTTTCAAAATGATTATAGGCCTGTTTATTTTGACTCAATGCAAAAGGGGGGGGGGAAGATGGGAAACTACTGTTAAGTCCTCAGCAGGTTGTTCTTGGAGACATAATGACCACTATTTGAGAAAGGGGTCCAAGAACAATGGTGGATCTCATCAATCTCCATGGTTTACTTATTATTGATCCACAAGGCAGGCTCAAGTCAGTGATGGCTTGGGTCTCCCATTGTAACTAATGTTGTTGTATGTTCATTTGTTGTAGGAAAACCCTCATAGAAGTAAAGATGTAGGTATTGTTAACAGTGGATGTTCTAGAAGTATGACAGGAAACAACAAAACACCTTATGAGCTTTTGTCTGGGAAGGTTCCTAACATTAGTTATCTTAAACCTTTTGGATGTCATGTAACTATTTTGAACACCAGTGATCACCTAGGTAAATTTAAAGGGAAGGCAGATGAGGGGTTTATTGTTGGTTATTCTGCTCATAGTAAGGCCTATAGGGTGTATAATTTATCTGCTAAGAGGATAGAAGAGACACTCAATTTAAGATATCTTGAGGATAAACCTAATTTGTAGGGTGCAGGTCATGAGTGGTATTTTGACCTTGATTATCTGACAGATACTTTAGGTTATTCTAGATTCAAAGCTAATCAATCTGCAGGTCCACATGATTTTCAAACTAATAATGCAGGTACCTCAGATGATGATTCAGACTCAGAGTGTGATGAACAACCCATTGTTGTTCCTTCTTTTCCCTCTAACCACTTTTCAGGTACTGAGCTCAAAGAATCTTCTGATATGGCTGAAGGTGATTCAAGTTTTGCAGAAGATCTTGCTAGGCTTCAAAGACAAGAACATGATGCCAAGGAAGCAGCTAAAAAGTTTGGTTTTGAATTTACACAAGAAACAGAGGAGCTCTTAAGAAAAGCTACAGATGAAGCCCGCAGAAATCTGGATTCTGCTGGTGGTGTTCCGGTTCCTGCTGCTGCTACCAATTCTGCTGATAGCTCTTATGTTCCTGCTATTTTCCCCACTCCTGCTGGTCCTTTGTCCTCTCCTTCAGTTGACACTTTGGGTTTCCATGAACCTCTCACAAGATACCCAAGTCCATCTGATCTTGGAAATTCCCTCTCTTCAGGATCTAAGCTGGAAGATCCTCATCATCACTCAAGAACATGCATCTTCACTTCCTCCTCATATGATGACGTCTTCAATCCCTCTATCACCAATCAAGAGTCAACCATTAATGTCAATTCCACTGCTACTACGAGGATAAACACGGTTCATCCTCAGTGTTTGATTCTTGGAGATCCCAATTCAACGGTTCAGACAAGAAGCAAGTTGAAACAACCAATGTTTGGAGAAACTGCTTTTGTCAGTTATATTCAAGATTAGCTAAGGAATAATCACACAGACTATATCTATTGCCTCTATGCTTGTTTTCTGTCTCAAATCGAACCAAGCAGTGTAGCACAAGCTCTTGAAGATTCTGATTGGGTTGAGGCTATGCAAGAGGAAATGCAACAGTTTATGAATCAGAAAGTCTGGAAGTTAGTACCTTTGCCTGAAGGAAAGTATGCAATTGGAACGAAATGGATTCTCAAGAACAAAAGGGATGCTCGAGGTATTGTGGTTCGAAATAAAGCTAGATTGGTTGCTCAAGGTCATAGGCAGGAAGAAGGTATTGACTATGATGAGGTGTTTGCTCCTGTGGCAAGAGTTGAAGCTATTAGATTATTTTTAGCTTTTGCCTCATACATGGGATTCATTGTCTATCAGATGGATGTGAAGAGTGCATTTCTTTATGGTGATATTGAAGAGGAGGTGTATGTAACTCAGCCCAAGGGATTTGTGGACCCACAGAATCCTGATTTGGTTTACAAGGTGGTGAAAGCACTCTATGGACTTCATCAAGCACCCAGGGCATGGTATGCTCGATTGTCTACTTTTCTACTGAAGCATGGTTACAGAAGAAGAGCAATTGACAAGACACTCTTCATCAAGAAAAATTCAAAAGATATTATCCTTGTTCAGGTTTACGTGGATGACATCATTTTTGGTTCCACAAAGGAAGCTTGGTGTAGGGAGTTTGAGGTGCTAATGAAGGGAGAATTTGAGATGAGTGCTATGGGCGAACTTACCTTTTTCTTGGGCTTACAAGTCAAACAAAAGACTGATGGGATCTTTATCAGTCAAGAAAAGTATGTGCAAGACATACTTAAAAAGTTTGATTTGGAAAGTGTGAGGACTGCAACAACACCATATGAGGCTCCAAAGCCTAAATCCATCAATGAACCTGATGATGCTGTTAATGTTTACCTCTACAGATCTATGATAGGTTCACTGATTTATTTGACAGCTTCTAGGCCTGATATCATGTTTGCAGTCAGTGCTTGTTCCAGACATCAAGTTACACCATTGACTTCACACTTGAATGCAGTCAAGAAAATCTTCAAGTATCTAAAAGGACAACCTAAGTTGGGTCTTTGTACCCAAGAGATTCTCCTTTTGTGTTGGAAGCTTACAGTGACAGTGATTATGCTGGTGCTAACTTTGATAGGAAGTCTACTACTGGGGGGTGTCAGTTTCTAGGCAGGAGGTTGATATCTTGGCAATGCAAAAAGCAGACTATTGTGGCTACATCTTCAACTGAGGCAGAGTATGTTGCTGCTACTAGTTGCTGTGGTCAGGTACTTTGGATTCAAAATCAATTGTTAGACTATGGGTTTAACTTTATGAACACCAAAATCTTTATTGATAACCAAAGCACCATTTGCATTGTTAAAAATCCAGTTTTTCACCAAAGAACAAAGCACATAGAAATTAGGCACCATTTTATCCGAGATGCTAATGAGAAACATCTTATTCAAGTGCTTAAAATACACACTGATGATAATGTGGCTGATTTGTTAACTAAAGCTTTTGATGGCCCAAGATTTAACTATTTGGTGGTTCATATTGGGATGCTCAATCCTTAAGTGCTGAGATTGAGGGGAGGTATAAGCCTAAGGGGAGGCTTATTGTTCTACATTTTTCATCTTTTTCTTTCTTTATTTTCTTTATGTTTATTTTATTTTGTTTTGTTTCATTATTAGTTAAAAAAAAAAAAAAAAAAAAAAAAAAAAAAAAAAACTTGTATATTGTCAACTAACTTGTATGTTTGAGGACACCATTTGCAGGTACAGTGTTGGTTTCTTACCACACAACAAATGGTAATCAACTCACCATGTCTATCAGACAAGAAAGAGTTGACTCACCATGAGGGTTCGACTCTGGTGTGATTATCAAATCTGTTGACAGCTGTAATAGTTTGCTCAAAACTATAGGGTATTCAACTCACCCATGTTTCATTACTGAGAGTTGAATGGTTCTCAATTCGCCATGAATTTTACCCTTTGAGGTTCCAAAGAATTGGCTAGCCCACATGTGTATGGCTTGTGGTAAAGGCAGTGGAAAACCATATTTGGTAATCAATTCACCAAGGTTATCTTAAACCTAAGAATTGGCTAGTCCTGAGCAAACGGCTATAGGTAAAGACATGTCAAATCCGTTTATGGTTGTGATGGTTTGCCAAAAATCATTAGGGTGTTCCAACACACCGTTGATTCATGTTCTAAGTGTTGGACTCGTTACTAGTTCACCAGGGTGATGCCATGATTCCACCAAAGGACTAGCTAGCCCAAGAGTGAGTAGCTACTTGGTAAAGGCTTATCAAATATACTCATGTTGCTGCTGGATTTCTGTTGCTGCTGATACTTAGGTGTTGCTGCTGAAATCTTGTTCTTAAAGATGAAGGTTACTTGTTGCTGGTGGTTACCTTATTGCTGTTGCTGAAAATCAATCCTCAAGCTTTGGAAGTCAAAGATCTATCAAGAAACTTGAAGTTAACCGAGTCAAATTCAAGTTTAGGGGAGGATTGTTAGGAATTATTAAAATAATAGTTATTTCATTTCTGGGTTCCTGCTGGCAGGGTTATAGTTCCTGTTGGTACTGGTTCCTGCTGGTAGTAGTGTTTAGTTCCTGCTGCTAGTTTGTGTTCCTGCGGGTATTAGTAATAGTTAACCCGTATGTTTAGAAAGTTTGTTAGAGTTATATTAGGAAGAGATATTGTATATCTTCTTCACACGTTTTCTTGTATGGGCTGGATTAGGGTTTCTTGTAGTATAAAAGAAACACACAGCCATTGACATTGTAAGACCTTGAACGATTTCATAGTTAATAAAGATCCATAGAGGATCAAAGTATTATTAGTTATTTTCTTCTTAACTCTAGTGTTTAGTTTCCGCATAAATACAAGTTTCACTACTAGAGATTCTCGTATAGAGTGTTTGTGATTACATAAGCATTCTACCGGCTCAAAGATCTATCTAGGAGGGCACGATCCTACAGAGTCTTTATTCGGATAAATGGTCATTGACCATTCTTGAATCAAATCTTGAACGAACGGCATCATATGCCACTCTTTTAACGTCAAAAGAAGTCATTCGTGAGCATCTCTTCATACCTAGGAACAACCCAACTAGGATGTATCATGGTCGTCAAGTCCCTAGAGATCCATTTGCCATGGAACTCAATGAACTTAAGCCCGAATTTAGGAAATTGGAAGATGTTTCTAGAGATAATGTCATGTGCACGGTAGAGAATCGTGATCACATCAACGCTTGTCTCTGTTATATGATGTATTGTGTGTCAACCCATCAACCATTCAACCTTGCTTACTATATCGCCAAACGAATGGTCGATATTCCGGTTCAAGGTAACATGGCAATGCCCTATGGAATGCTTTTGACCCGTCTTTATAGAGCCTTTCAACCCATTCCTAGAAATGCTTTAGGATTTGTTCCCGACTATGATGAGATTCAACACACCTTTGTTCCTTTAAGCGACTATAGGGTAGCAGTTGATAAAGGTAAATGTCCTCGTACTTAAACATCATCATCATCATCATCAATGAGTGATGATGACGGCTTGCCAAACTCTAGAATTGCTCCACCGGAGTACTTGCGTCAACTTTCACCAATCCCTAATGAATCAGCGGAGTATCGCAACATGAAAGGAATGGTGAAGAATTTGGGACGTTGGGTGATGAAGCTTCACAAGGGTATGAAGAAATTGAGGAAGAAGATAGGCTGAAAGGAGTGTTTGGAACTAAACGTTATTAAACAATGTTGTGTTAAAACATTTATGTTCTTAACTTGTTGTGATGTTACTTGAATTATATGTGAACTAACTCAGATTTGCAGGTCGATAACACTTAGTGTTATCAATTTTCCGAGTTTAAGCCCCTGTTTGGCTTAACTCCACTTAAGGTAAGTTACTATGAACGAATTAATCTATGTGTATACGTGTGTTAGAATCATCATATTTAGTTGTTTTGCATTACATATTACATGATAGATATGTTCCAGGAGAATTTTCGGGTTTTCGTCGAAACACGCAAAATATGCACATCTCACTGTTTGTTTTTAGCACTTCTGGCCGACGGATCTGGCGGCTCCCAGAATTAGGATCCGCCATGTGTTAGCTTTGGATCCACCATTCCTTCACCTGCAGATTCTGCGGATCCCAAAATTTGGATCCGCATGTATTATCGATTGGATCCGCAGGTATAACAGCAACATTTTCAAAAATTCCCGACTAATCCCGATTCTTAGATTTTAGTTTCTAGTCTTCTATAAATTATGTTCACTGATCATTAAACATCTTAGATTGATCTAGGAACTCTTAGAAACTTAAGAACAAAATTTCACACCAAAATTTGAATTTTCAAATTTTATGAGTAAGTTACCTTTTTGATACAAACAAGGAACCCTTTTTAGGGATCCTTCAAATCCGTGGGAACATCACATCAGATGATTTTCCACTATCTCATTGCATTTACTGCATATCTTCATCATATTACTCAACATAAGTTCTATGGATTGACTTATGTGAAGTGACTTGCACAATTTTTTGTTCCAAATCATTAGGAACCAACATTCTCTATTGGATTTACATCAAATCCAAACACTACTTTCTATAAGCAATCTGCCTATAAATTAAGATCCTAACATTGAGTAAAACTCACTCATTCTTCTCCACATATTTCCTGTACATCTTAGTTAACTTAGCTCACCATGACCAAATCAAACAACTCTTCAACCTCTAGACCTCCAAAAAGAACCGCACGCATTAGTGTTAAACCTTGTTGCTTTATTAATCTTGCAAATTCATCATCAGAGGAGTCATCTCCTCTTAATATCTCATCACCTATTGCTAGTGAGAACTTTCTCACTCTATCTACTCCTACACCCTCAAATGTTGTCATACAAACTCCTCCTCCCACCATAACTCCAATAGCAACCACACCACCACCCGCTCCATCACAACCTGTTAAGTCCCAATCACCACCAAACTCACCAAAATTGCAACCAATGGAACTTTTTAGGACTCCACCTACATCTCCACATCCATACCTTGATGATTTAGAAGACCTTCCACCAAGGTCAACCAATCCTCCACCCATGACCTTTGAAGGACAAGAACCCATGATTTTTCATCCTCTTTATCCAGAGATCCACGGTCCTTTATACCATGCTGCACTTTATACCATGTTGCACCATCATCTCAACCTCAAATACCACCTCTCTCACCCACATCCACACTCATTGCCATTGATGAAGCAATGTGGATAAATGAGCCTCAAACCCAACAAGAGAATAGTGAGGAACTCACCCGCCTCTATTCTCTTTCAAATATGGTGGATACCCGCCTTAGTGAAGCAATGGATCTCCAAACCATCTTAATGAACTCTATCACCACTCCACCATCATCCAACCAACAACAACAACAATCACCAACCGAACAACCACCACCACCACCACCACAAAACAATGAGCCTACCCTTCCTCCCGATTTTCCAAGACATGATTGCTCGCATTGCAAGAGGACCGCTCATTTGACCCAAAGGACCAACATTTTGGTCCATGAGCTCCAAAATGAAATGAGGTTCATCTTGAACCATATTCTCGAGCGTCTCAATGCAATCTCTCACCCTCCTCAATAGAAGCTTCGTTAGTTTCCTCCTATATGAACTTTTAGGATGTTGTTTTCGAATTTGTCTCTTTAGGATTTATTTTTCTTGTATTGAATGTAACATCATTTTTTCCAAGTAATGAATGTTATGTTTTTATGCTTGTGGGTGATCAACATTAAGCATATTCTCTCATTTTAGAATACTAACATCATAGTATGGTTCTCTTAATTCCCATATTCCTTTGATCAAATGTACATTAGGTACTAAAATTTGATCAGACACTTCATTTTGACTTTTTAAAGTCACATGGGCTGAAACTTACTGTTTGGTTGATAATTGCATATTCATTTTACTTCTTTGAAGTAACTAACCTTTATTTTGTAGCTTCTCTCAACCTTGAATGTATACGTTGGTACTCTAGCAATGGGGAGTATACATCAAGGGGGAGCATATCACATTCTAACTGTTTGTTTTGTAGGTTCATACATCATTACCTTGTTACTCCATTTAGGGGGAGTATCCAACAAGGAGGAGTTTGTAAAGTTCTCAAAATCCCATTTCATTACGCATACCATCTTTTTGTTCCGACAAAAAGGGGGGAGAAAGGATTAAGTACATTTTTGCACATTTTTGCTTAAAAAGTGTTTTTAAAACTCGGATAAAACATACTTAATCTATATTTTAAAAAGACTCATGCTATATTCAATCTTTTGCTCAAAAATATACTTTATGTTTTGTCATCAACAAAAAGGGGGAGATTGTTAATACAAATATCGTCCTAAAAACGTTATTTATATTTTACGATCTTTACTTAGTTTTGTTAATGACAATTACAAAGTACATCTTTTAGCAAAGTATAAATACTAGCTAAAGTCTTTTTAGAACACATTTTTACACTTCACATAAACACTAAAATTATATTTTACACATTTACATGTTTATTTCCTAAAAAGGAAACTTTATTTTTCAAAATGTAGAATGACATCATGGCATACATCACACATGTAATCTTTGAAAGATCTTGTAATATTTTGTTTAGATCTTCAAGCCAAAGAGTTGACATTGGAAGATCTTGAAATGACTTGACAAAGATATGGAAAGATTATGCAAGATTTGGAAAGATTCTCAAATCTCTTAGCTGTCCTGATGTGGCGGATCCAAGTGGTATAAAGGACGGATCCCTTTTTTGGGATCCGCCGGATCCGCCACCTGTTCATCCAGTTTGCCTATAAATAGCAAGCTGATCATTTGGACACACTATCACTCATATAGCTTAAATACATACTCATTCATTTACATATCACTAACCCTCATTATTCATTCATTCATTTGATCTTTCCTTTTGTAGCAAAAGAGATCAAGCATCAAGGTTCAACACAGACGTGTAAAACCTTAGTATAGTTACTGTGTGATCTTGCATTAGTTTACACTTCATTATTTGTATTATTCATATCAGTGAGTGTGGTTAGTGTTTTAGTCCTCAAAACACAAAGAGTGTCGGGAGTGGTTGTACCCTTGTGAAAGAACCAAACGGGAGTGGTTGTACCCTTGTAAAGAACCCAGTGTTTAGCTTAGTACCGGAAAAAGAAGTAAGCGACGTGTAAAGGTTTTCTCCACCTAGAAGGGAGTTTGTTTCTTAGTGAAGGATAACTCTCGAGTTAGAGGCTCGAGGAGTGGAGTAGGGCAAGGAAGAGAGTCCTTGTAGCCGAACCACTATAAACATCCGTGTTGTGTGGTTTGATCATTCCTCTCTTTACTTTTCGTATATACTGTGTGAATATTTGTTTGTGCATATTTCATTTGTATTTACATAAAGTAACAAAGCAAATTAATTTAAAAACGGTAAAACTATTCAACCCCCCTTTTAGTTTTCCACAGAAAAGATTACTACAAGATCTTTTATTTTTAGTATACATCTTTTGTAAACCCTAGATCATCTATTATATAAAGAGATCAAGGGCACAGGTTTTATGTGTGTCTTCCATAATGTAGTCGATTAAAGGTGTGTGTGTGTGTGTTCTAGGCGTTTGATCATAGAAAACGCCTAGGGATTTTAGCTTTCAAGAATCTTTTGATTCCCTGTTATAGTAGGTAACACGTTATTAATATAATTGAAATCTTTGTTGGGAAAAACCTTGTTCAATAATATATGATGTCTTGTTTAATCCGCTGTGCATATTGTTTGTCTATGTTATTGTTCTCAAAATGATCCATGAGTTATTCTAAACTCAACATGTGGTATCAGAGCTTGGGGAGCTCGTTACCTAGGGATCTACAAGGTTTGTTACTGTCAAAGAAAGCAAATGTGAAAAGGTACGATTTGTTTTTAAGGTTTTATGTTAAGATCGTGTTTTTTATTGTATCAACCTTTTGAGATATATGGCGACAAAAACAACTGTGCAAGGACGATTTAGAATTAAATGCTTCCATATGGTTTAATTAATTGGTCGAGTTATTGAGATTATTGGTTTGTCGTTTTTGAATTCAATTATTACCTCGTACTAATTGTTTTGTTGAAATTGATTGGTTGATTTAACATCAAATAAATCTCGTACTGAATTTATTGTGGATCGGTGCTATCAGTTATTTTATGGGTACTACTGACCGGACCCTCCCAACCATGTGGGGTCCGCCTATTTTAGTCAAAATGTACAAGTTTTAAAGCAGACAGTACAGACGATGGCAGCAGGCCAAAAAGTCAACACCCTCCCTAAGGGGGGGTCAGGATATATCCTCCCTATTTTATTTGATTCAAGAAAGTGGGTCATGTGTACAATAAAAGATTTTTGATCACTCACATGGGACTGTGAACATGGGTCGATGGATCAATGATTTAACCATTGTGTAATAGTTTTGTCCTACTTGCATGTGCTGCGAATTGGTATTGGTCAAAGATGGTTTGTCGCTTACTGGTATAAGGGCATATTCATGGGGAAGATGATTATGGTTATTGTTGGAACAAAAGATGGATGGTGATACCCTTTGTCAACTAATAAGATGGACGGTGATAACCTTTATCAATTGGGTTGGTCACTTTTACAAAGAAAAGGTTTCACATGGGTCGGTCATAGGTCAGTGAATCACATTAATTGAATTATCAGATAGTGGGATGAAATTGGTTAAAGTGTTGCTAGTATACTGCTGCTATGACTTCATTCTAATGCTACGCTTGATTTTTACTACTGCTAGCTTTTGATCATTCTGCTGCTAAGTATTTTAATACTGCTGCTTGGGTATTATTACTACTGCTACGTTTATGTTTCTGCTGCTGCGCATAAGGTTTATACTGCTAGTAGTTCTTGGTTTGTACTGCTCTTTGTGATTTCTACTGCTACCTTTACGCTGAATTTTATGAGCATAAATTACAAGAATTGAGGGGAATCATGTAGAGTTGATTGTGATTTGGTACACACACAGGAGAAGAGAAACACACACAAGAGATTTGGTTTTTGGTTTTTATGTTCGTTAAACGTTTTTAAAGGCTCGAATTTATTTTTATTAGCGAAGAGGATTATTCGTTGCTTATTTGATGATGCAGTGGAATTTTTCAAGGTTGTGTCTTATCATATCTTAAATGGCTAGCAACGTTTAAAGATAACTTGTTCGTTCGATTCAGGTGACTACGAATTGACAAAACACTTGAAGGAGTTACGTTATTGTGCTCAGTGGTTATTGTCAAGAGATTGCGGTCTCCTATACGTGGAGTATACGTTCGAAGTCGTATTTAGTACAAGGCATAAGACACGAGGTTGGATTCTTCTACTTCAGCATCAAATTGGTAATGATTAGTTTTCTTCAACAATATATAAAGCCTACAGATTTGAAGAATCAGTTTATGTACATGCATCACTCGAGGGGAAGTTTCTACTGTTTACATTCTCTATTTGTTGATAACAAAAAGGGGAAGAGATATTGTGGTGGCATGGCATGGTTTAAGGGGAAGACAAGTTTGTTTCATTCAGGGAGATGATTACATCTCAACTTCTCTACTTCGTCTAGGGAAGTTCGTACACGACTTTGTTTGTTTTGTCATCATCAAATAGGGGAAGATTGTTGGGATTCTTGATTTGATGAGACAAAGTAAATAGAAGAATGAAACAAAAGGGCTTAAAGTGACAAAAGATGAAAGTTCAAGAGAAAGAAAAGATTACTACGAGATCTTTTATTTTTAGTATATATCTTTTGTAAACCCTAGATCATCTATTATATAAAGAGATCAAGGGCACATGTTTTATGTGTGTCTTTCATAATGTAGTCGATTAAAGGTGTGTGTGTTTGTGTTCTAGGCGTTTAATCATAGAAAACGCTTAGGGATTTTAGCTTTCAAGAATCTTTTGATTCCCTGTTATAGTAGATAACACGTTATTAATATAATTGAAAGCTTTGTTGGGAAAAACCTTGTTCAATAACATATGATGTCTTGTTTAATCCGTTGTGCATATTGTTTGTCTATGTTATTGTTTAACCCTAGAGGCTCAAAACGATCCATGAGTTATTCTAAACTCAACAATTCTCATGCGAATGATGACACTTGTTATAGCATTGATGTTATCGATGAAATTACAGAGGAAACATTCAATGAGTTGCTTGATGAAAGAATTAAGACTCATAAAGCATCTGGAAAAATAAGTAATGAAGATCTCGATAGAGAATTCGCTGAATTTATGCAGATAAACACCAAAGAAATTTCTGAGGAAGAAATAACCAACTTTGAGGAGTTGGAATTCAATGATGAAATGAGAATTAAAACCTCAATTGAAGATCCGCCGGTGGATCTCGTCTTGAAACCTCTTCCCGATCATCTGGAATATGCATTTTTGGAAGAAAAATCTCTTCTTCCGGTTGTCATATCTTCAGCACTCAAACCCCATGAAAAAGAACGTCTTGTTTCTATGCTCAAAAATCATAAAGAAGCTTTCGCTTGGAAAACTTCTGACATTCGTGGAATAAGTCCAAACTTTTGCAAACACAAAATCAATTTCGAAAATGATTCCAAACCCGTTGTTCAAAGACAACGAAGACACAACCCAAACATGAAGGAAGTTGTTAAGAAGGAAATAATCAAACTTCTTGATGCTGGTATTATTTACCTCATTGAGGATAGTTCATGGGTGAGTCTTGTTCACTGTGTTCCTAAGAAAGGAGGAACAACCGTTGTAACTAATGAACGTAATGAACTTGTTCCTACCAGAACCATAACTGGTTGGCGAGTATGCATTGATTATCGAAAATTAAATGACGCCACCAGGAATGATCATTTTCCTTTACCGTTCATGGATCAAATGTTGGAAAGACTTGCGGGGAACAAATTCTTTTGTTTTCTCGATGGATTTTTCGGTTATTTCCAAATTCCAATTGATCCAGCTGATCAAGAAAAGACCACATTCACGTATCCTTTTGGCACATATGCGTATAGGCGTATGCCTTTTGGTCTTTGTAACGCATCGGCAACATTTCAAAGGTGCATGATTGCTATTTTTCAAGATATGCTTGAAACCTCCGTGGAAGTTTTCATGGATGATTTCTCGGTATTTGGAGACTCATTTGAGTCATGCCTTTCCAATCTTGATAAAATGCTTGAAAGATGCAAAACCACTCATCTCGTACTAAACTGGGAAAAATGTCACTTTATGGTGACAGAAGGCATTGTGCTTGGTCACAAGATTTCTAGCAGGAGAATCGAAGTTGACAAAGCAAAAATAGATGCTATTACTAAGTTACCACCCCCGACTAACATCAAAGGCGTTAGGAGTTTCTTGGGGCATGCGGGATTCTACCGCAGATTCATCAAAGATTTTTTAAAAATATCTCGTCCTATGACGAAGCTTCTCGAGAAAGATTCAGTTTTTGATTTCAATGAAGAATGCATCAAGGCATTCGAAACGCTCAAAAATAAGTTAACAAATGCACCGATTATGGTTTCACCAAATTGGTCGCTGCCATTTGAACTTATGTGTGATGCAAGTGATTTTGTCGTTGGAGCAATTTAGGACAACGCGATGGAAAACATTTTCGTCCTATTTAATTTGCTAGAAAAACCTTGAATATTTCTCAACAAAACTACACGGTCACTGAAAAAGAAATTTTGGCTGTAGTTTTTGCGTTTGACAAATTTTGTCTTATCTCGTTTTGTTAAAGACAATTGTATTCACCGATCATTCAGCTCTTAAATACCTGTTTGGCAAACAAGATGCCAAACCACGTCTTATCCGATGGATTTTATTGCTTGAAGAATTTGACATAGAAATCCAAAATAAGAAAGGCGCGGAAAATGTTGCAGCAGACCATTTGTCTCGATTAGAAAATCTTAATTTAGATGAATTCAGTGAAGATGAGATTGATGATAATTTTCCCGATGAAACTCTTATGGGAATTGAAAACGAAGAAGTTCCATGGTTTGCAGACTTTGCAAATTATTTAGTCGGAGGAGTGTTACAAAAAGGTCTAACTCACACTCAGCGTAGTAAATTTTTCGCAGACCTAAAACACTATTTTTGGGATGAACCATATCAATTTAAAATGTGTCCCGATGGGATAATTAGAAGATGCGTGTACGGTTCAGAGACCCGAAAAATTCTTGATGAATGTCATCACGGCCCAACTGGAGGACATTACGGTCCGTCTACAACCGCGAAAAAGTCTTTGATGCGGGATTTTATTGGCCGACAATTTTTAAAGAAGCCCATACGCTTGTGCAGAATTGTGATGCTTGCCAAAAGTCTGGTAGTCTTTCTCGTAGAGACGAAATGCTACAAAAGAGCATACAAGTTTCTGAAATCTTTGATATATGGGGAATTGACTTCATGGGTCCTTTTCCTAAATCTCACAAGTTCGAATACATCCTCGTTGCAATTGACTATGTTTTTAAATGGGCCAAAGCGGAAGCCTTACCCACAAATGATGCATGAGTGGTTGTAAATTTTCTGAAAAAGCTTTTCTCTCGATTCGGAATTCCAAAAGCTTTGATAAGCGACAGAGGAACTCACTTCTGTAACCATCAAATGGAGAAAGCTAGGAAACGATATGGAGTCCATCATCGTTTCGCAACAGCATACCACCCTCAAACCAGTGGTCAAGTTGAAAACACCAATAGAGCTTTAAAAAGAATACTTGAAAAAACGGTCAAGGATAATCCTTCCATTTGGTCAAGGAAACTTGATGATGCTCTATGGGCGTTTAGAACGGCATATAAAACTCCAATTGGCACAACTTCGTATAGACTCATATATGAAAAAACTTGTCATTTGCCGTTTGAAATTGAACACCGCGCATACTGGGCGTTGAGGCAATGTAACCCCGATCTCAAAATCGCTGGAGAAAAATGATTCTTTCAATTGCATGAACTCGATGAGTTAAGACTCCAAGCGTATGAGAATTCCAAGTTGTACAAAGCTCGAACAAAAGCGTACCATGATAAGAAACTCAGAATCCGGAAAGAATTCAAAGCCGGAGACAAAGTACTTTTGTTCAATTCTAAGTACAAATTCAAAGCTCCTAAGCTAAGAACCAAATGGTATGGTCCATTCGTGGTAAAACATGGTTTTCCATCCGGACATGTCGAGTTATATGACAAGCACGGTGGAACTTTCATTGTTAATGGACATCGTATCAAGATTTATCATGATGAGGAGCAACTGAATGAAATTTCAAGTGAGGAAATTCCACTTGAACTGCTCGATAAAAAGAAATACACTGCTATTCCATTCATGGCACCTTTCCCAGCAGATTATAAAAAAGTAATACCATGGGCTGTAGATTCTGGATTTATGTATGATGTCCTTCCTAGATCTTGTGATACAGCAAAGTTATATGACATCGATAAAACCGGAAAAGGAATAGTGAAAGGAAATGTGGTTTATATTCCCAAGAAGTCGGGAAAGAATCCCAAACATAAACCACGAAAGTGAAGAAGATCGAGTCAGGATGATGACTCGTTAATAAATTAAGCGCTTCTCGGGAGGCAACCCGTGTGTTTTTAATTGTTTGTTTATTTTTATGCCCCAATGGTTTCACCATAAGTGTGGGGGCCTTGCCAAAAAAAAAAAAAAAAAAAAAAAAAAAAAAAAAAAAAATCCAAAAATGTTTTGCATTTTGTGTGTTTGTTTGTTTTGTATATGAAGATAACTGCAGGTTACGATGCTTGATCTCAAAGATGTGGAATTGTTCGATCTCAATATCTCATTTGGAGCTCGATCTAGATTCCAAGGCTCAGGCAGTATCATTTCTTTTATGTTCCATTTCCCTATTTTTATGGTTCATCGTTCTTTACATTGAGGACAATGTCAAACTTAAGTGTGGGGGGAGGAAATAGGAAAATGAAACTGGATTTTAAATTTTTTATATTTTTTAGCCTAGTTTTAAATTGTTTGCCCTTATGATCTAGTTGTTTTCGCACATTTAGGATAATTTATATTAGAATAACTAGATCAATCCACTAATAAAACAGGTAATTTTTGAAATTCAAGATGTGTCCTGATTGACATTGCAATCCATTTTTGGGATCGATAACATTGCTAGCACAATTATAGCCCATTCCACCAAAAATTGTGAGGATTTGAGCCTATTCTTATATAGCATACATCTTTTATGCTTGATCTTTTTGCTATGAGTGTGCCGGTGATTTTATTTATTCTAGAACTTGTACTTGCAAATCATTGCCAGACCGCAGTGAGATCACATTCATGTGATGAAAGTGTATTCGTGTGATAAGAGGCAACATTAGGATTCAACTAAATGGCCATCCGTTTGCAAATCATACATTAGCTAATCACATCGGTTAGTTAAAACTCTCATCATTGACCCATTTATTAGCACTCAATTTTAGTGCTAGATACTATTAGTACACCCTTTGAGCCATTCTTTTCTTTTGTTACACCAGAAAAATACAAAAATATTTTACACTTTTAGCCTTAACCTTACCCATAGTCAAGTCTTGGTTGGTTACTAGCTACTTGGAAAGATGGTTGTTATGTGGGAAATCCTTGAATTTTGGAGAAAGTTGCAAACTCTATGATAATCTCATAGAAGATCTATTGGAATTATGATCGATGGCCAAAACATGTGGCCAAGAAAAGAAAAAAATAATAATAAAAAAAATATATATAATAAGTCATCGCAATTGTATGGTGACAAGAATAGCCAATGAGCTATGAAAGTATGATATCGATAAAGGATGAATTTTCAAGTTCATGTGAAAGAAGTTGACGTAGCTAGTAGCAATTGGTTGTAGACTTTGACTATTTGTAAAGTTTGTTTGTTTGTTTTTTTTTTTTTTTTTTTTTTTTTCACCTCTCATAAGTATATCCCATGTCTTATCCCTACATTTTTAATTTTGTGAAGATATCAATTGTGCGAATATTCTAGTGACCATCCAGTTCTTGAGTGATCGAATAAAGCGCCAGCGATCTAAGGTATTTTATTTTAGTGACCATCCGTTGTTTGAGTAAATCAAGAATTCGCGCTAGCGATCTAGTATGTTTTCACAAGAGATATCTGAACATAAACCCCATATTACCCTTTAACCCGAATAAAAGTCCTCTTAGATGTTTACACTTGGTGCTTACGCCACGTCGGTGGAGTTTTGTTTCTTGTGCAAGCTTATGGTAATATTTAGATCATGACTGAGCGATGAGTGTGATTTTCTTATATACTCACCCACTAAATAAATGAGTTTTGAGTGAATTATACTCCATTCCTTTTTCGTGGGGTGTTTTAACATGTTATCAAGCAAGAGAATCATTAAGGTATTGTCAAACATCTCGACTTTTCACTTATAAAGCTTAAAAAGATGGATCTTACCCCGTACTTGTACTTGATGGATCTGCATCTCATTTTTTAGAATCATTCTCATTTATATCATGTGGATTTATTTTTAAAAAGCTAGATTTGCTTGAGGGCAAGCAAAATGTAAGTGTGGGGGGATTTGATAACGCTCATTTCGTACATGTTTTAGTCGCGTTATTTCTATGTTTGTGCATTGTATTTGGTTGTATTTGTGAACATATTATGCGAACAATGTACAAAAGATATATTAAGGTTCAGGTACAATCAAGTCCAAGGGAATAGCTAGAAATATGGGGAAAAGTCGCTAAATCATGAGCTTATGCACAACGAAAGATTCTACCCATAATAAAGACCTCGGGAAGATCATCAAAGATAAAGAATCAAGTTACAAAGATTTCCGAGCTCAAGAAAAGATCAAGTGTTTATGAAATGAATGAGAAGTTACATGCAAAGTTTGCTATGAATTATGGCTTGCTTCCTCAACTAAAGGTTCAAGAAATACAACTAAGGCTTAAGTTCAACCCAAGGTTCAAAACTGTTATGCCAACCTTACTCCAAACCTTGGGCTGGAATCTGAACCTCAGGTTGAGACTTCAACCTTGGGTTGCAGCAACTCCTGGCACACTTAATGACTACTTTTAATGATCTAACTCTTCATGTGGGTTGCTGCAACTCCTGGCACACTTAATGACTACTTTTAATGATCTAACTCTTCATGTGGGTTGTCATTATGCTTCATTTACTTCAAGTCCAGAATTTTATGACACTTGGTGCCCAAGAAACTTGCTTGTTGGCCATGGAGTAGTTTTCTATTAATTAGAAGCATTGGCTAGAGAGAATACACACATACTCATATACCAAATTTCTCATACTCTCTCAAGAAGGCTACAAAGAAGAAAACGCATGAAGAAGTTGACTTACATTCATTATCCATCATTGTAATCATCAAAGGAATCATTGTTGATCACCTCATAATTGTTCCTAAGTCTTGTAATCATCATTACAACTTTTGTAAGACTCTTTAATCATGTTTTCAAGTGATATAATTTCTGTGATTATTACTTTGTTTGTCATGAGCGGCTAAGTGCCTTGTGCACTTGCCTAGATGATGTTTGTTACATGATGTTGATTGATTATGACTCTATGGTTCTAATTCAATGCAAAGCTAATACTAAGATCGAATTGTGCTTTCAAAGTTTTCATAAATAAAAGAGTTATCAAGTTTGGTTGATTATTAATGGTGTAATAGGTCGAAAGAGACATTGTTATTTAATCAATTGTAAACCTTTGTCTATGAAGGTGTTACCTTATGTATTGACCATTTCATATGTAACTTGGTTAAACTTAGAAAACTAAAAGTGTAGTTGTCAATTACTTGTGAAACGATAGCGAATCAAGTGATTGAATTGTGTTAGTCTTGTTTGATCAAAACTTAATATTGTTTTCGTTATCTTAAAATCTTGACGAGGATTGAAAGTGTTGAAAACAAGAGGATTAGTACACCAACTAATCAAATTAGAGCACCATCTAATTTATTGATCATAATCGATTTGAACCATTGTCATAATCATATCAAGGGAATTGTGCAAACTAGTCTAGGCAAGTGCAGTTTTTAATATATTGAATTTACATCATCTTCATTATTTGCTTGCTTTAGAATCATTACTAAGTCTTTGTTATAATCAAGCTCACGTTACATAAAAACTAAACAAATCCTTGTGAACGACATCGGCTTACCATATCACCTCTTGCTACGCACGGACAAGTATACTTGCTCGTATGTGTTTCGTTTAAATCATTGGTAGATCGTGTTTATAAATTTAAAACTTGCACTCTCGAGACACATCACAATCCTTTAACTTTATGATCATATTTTGACTATGCATAAACGCATTTTGCGGTTTACAAATGTAATTTTTTATTCACATATCTTTCAAAACATTTATAGCTACATAGATATGATTTCAGGATTTAACAATTTATTTTTTATCCCATAAGATTTCAAAGATGCTCACTATAATCTATAAAACATAAATTTTTTTTATCTTTTACTAAACTTTTGGTAAACCTCCCATCGTGCCTAACTTACTAGCTATAGCATGATAAACATATAGATAGAGTGCACATATAAATGATTTTATGACCTTTTATTAATATAGATGGTTACTGGTTTAAACTTTTAATTATGGTTTTAAAGTTATACGTACGGAGCTAAATTATTGAGTCACCTTATAATTTTATGAGATGAGACGTTGGCTATGTTTGGCGCAGAGCTTTTTAGAGCCTTTTTGGGCGATGAGCGGGGAGCAATGAGTTTTTTTATTTTTATTGTTCGTTTGGCAAAAGAGCGGTGAGTTTTGCTATTTTTTAGGAAATCTCATTTTTTCAATGTTTCTTTAAGAAGCTGTGAGCGGTGAGCAGTGAGCTTGTTGGAATATGTGAACTATAAATAAATCATAAACACATAGTATCATCAAAAGCACGCAGCGTAATAGATCTACAAGAACATGTAATTAATTAAATTAAATAAGACACGTACCTTAATGATTCCTAGCAAGAACAAGGAATCTCTTGAACAAGAACAAGTAATAAACCCTAATAGGATTTATATGTGGATCGATCAAGCCAAGATCACAAGCTAAAGCAAGCTTGTCACTCGTTCCTGTACACACGTAATGATAGCGTTTCAATGAGAAAAGCTAGGTTCTTGATCACCAATAACCAAACACTTTGATGCTTATACTTAGAATCGGCAAATCCAAGTGGATTTAGAAAAGGGCCGATCGGTTCAAGCAAGAGGGAAGAGAGGAGAAGAAGTTTGGCTAAGTTAGGGATTCAAGACTAGAGAAAAACCAAAACACAATGAATTGTATTTATAGTGTTTCCTTTGCTTGTTGCCCACTCCAACCGATCGACCCTAAACCCTAAAGGGAAGGGTTCGGCCGACCTCTAGTATCCCACAAGGATTCTAGATCCTTCTTTCCTATTTTTCACAATTAGTCCTTTAACGGTCGTTAGTTAAAACCCCGTTAAGTACTAACCGTCGTTAAGTGTTTTATTGGTGAAATGAATAAATAAATATATATGAAATATATTTAATTATTCATCATTGAAACTCTCACGTTATTGTGTGCAATCCCGAGCCTCGGGTTCGAAACCGGACATACGTATATTAATATTTATACACAAAAACTAACAGTTCCCACTTGGATAAACATTAATATAGTAATGACATGGGTCAGCCTAGCTTTACCTTCCCAATGCCCCCAGCTCGATCCGAGTTTGTGGTTCTCCTGGAAAAAACCACGTGATGAAATTAATCATCATACTTATCCTTTTGTTACTAATACCGCGTTAATTTGGATATGGATATTTGTCATTCCATAATTAACTTAGTTTCTCGTTTATACGTAATTGAACAAGATTACCAAAATATCTGAACGTCTTCCAGATAGACTTTGGGCGTGCGCACACAAACATCTTGTTAATCCTACGAGTGGCCAAGCAGTATTAAACTTCAACACAAAGTTGAAGGAACAAATCCCTTATTGACTGCGAGCATAACCCTTGAATTTCGCATCATTTCTGAAAATAGCCCTTATAACTACCTTTTATGGTTAGCGTTAGACCATCTTACAGAAAATAAGCTACATCCTTGGCAAGTATCTGTCATCTCAAGTCTGAGGATAAATATTTTATGATATACTTAATGACTATGATCCATAAAGTATAATCATGTAGTTGGGATAAGTCCTATATTCAATTTATCAAATATTGAATATCATGTGACATTGGTGTCTCAACCTTACAGTTCATTCTACCAATCCTCACATTTGTCTTAGTTTAATAATATTCCCATATTATTAATTGACAACGGACTATTTAGAATAAATAAATTATTCACGGATTTAAACATGCAAATATAGGACACAAATATTAATAATGAGAATAAACGTTATCCGCACTTTATTTCATTTAATGTAATAATTGTTTACACGTCCCTATCGAAATACTAATCCAACAGATTTACATGAAACTATCTGCTAAACGAAGACCAATACCCTGAGCATGTCTAGTAAACGTATCTTTAGGTAATGCCTTCGTGAAAGGATCAGCCAGATTGTCATCTGTGTGAACTTTGAGTACTTTGATTTCACCCAGTTCGACCTGCTCTCGAACATAGTGCATCTTTCTTTTAAAGTGTCTGGCGCCTTTCATAACTCCAGGTTCATTGGCGAATGTGATTGCAGCAGAGTTTCCGCAATACACATTTATAGGTAATTCAATAGACGGCATCACTCCAAGATCCGTAATGAAATTCCTCATCCAAACAGCTTCTTGTGCAGCTTCCGATGCAGCAATGTACTCAGCTTCTGTAGCAGACATGGCCGTTGTACTCTGCTTCTTACTCTTCCAGTCTACTGCTTCTCCATTTATGACAAAGACATAACCCGTTTGTGACTTCGTATCATCTTTATCAGTTTGCCAGGAAGCATCGCAGAAACCTGTAACATTCAGTTCTGCGTCTGGATTTCCCCCGTAAACAAGAAACATATCTTTAGTATTCCTCAAATACTTAAGAATGGTTTTAACAGCATGCCAGTGACCTTTTCCTGGATTTTGCTGATAACGACTGGTCAAATTTTGAGCGAATGCCACATCTGGCCTTGTGCATCTAACTGCATACATGATAGATCCTACTGCCGAAGCATACGGAACTTTCTGCATGTATGCCACCTCTTCAGGTGTAGAAGCACACATTTCGCTACTTAAGCCATGATCTACTTGCATGGGCAAATATCCCTTCTTGGAATTTTGCATATTGAATCTCTTCAATATTTTATCCATGTAAGCACTTTGGCTTAATCCGATTAACCGTTTAGATCTGTCTCGATAGATCTTGATTCCAAGGATATACGCTGCTTCTCCTAAATCCTTCATGGCAAAGCAATTACCAAGATATTCCTTAACTTCATTAAGGCTTGGTATGTGATTTCCCATGATTAATATGTCATCGACAAATGGATCTTTGAAGTTTGCATACACGCTCAGGAAATTCTGGATTTACAAAACCTTCAGGTTGCGCCATATAGATGTCTTCATCTAGGCGACCATTCAGAAACGCGGTTTTGACATCCATTTGCCAAATCTCATAGTCATAGTAGGCAGCTATGGCTATAAGAATCCTAATAGCTCTAATATCGGCTACAGGAGAAAAGGTCTCCTCATAGTCAACACCATATGTTTGGGTAAAGCCCTTGGCCACCAAACGAGCTTTGTAGGTGTGTACGTTGCCATCCATGTCAGTCTTTTTCTTGAAGAGCCACTTACACCCAACTACCTTTGCATTGGGTGGAAGATCTACTTCAATCCAGACTTTGTTGTCTTTCATGGATTGCATTTCCCCATCCATGGCTACTTGCCATTTTTCCTTTTCAGGACTATTAATGGCAGCCTTATAACTAGTTGGCTCATCAATGTGATCCAATAGAAAAGTTTCCTCATCGTCTATGCTTAAACATAGGCGTTCAGGAGCCTTTGTAGATCTTGAAGATCTACGGATGGGTACCACTTCTACTTCAGGTGGAGGACCTAAACTTTCAGGTTCCACAGGAAGTGTGTTAGTGCTTTCAGAAGGTGATGTATCTTCATGATCATTTTCAAGATCATATACTCTCCCACTAAATTCTTGAGATATTTTATTATCCTCAAGAAATTCACCGTACCTAGCTACGATGACCTTATTTTCAGGTGGGAAGTAAAAGTAGTAACCCTTTGTTTCCTTAGGGTATCCTACGAAGATACACTTAACAGATCTTTGTTGAAGTTTATCAGGTGAGTCACGTTTAACAAACGCCTCACAACCCCAGACCTTTAAGTAAGAAAAGTTGGGAGCTTTTCCAGTCCATACTTCATATGGAGTCTTATCAACCTTCTTAGTTGGAATCCTATTCAACACGTGAACAGCTGTTTCAAGAGCATAATCCCAAAAGGATAAGGGAAGAGTTGTAAGATTAAACATGGATCGCACCATATCTAACAAGGTACGATTTCTCCTTTCAGATACACCATTTTGTTGTGGCGTATAAGGAGAAGTGAGTTGTTGCACAATGCCACACTCACCCAGATAATCCTTAAACTCTTGGCTTAAGTACTCACCACCACGATCGGATCGAAGTGCCTTAATCTTCTTTCCGAGTTGTAATTCTACCTCATTTTAAAAAACCTTGAATGTCTCAAAGACTTCATGTTTATGTTTAAGTAAATAAACATAACCATAACGACTATAGTCATCCGTGAAGGTCAAGAAGTAGACAGCACCACGTTTAGACACATGTCTAAGAGGACCACACACATCCGTGTGTATCAATCCAAGTAGATCTGAAGCCTTCTCCATATTGCTATGGAAAGGTTTCTTTGTCATCTTCCCAGATATGCAAGACTCGCATTTATCAACTGAATCATCATTGATATTTTTCAAAAGCCCATCGTGTTGCAGCTTTTCCATGCGATTCTTGCCTATGTGAGCAAGACGGCAGTGCCATAAATAAGACGAGTCCAAGTTAGACTTGACTCTCTTATTTCCGATGCTATACATTGAATTATTTTTATTGGATACATGGTTTTCCATGTCAATTTCAAACACACCATTTAATGGAATAGCATTAAAGTAAAAAATAGAATTTAAAGAAACAGAAATTCCATTATCATTAAAAGTATGCTTAAAACCCAAATCCAATAACAAAGAAACTGAAACGACGCCTCTAACAATAGAAGGTGCGTAATGACAATTGTTCAAAACTAATATTAAACCAGAAGGTAAAACTAGCTCAAAAGTCCCTATGGCTTCTACTGCTGCACGTATTCCATTTCCCACGTACAAGTAACATTCCCCATAGTTCAGCTTCTTCGCTCCTCTAAGCCCCTGCGATGTATTACAAATGTGAGTACCACATCCTGTATCATATATCCAGGCATTTTGCTTACGAGGAAAAGAAAACAATTCAACCATAAAAATACCTGAAGTGCTGGCGCCCTGCCCAGCCTTGGCATTCTTATTCTTGTGACACTCCTCAAGTAGCAATGGACAGTCCCTCTTCCAATGTCCAGGAGTATTGCAGTGGTGACAAGCAGCCGTATCCTTTTTAGGATGATCCTTCTTGGGAGGAGGATTCTGCTTCTTTGGCTTTTGCTGATAGGTCACAATCTGCTTGCCCTTCTCAGCTTTGCCCTTTCCTTTCTTGTTCACTTGTTTCGGTTTACCGGGCTTAGTTACTCTACCACCTCTTATTGCCATAACAGCAGGTGTAGGAGCTTTCTTAGTGAGTCCCTTCTCATGCTCAATGAGCATTGCATGCAATTCAGAAAATGTCTTCCCCTTGCAATGCATGTTAAAGTTGCGCACGAAATCACCATATAATTCCTCATTGAGGGATTTGTTGATGAGGCCAACTTTAACGTCTTCCACATACCCGCAATCAAGTGCATCTAGTTGGTCAAGATAACCTTTCATTTCAAGCACATGAGTACTTACGGGTGTTGTTGCATCCTGCTTGCACTTGCCTAAGTTGTCAAGTACATCATACAATTCAGCCATAGGAGGTTTCTGAAACATGCGTGTCAGTTCCTCAATCATGTTTTTCGGGCCATATTTCTCAAACTGTTTTACCAGTTGAGTGTCCATTCCCGATAGCATGAGACAAGCCGCATCATTGTGCTTGTCATAAGCTTCATTGAACTCCCTAAGTATTTCATTAGGCGAGTTAGCAGGAGGAGCAACCGGAAGGTCCTCAGTAAGACATTCATAACGTTTGGCAATCCTAAGAACAAGCCTTAGATTGCGATACCAATCGTTAAAATTCTTAGTCCCAGTCAATTTCTCTTTTTCAAGCATCATCTTGAAACAAGAAGTTAAGTTTGACGAGTTTCCGGGTTGGGCCATTTCTACAGAAAAAAGTTCAAAAGTTAGTACTTTTGATAATAAACATTTCAAGAAAATTAAACACCCATTGGTTAAAAAAACCACTTAATTTTCAATGAAAAACTAGGATCCTAATTGACGCCGTTTCATTACATCAGCTTTGGCTGCTAGCAATGAAAGTGCTCAACAAGGTACGGGATCACCCATTTGCCAATATCAAATTGCAATTCCTAGAAATCTTGGGACTTACATTATATTGCCAACATCAGTTGCAAAATGTAAGCATGTTTCATCCCCAATTCTTTATGCCTTGGCGCCGTTCCATTACATCAGCTTTGGCTGCTAGTAATGAAAGTGCCCAATTAAGTTAACCAACTCAAGAAACAGTAAATTGACGTCGGTTTATTGCATTCAGCTTTGGCTGCTAGCAATAAAGTACTCAATTTACCCTTAGATGACCACCCTTTGAACATCAACATTCAGCTTTGGCTGCTAGTGATGTAGGATGAAACCTTAGGTGTTTCTTTTTGTAGTTGGGTGGCATATAACTTAAATTTAAAGGGTAATAAATTTTGATGTGTTAAATCAAAAAAATATGTACAAAGATGTCATGCATTCATCTTTGTATCATATATGTTTTCAAAAACAAAACCGTTTACTCATTCGTAGCTCAAATCATCAAATCTTTTAATTGAGGCGTTGAACAAATTACAACACTTTAATGCATAGGCGGGCGTAGGGACGACAGCCGCCGAAGCTGGTTAAAACCGTGTCCCTCTAAGGTCACAATTTAATGCGTACCAACTAGAACCCACTTTTTAGTTTGCCAATTTTAGGTCCGCCGCTTCGACCACTTAGTACAGTCGCAATCAATCAACTAAAAAAATATGATTTTCTTGCTAAAACAATTAATGTAGTAAATTTATTATTGCTAGTCTCGCCTGGGAGCAAATTACCGTGCGAAGCGAACCACTGTCGGCACATAAGACTTGGCAATAAATAAAATTACTACAAAGGTTTCATAGTTATTAGTCTTATTTATTTTTATTATGAAAAATTACCCTCTTTTGTAGTTTACAATCCATCATAATATTAGACACAAAAGATCAAGTAATTACAAAATAAATAAACACATAATAACAAATATATGATCATCCACGATATCATATAGCCACATGCAAACCTTTTTCAATAAATCCTAATATTAATTCTATGTGAAATTTTAAATGTATGTAACTAACAAAACTCCCATTGGTTTTTGAGCTCATTGTGCCCAATGGTCCACAGACGCCAAATAATTTGGCCGCATAAGTTTTAGTTAGTTAGATACCACATTGCACATAACTTATTAATTAATATATATTGAGGTCTTCCCCAATTTAAGATTTATTTAAAACATGTAACAAATAATTCAATACAACATACAAAACATACCATGACAAATATGCAAGATTTGTCATGGATCCCATATTGATCACATAATCATGTAGTCCATATTATTAGGTCAATATATATCATGTACGTATCTAATTAATTAGTAACATCACATACGGTACTTACTAATTAATCCCTAAAAATTTTCATGCAATCCTAGGGTTTCTCAAGTTTTAATTAAAAACCTAAAACCTTAATTTTTAATTAATGGGAATCGACCCATGTTAGGGTTTATAATAAAATTAAACAAACCCTAAAATTATAATTGCATGTAATCTCTACAAGATCCAATTTTTAGGTTTAAGTAATTAATTACAAGTTCTTAAACCTGGCTCATGATGCCACTGTTAGAATATGTGAACTATAAATAAATCATAAACACATAGTATCATCAAAAGCACGCAGCGGAATAGATCTACAAGAACATGTAATTAATTAAATTAAATAAGACACGTACCTTAATGATTCCTAGCAAGAACAAGGAATCTCTTGAACAAGAACAAATAATAAACCCTAATAGGATTTATATGTGGATCGATCAAGCCAAGATCACAAGCTAAAGCAAGCTTGTCACTCGTTCCTGTACACACGTAATGATAGCGTTTCAATGAGAAAAGCTAGGTTCTTGATCACCAATAACCAAACACTTTGATGCTTATACTTAGAATCGGCAAATCCAAGTGGATTTAGAAAGGGCCGATCGGTTCAAGCAAGAGGGAAGAGAGGAGAAGAAGTTTGGCTAAGTTAGGGATTCAAGACTAGAGAAAAACCAAAACACAATGAATTGTATTTATAGTGTTTCCTTTGCTTGTTGCCCACTCCAACCGATCGACCCTAAACCCTAAAGGGAAGGGTTCGGCCGACCTCTAGTATCCCACAAGGATTCTAGATCCTTCTTTCCTATTTTTCACAATTAGTCCTTTAACGGTCGTTAGTTAAAACCCCGTTAAGTACTAACCGTCGTTAAGTGTTTTATTGGTGAAATGAATAAATAAATATATATGAAATATATTTAATTATTCATCATTGAAACTCTCACGTTATTGTGTGCAATCCCGAGCCTCGGGTTCGAAACCGGACATACGTATATTAATATTTATACACAAAAACTAACAGAGCTATGGCTACAGCTCACAGCTCATTGCTACTGCATAATGCTACTACTCACAGTCACAGCTACTTTTGCCAAACATAGCTGTTATAAATATTATATATAAACGATACCTTTTCAAATCTATTGACTTCTCTAATTTGTACTCCGTATTCTTTATCTTAGTTGACAAGCCACATCTACCCGCAATACATATAATTATCACATAAACAACTTTTGTTTAGCTTCTTGTTACTATTATTATTTGTTTAAAACTTGTTATGCACGTCATCGCATATTATCACTATTTTTAATATTTATAGCTTATTAATTAACTGTGTGATATTTGGAAATAACACGGCACATGCAACTCTGATTTACACTTTTTAAATATGTCACATTTTTATCTGGATTTTCGTTCTCAAAAAATTACGAGTAATTGTATTGTTTGGGTAATAACACCGCTTATTTTTATTCTTTGGGAAATACACAGCACTACAACTATGATTAAACGTATGTTAACAAAATCAGATTTTGGGGCACAAAATACACTACAACACAACTGGGAAAATGTGACGGTAGAAATCCGTTGCAAACCCGTTGCAATTGACTAATTGCAACGGATTTGCAACAGATTCCAACCGTAGCATTAATGCTCCATAGAAATTTATTTTGCAACGGAAATGCAATGGCCAAATATAATTTGTGACAATTTTCTAAAGGGGAGAAATCCATTGGAAATTAGCAACGGATTTGCAATGGCTTAAATTTCCAACCATTTTGTAACGACTCAGATTTGCAACTGATTTGCAACAAAAATACAACCATATAAATTTGCAAACATATACTTTCACAACAGATTCGCAACAGATAAAATACACTTGCAATGGTAAAATTTGCAACGGATTTGCAAGGGTATAAACTTGCACAATTGTAGCATTTTAAAAAATGCAGCAGCACCATTTTGTTATATTTTTCTATATTCACTTTGTGAGGGATATATGCAATTCTGCCTTTTTTGTATATGCAAAATTCATACCGATATTAATAATCTCACAAACATCAAAATATTATATAACGACTTAAAGCGTAGCCAATTCCAGCAAATTGTACCAATATGAAACAAAAAGTGTATCAACGCAACATCTACCAAACTAATGCAATAAAAATTTTACGATGGAGTTGGAGAGGGGTGAGGAGGATGCTGCATAAATCTTGGCTACTATTGACAAGCTTCACATCCGTTTGTTGCCTCGTTACCAAGTGTGCATTATATGATTCAGATGCCAACATCCGCATCGTAAAAAGGACCTTACTCGATCACAAATACATCCACCAATTTTCATCTTCTTTATCCTGAAACAACCTTTTCAGCTCCTTTTACATATGTAAGCTAACATTTTAGCATGTAAAAACATATATAAAAAAAAGTCCATACCGCTTGGTGTTTTCCTTCTCATTTTCAGTAGGCCTCCTTTGAGGAGCTGAATTCATTTTTTCTCAGGGAATCCGTATCTGAGATGAGATGCTGTAGAAACAAAAGCAAAATGGCACCAAATCACTAATTCATCCTTAATTGTTGAGTTCTTTATAAGATTTAACCACTGACTTATAAATTTCTAGTCTTAATTAACATATATGATATTAGCAAGTGTTTATGCATACTTCTTAGAATGTGAGAACTCATTTCGTTCTTGGTCCCTAATATATCTTGTAGGAATTGGTCTAAACACTCGAATGTGCTTTTTTAATTCTGATAGCGAAATGCAGAGACTAGTTGTTTACATAAGCAATTCCAAACACCCAAACACATAATAAATTAATAAGTGTAACAACACTACAATAGTAACTATGATATTACATTAAGCAAGTGATGCTGATAACTACTTAACAGGTAAGTAAATGGCTTCACAATGATGTAAAAAAGATTATCTAACTAAACATACACATGTTTATATATAAAAAATGTTTATCCCTAAAATTGTATCAACATTTGTTTCTACTTGGCTACTTTCACCATTTATGTAACTGAATTATCTTCTAATACATAGGCATACTCAGAAGCATAAAAATAATTCCACCAACAAAAACTTCCAATTACAAATACGGCCAGTGTTGTAAAAATCGTATTTATCGGCCGATAAATCGCTTATTGGGCTTTGACTGCAACGAAAAGTTTGTTATAGGCTCAATATCTCGGCCTGGCAAATATCGGTCAATATCGGGACTTTTCGCCACTTTTCGGTCAATATCGGTACTTTTCGGTCATTTCGGTCAACTAAAAAGTTGACTTTCCTTCGATCTATATGAAAAAAAGGTGGGATTGTGTGCGAAAAATCTTACCCGAGACCATACAATGATCTTGAAGCCAAAAATCTTCTTGATCTTTGTGATTTCCTTCGATCTATATGAAAAAAGGTGGGATTGTGTGCGAAGATATAAAGGTAATACATCAGCAGAAATGCTGTGTTTGATAATTTATTCAAGCAGCAGAAGTGCTGCGATTGATAAGAGATACAGCAGCAATGAAGAGGCTGCAGTGATAAGTAAGACAAGCAGCTGCAATATTATGAGATGAGAAAGAGAGCGGCTAGGGTTAGCTGCTAATATTGTGTTGTGCCCTAACAATGAGAAATGAGGAGTTAAATAACCAAGATATGACACTTTAGCCCTTGAACTTCAAGCAACTTTACACCAGCAAACATCTTTCTCCAATAGCTAGAAGCAGCTTTCATTTGCCCAAAATAAGCCCCTTAACTTTATTCACTAATAATATTATTATTTTTTAAATAATTTCTTTTATAATTTATAGTCTCCGATAAATCGCCGATAAGTCCGATAAATCGCTTATAGGGGGTCGACCGATAACATACCGATAACAGATATTTACAACACTAAATACCTTTAAAAAAATAAGCATAAACACAAATAAATCTTAATTGTAAGGATCATTTTCTATTGGTAAACATACCTTGAACGTCCAATACATATGTCAGGAAACATTATACATAGTAATTATCAATGTTGCAAAAATCGGCTGAATCGGCCGATTAATCGTTAATCGGCCCAGTACCTTGTAGAATAGTGAAAATCGGCCAAAAAATCGGCCAAAAATCGGCCAAATCGGTCAGGTTTAAAAAAATAAAAATTTAGGCATTCTGCTTAATTTGGGGATCGTTTATTTCACTTATAATGCACAATGAGCCTCATAATCAGAATTGGAGCCTTTTATTGAGGTTTGGAAACATAGTAGGCTTGTAATCAGTTACGATCTTTAGTTTGGTCTCCAGAAATACCCAAAACATGCAAAAAATGCCAATCCGATTAATCACCGATTAATCCCGCATTGGCCGATTACTCGCTGCAGGGTGGTCGACCGCCCGGCTACCGATTCACGATTTTTGCAACATTGGTAATTATAAAGAAGACTCCAAACATAAACATACCAAGTATTTAGTCATAGAAACATTATACAAGAATACCAGATTTCCAACTTCAATAGCCAAACCTTACTCAAGGGGTATAACCATGAACATAAATAACACACTTACAACATCGATCAATCGAACCATTAAGTCAAAGTCAATCCCTATAGTCAAAATCAGACACGAAAAAGTTAAAACCAGCCATGGATAGTCAAAGACAGTACCCATGAAAAAGTTTAGATTTTTACATAGAAATTATAGATACTTCAACTAATTAAGAAGAGTTACCCAAGACAAAGGAGTGGTTGCGTTTCTGGCAATGAAGATGAGTTATGTCGGATGTCGTGTGAGAGCAACATGGTGTTCCAGTGGTTATGGTGGTGTGGTGGACCGAGATGGGAGAAGAAAAGTGAAGTGAGATAGCAAACAAAAGCGAAAGAAAGAGAGGGATGATTTTGATTTTTGGGGAAAAAGTAGGCGGGACAACTAAATTTAATTGAACATTTTGGTTATAAGTAATTTGAGATTAAATACATTATAAAGATTAAACACAAGTTTTAATATCTTGTTGCATTTATAAGGTTAAATCCAATAGGATAAGCAAAAAGATAATTAACTATAAGACCACTTCTAACGCTTAACGCAAAATCGCGTTAAAAGGACTTTGTTTGCACGTTAAGGGCACGTTAAAGGGCGTTAATTGTTGGAACCATTTGGCGTTAACGCAGCGTTAAGGGATACGTTATACCCTTAACGTTGCGTTAAGGGTATAAAGCGTAAAAAAAAAAAAAAAAAAAAAAATCATTTCGCCCCCCGGAACCGTCCTTTTCTATCCGTTGCAATTCAAAAAAAAAAAAAATCATTTAGGCCCCTAGTGTTTATAACCGTTTAATTACAAACGGCTCTTAAAAAAAATTCAAAACCAAATTCACTCTCCTATAAATATCCATTTCACACCACATTTTTTTCACACTTCCACAAATCAATACACTACATCTTACACTATCTTCTTCAACCTTGCACCCAAAAAAAAAATGTCCGGCTTCAACCTAAACGATGACGGCCACGATACGTTCTTTAATCTCTTAAACTCCGGGTGGAATAACCCAAACGCCGGCTCATCTTCAAACCCAAACGCCGGCTCATCTTCAAACCCGAACCCACTTGGTATGTCGAGCCAAGAAGCTTACGAACAACATCAAGCAATGCTATTTTACGAACAACAATCTCAAGCGAACCTAAACACCAATTTCTCCAATCTCCAATTCAACCAACAATCACAAACCGCAACCCATGATGTTCCCGACACTCCAACGTCTCCTCCAAAGAAAAACAAGTCCTCGCGTGTCAAACGAAAGGCTAGAAAACCAAAAAACACCGAACCTTTGGAGGATGATGATGAAGAACACACCAACATCATCAAACGTTGGAACCCACAAGAGGAAAGATTACTTGCACAGTGTTATGTTGCAGCGACGGAAGATTCACAAGTGGGTCGAAATCAAAGCAGGGATACGTTTTGGCAACGGGTGCAATATGAGTTTAATAGACTCAATTATCAACAGAGAAACAAGGATATGATCCATAGTAAATGGAAAACGTTGAACCGTGATTGTACGAAGTTCAACGCGTACTACAAACGTTCCCAACGCCAAGAAAAAAGTGGGAAAAGCGAGGTGGATATCCTGAAACGTGCCCGACAAATGTATCGGGACGAGCACAAAGCCGCTCCTTTTAGCAACGAGGAGGCTTGGGAGGTTTTACGGGGTCATATGAAATGGGACGCGCCGGAAGGAATTGATTTAACCGGCGATAAACAACCAAGCCAAACAAATGAGGCGTTGTTTGGTCGTGATGAACAACCAATGCCAATGGGAAGGCGTGCTGCAAAGAAAGCTCGATCTGAGAGCACGGGAGGAACGAGCACGGCAGCGAGTACGGGAGGAACGAGCTCGTCGTTGCAATTCGTGGAGCATATGACATCCGAGTATCGTTCGAAAAGGGAAGCGCCCGAAGCCGCGTATCGGGCAACCCAACAAAAAGAGGAGACGATAACAAGGCTAAAGGAAATGAAATTTTTGATGGTTGATACTGCCGGGAAGGATCCAGACGTGGTGTATTGGATCAACCAAGAAAAAGCTCGAATCAAGCAAAAATACAACCTCCAACAACCTCCTCAGTAGATTTAGGATTGTCTTTATTTTTATGTTGTAATTTTTAATTTCGTTGTTATTATTATTATTATTTTTTTTTAAATTTCGTTGTTGATTTTTTTTTCTTTTAAGTGTGTAATGTTATGTTTTTTTAATGAATGTTATGTTTTTAACAAATGAAGTATTATTATAAGTTTAGGGTTGAATTTGAAAATATTTGATATAAATGTGAGTTAAGGTGTGTTAAAGCTGAGTTATTGTTGGGTGTGTTAAAGCTGAGTTAAGGGTGAGTGTGTTAAAGCTGACGTGGCAGTGCCTTAAAATTTAAGGCTGAGTTATTGTTGGAAGTGGTCTAAGAGCACAAGGTGTCATGAAGGAGCTCAAGCTCCTCATTCGGGCCCCACGGGGTGCCACGTCACCACAATAAACCACAACTTACAACCCCCTTACTATAACAAGCCACAAACTCCTCATTTGGGCCCCACCACTATCTATTTTTTTTCTTTTATTCAAATACCCAAATAAACTAAATGAATTTTATTAAATTAAAAATACAATACAACATATTAAAACACATATGAAACACAAACTTACGATACGAAAAAAAATGATACGAGAATTAAAATAACGATACAACGAATATAAAGAAACTAATTATGTTGTTGTTGTTGTTGTTGTTGTTGCTGAAATGCCTCCCATTGATTTACTTGCCAAATATGATCGATGAGATTCGCGTAGTTCCTTCGACTTCTTTCATTGCACTTTGCATCGCTCAATCCACGATAGTTGTAAATTTATTCACGGACAAATATACATCTCACTAACTTCGGATATCGCAAAGTTTTGGTCTTTCAAAATCATGTTATGCAATATGATGCACGTGTACATGATTCTCCGTAGCTTGGACACCGTAAATGCACGCGCCGGTTGGGAAATAATATGCAAACGTTCTTGGAGGACACCAAAAGCTCTTTCGATATCTTTTCGAGCACTTTCTTGTTTGGCTTTAAATACGACATTCTTGGGGGTATGTGCAACCGTAAATGATTTGACAAAGGATGACCACTTCGGGTAAATTCCATCGGCTAAATAATACCCTTCTTTAAAAGTACGGCCGTTTACTTCAAACGGAACCTCGGGGGCGATGTCATCAAGCAGGTCGTCGAATAACGAAGAATTATTCAAAACAGTAAGATCGTTATTCGCACCTGCTACCCCAAAAAATGCATGCCAAAACCACATATCATATGAAGCAACGGCTTCAAGCATTATAGTTGGATACTTTTTATCACCTCGGTGAAATTGGCCTTGCCATTCTTTAGGACAATTTTTTCATTCCCAGTGCATACAATCGATGCTTCCCAACATTCCCGGTAACTTATGAACCGCGTTATGTGCGTGGTACAAGTTACGAATGTCATTCTCGTCTGGTTTTCTTAAAAACTCACGCGTATACAAATGGATTATGCACATAGTAAAATTATTTAAACAATCGCGTGCACAATGTTTTCCCATTTGTAAATACTCATCAAACGCATCAGCTGTTATGCCGTACGCCAATTGGCGTAGGGCACTTGTGCATTTCATAATGACACTGAAATCCATTATACCACAAGCATCGCGTCGGACTATAAAGAAATCAAAATGCTTAGGAAGATAATCATGAGTTTCGATATATGTTTCAATACCTTGAACTATTTCTGAAAATAGTTTACGGCTCATACGATAGCGACGCCTAAAGTATTCGTCCGTATATTTTGGTTTGTTACCAAAATAATCACGCATTAGATGTGCTTCAGCAATTTCACGTTCCCGGGGAATGTATGTCCGTTTGCTACTTCCGGCTTCTTGTTGCTGTAACGCCTGCTCATTCTCGAAATCTTGAATAATCAACTCGAGCTCTGCAATCTCTTCAAGATCACTTTCGCCGGAATGAGATGTTTCACTCATGTTTTTTGGTTATTATTTTAGAGAGTTTATTTTGGAATGTATGTGTGTATGTATGTGATTTGGTATTTGTTGACATAAATAAATGCCTAAAAACATTATCAATATTTATTCATATCTCTATGTTTTGATGATCACAAAATGTAAACTCATTAAAACATAAACTTATAAATTAAACAAGTACTTAGTTGTAAATATTCACTTCTACAACTAAAATCACTTAAGGTATGAATGAACTAATGCTTAATGCATTATATGATCAAAGGAACATTTTCTTAAAAACTAGATTTTTTATAAAACATCAAAAACATTTTATATATTTTTGAAAAACATTTTTGGCATTAAATAAAAATGTTTAATCTTTTATAAAAATATGAATTCAAATTTTTAACCAAAATCAGTTAAAATGTTCCAGAAAAACCTTCCCCACAAAAGGACAAAATTGGCCAACGTTCAGTAGGGGCGGCCCCTTTAATTTTACTAGGCGGCCCCCTTAATAATTAAGGGGACCGCCCCCGCTCCAGTAGGCTCCAGCTGTCCAGATTTTTCCCTATAAATACAAGCCTTCTCCTGGATTTTTTTCTTAACCTTTTGCACTAAAACTTTCTGTTGTAGATCTCATTTCATATCTTAAATAAACCTTTGATCATGTAATCTTAAGCATTGGTTTCCAAGTGATCCAAGCTTCCACCATCCAAGTGCAAAAGAAGAATACTTCTATCAATCAAGATTATAAGTATTACAACTTAGTATCATTTTGTTACTTAAGTTGTGTGTTTAACAAAGTTTGTAAATCATTCATTCATTTGTATGTAAGGTGTGTGTTGTAGATTAGTGTTGTGTGTAAGTAGTGAAGATGTTGTATAAGTAGTTGTGGTATAGAAGTTGTGAGGTCAAAGTGTAGAAGTCGTGAAGCCATTGTGTAGAAGTCGTGAACCCGTGGTGTAGAAGTTGTGAAGCCGTAGCTTAGAAGACGTGAAGTCCTTGTGTTGAAGTCGTGAAGCCGTAGCATAGAAGCTGTGAAGCGGTCATGTTAAAGGTGTGAAGTCCTAGTCGTGAAGTTCTTGTGTTGAAGTCGTGAAGCCATAGCATAGAAGTTGTGTAGCGGTCGTGTTGAAGCCGTGAAGTCCTAGTCGTGAAGTCGTGAAGCGGTAGCATAAAGGTTGTGTAGCGGTCATGTTGAAGTCGTGAAGTCCTAGTCATGAAGACATGGTGTTGAAATCGTGAAGCCGCATCATAGAAGTTGTGTAGCGGTCGTGTTGAAGTCGTGAAGAAGTCGTGAAGCAGTCGTGAAGCCGTTGTGAAGTAGTCATGAATAAGTTGTGAAGAAGTTGTGTTGTGAAGTTGTGAGATTGGTTCTAGCTACGATTAGAACTCGACATTTAGCTTTGTGTCGTTAAACCCGTGTAAGCCAAAGTTGTGTACGGTTTTCTCCGCCATAAGGGAGCTTATTGAAGTTGTGAAGAAAACTCTCGAGCAAGGTGTGCTCGGGGAGTGGAGTAGGGCAAGGAAGGTGTCCTTGTAGCCGAACCACTATAAATCTCTCGTGTCTCGGTTAGATCTTTCCATACCTTATTTATTTCTTTACTTGCATCGTCATTACTTTCATACACATAGGCTTATATAATTGCTAGTATTAATTAGAGGTCGACTTCACATAAAGATCAATTTGAAAATCCATTCAAGAAACCAAAACTTTTACAATCAATTTAAAAGAATACATATATAACTAATAATAAGATTTAAGTTTTATTTTTCATAACAAACTTGAATCTAAGTTTTTAAAAGTAAACAAAGGTTTTATAATAAATTAAAAAGACGTAAAACTATTCAACCCCCCTTCTAGTTTTCCACAATTGGTATCAAGAGCCACGTCAATCAAGATCTTTAAAATATACTGTATTTTAAAACTTGAATCGATCTATGAAATTCGAAAAATATCTAGAAGGGGAATCTTTGCTAAAACCACCACTATTTGAAAACTATACTTTTCTTGAATGGAAAAATAAATTTGAAACTTATGTGAAATCAATTGATCTAGATCTTTGGCATGTCATTTCGATTGGTAATTTTGAAAGTCAAACAAAAACATATTTTGAAAGTTAAACAAAAACATATTTTGAAAGTCAAACAAAAACTGATTTTGAAAATCAAACAAAAACGGATTTTGAAAGTCAAATTGATTATTTGAAAACAAAGAATGAAATAAATAATAAAGCTAAAATAATTATTTATAAAACCTTGCCGAAAGTTGAATATGAAAGAATATTCTTCTGTAAAACGGCAAATGATAGTTGGAAAAATTTCTTAAACTTTCATCAAGAAAAATGTCAAGCCAAAGATGAGGATTTTGATCTTGTACATGAATTAGTTATCTTAGAAAATTTAATAGATAAACATTTAGATAAAATAGATACATGTGCTACTAGTTCAAATATTGTTAATGAAGGTATTAGCGACGAAGACTACATGAATCAACTCAAAAGTAAACTCAATCCAAGATCATGGAGTGACACAGACGAAGGAGAAGATCATCATCCGACTCACCTATCATTCACACGTCGATCATCATCTGAGACATTACGAAGAAAAGCTAGGACGTGAGGTAAGTTCTCTTTTTAAATTTCATAAGTAATTACTTCATGCATATAATCTTATTAATGCCTTAGGATACGCTTAGTCTGATAGGTTGCTTTGCCTTTACACTTTAGTTATATTCGTTCTGTGGCTTAATGAACTAGAAATTCTTTAGTTAGCCCCCCTAAGTATTAGTAAACCAAGCAATCTTCATATTTGGTACTCTTCGATAGGTAAATTTAGGAACTTAATTTCTTCTAAAAAGAGAATGACTACTGGAGAATCTATTGACTAGAAACTCAATTTGACCTAACGGTTGAATTGCTTCTATGTGAGAAGTTGGGTGTGTGTAACCCGTAAAAACGGTCGTGATGCATGGGATTGCGCCCTCGCAGTAGGTTTTACCTCTCAAGGGATCTCAAGAGGCTTCCAATCCCCACCAGGCAGTGTACCTGACCGTTGTAGTATAGTAAAGTGGCAAGTACCGGGGGATTGATCGTTCAACTCAAAGAATAGTGTTCGTTAGGATTGAAATTATTCTAACTAGGTCTAGAGGTGATGGATGATTCTTTTTGTATTTTTATATTTTATGGAAAGCAAGTAAAAATCTCGTGTTTTGGAAGAAGGGGCGGAATTAGTTGCTAATCAACTAATCCAAAAGCTACTAACTAAACTAATATGCAAGAAAAGTAAACTAGGGTTCTACAAGGGAAGTGACGCATGTCTACCTATGATATGTTACTCCTTGCTAGCTATCCAATTCTACCTATTGAATTGTCACACCTTGTTTTAATTGACGGGTTATATTCCTTAATACCAATCGTGGGGGTTTGTACGATCTTCCCCAACTCTATAAGCTCCTATTTCACTCCTATGTTGAGCCGGCTAAGAAGCTTCTAACATGGGATCACTAGAATTCGCTTATGCATTAAATACAACCAATTAACCTTAGTACACCTTGGTTCATGCTTCTTAAGACGTTCAAGCACGTTACCATATAGGAGGTTGGCCAGTTTTCTTAAGCCTAACATCGATATCACCCAATCAAAACAAGAAACAATAGGAAGCAAGAATTATAAACTAAACCAACTAGATCTATTGAAGTTGTCACGCCCTAATTGATGGAGATGGACACACACATCAACAAGAAATCAATAATATCTAATTAGTTATACACAAATTTCACACAATCATAGGTAAACACTAGGTGATTTAGTAAAACATAATCAATGAAGAACAAGCAACAATAATAATGGAAGACATAATTAAGATAGAATCAACACACCATTACAATATGTTTATGGAGTGATTAAGACCTTCTAAGTTGCTGGAAAAACACCTACCTAAACCCTAGAATCGGACTTAGGGTTTAGGGCTTACAAAAAGTGAAGTTATGATGTTGTATTTATAGGCAATATTTCTGTCGGCAAGGCTTGACGGCGTCAGATCGTACAAGTGACGGCGTCAACTTCCCATTTTCACCAAATTGTAGATCTTTTCGTCCTCTTCGCGTGGCCTTTTGAATCACCCAAATCCGAGTTCGTATGAAGATTTTATGGCCAAAACAGTGACAGCTACTCCGCGCGTAAGTTGTGATTGTCTTGATCAGCATGTGACGGTTTTACTAGGGTTTCTTCTTGTGCAAGTTGTCATTCTGACGTCGTCACTCAATGGCTTCTGACGTCGTCAGGTTGAGTCCTGACGCCGTCACTTTGCCGCGGTTAGGGTTTCTTGATGGCCTTCTTGACGCCGTCCCCCTTTAATCTTCCAAAATCCTCTCTGGCTTATCAAGGATTGACGGCGTCACACTGGGGCTTGACGCCGTCACAGGTACTATTCCAGCAGATTTAGAGACTTTATCGTTTTCTTCACTTTTATGCTCCAAAAACGTCCAAAATGCTTCCTTTTCCAAAGTTCATCTCCAAAGTACCTAAAATGACAAAAGGAACGATTTAGGGCAATATTTGATCAAATAAATACGATTTAGGGCTTAAATGACCCCCGAAAAGCGGTACACTTTTCGCCTCATCATGTGTAACCCGTAAAAACGGTCGTGTTTAGCCTGAATTGAGCACCACTAGTAATAGTCTCATACTCATTCTCCAACCCGAATACATTATTCTTCCTAAATATACCTAACGATAGTTTACTGTTATAAACTTTGCTTTTCACTAAAGCTTTTCATTCCTAGATGTATGTCATCCTGCATATATAAAATTTCTAGATGTTTACTTGCTCCTATGTGATTTGACTGCATGCCTTCGTAATTATTTGTTTAGTTGAATGCATTGTCATTATAATAGCTTTTGTTTTTCTCTAACTACTCTGACATGATGTATTTTTGTATTTAGTCATAATATATGCGTAAATGTCATAGGATATGTAGAAAGAGGTAGCATGTGACAATAGACTTGAGCATGAGATCTTTTATAAACCATTATTTTTTAAACCTATAATTAATGGGACTTATTTTTAAATTTGCAAAAAATTCACATTTTGGAAAAATAATTTTTCAGAAGATTATGACACATTTTTATTTTACATGTTTCACCATCCTACCTTTCTTCCAAACTTGTGTCCATAATTACGTGTTTATCAAAACCAAAGATTGGAAAAATATGTTTTCTTTCCTCATAGAAACATTTTGAAATAAAACCAAAACTATTTCATTAAAATATTTTTCACATCCACATAAAAACCCACTTTCAAACATTGTTGAATAATGCAAAAAAAATTTCTTTAAAAAAAAAAAAAAAAAAAAAAAAAAAAAAAAACATTTCTTTAAATCATGCATGGTGATCTCATATCTGTCATCTATATTTATGTATGTGACATTTATAAGTGAACTAAATTTGAAAATAACCATAATTTATTCACTAAGACCTCACTTGGTACAAGTCTAGAAGTCCATGCTATCACAACTCTACATTCCCATGCACATAGATATTCATTAGGATTATTTAACTAGCTTATTAATCTTCCTAAATATGAGACTATGAATTACTTGATGCTATGTAGTGTTTTCTTGTCTAACATATATATGTTACATGCTAAATGAGTTGTTTGCATGCTAGATAATAATGTCTAATGAATATGCTTAGCATACATAAGTTATTAAATCCTAAATTGCCTTGAAAGAAGTTGGACTTGCTTGAAACTGAACCCAAAAACACAACCTTTTCTACAAATTTATGCCAAAAACCCATTTCCAGTAATCTGGAAGTCAGCAGATGGGCGGCCCCCTTAAATACCAGCGGCGCCCCCTTAAAATTAAGGGGACCGGCCCCTATTTAAGGGGACCGGCCATCTGGAGTGACGGATTACTATTTTCCTTTTCAATTTCCAACCCATTTTATCCTATACTTCCCAAAATTCACAAACACATATTGTCACAAACCACTCTCCAAAATTTACCTTTCACAATCACATCATCACTACACCATAAATGCCCATTTGGAGGAGGAAGCTTGACATTTGCCATAACCCAACAAATGATGTTGTTCAAACTCAACCAACACCTAAACCTCATCCTAATGAACCCTTTCACACACATAACCAATCATCCATATGTCCACCTTCATTCACTCATAATTACCCAAGTTCACAAATGTCTCCACCACCAAAAGTGTCACCACCACTTCCACCAAATAACAACCACTCTCCATTATCATCACCTTCCACTCAACACTTGAAGTTCATTGAAGAACTCAAGGAAGCCCATGAGCTTAATGCTCTCCTTGCTTTGCACCTTGCTCAAAGCAACTTAAACCCATCACCATCCATATCACCATCATTACCATCATCACCACATCACTTGATTCAAATTGAGAAACATGTCAACAATTGTCCTTGTTGCATCCTTCTCCAAAATCAAACCATCATTACCATCATCACCATTCATCTCACCATCATTACCATCATCACCACATCACTTGAGTCAAATTGAGAAACATGTCAACAATAGTCCTTGTTGCATCTTTCTCCAAAGTCAAACCATCACCTTAAATGAGCGTCTCACTTGGATTGAGTATCTTCTCACTAGATCTAATCCAACACCACCAATTGAACAACATCAAAACCCTCATTCAACATGGTCAAGTCCAAGCTCTCCACCTCCAATTCATCTATCAACACTCTCTCCAACATCCATACACCCAAACTTACAACCCCATTAATCCAATATTTTTTACCCCCTCTTTACCATCATCCATCCAAAATAATCCAAGTTTTCATGTCTCAAGCAAGTCCAATGGATCTCTTAGGCAATTTAAAATTTTCTACTTATTGTATGCTTTAAGCAAAATATGTGTTGTATCAATAATTATGTTTTTAACATAATTATTTTCAACTAATGAATGCTTTATTTCTTGTCTTTAATATATGATTGTTGTGCTTATTGCCTGTATACTTGATATCATGATATATATATACATGCTTGATGATTAATAACATGCTTATTTCATAATATGTTTTAAATGTATGCATGCGTATTTAACATGTTTATGCCACTATTTAATCATTCTTGATTTACATGATTCAAATGGAGCTTGCTGCAAAAACACCCTAAAAATGACCCTTTTCTGGAAAAATTTCAAATTTGGTCGCTTGGGAAAACACCAGATGGGCGGCCCCCTTAATTCCCAAGGCGGTCCCCTTAATTTTAAGGGGGCCGGCCTACAATTAAGGGGACCGGCCATCTGGGCAGTAAAATTTACTTTTTTCTTTTGCATCTTGCGACCCCTTTTATCTAGCCCAAACCTTACCTAAATCAACCATTACCTCCATCAAACACCCATTTTCATTCACCATGCTATCACCAAAATCATCTCTAAGACACCAAAACTCCATCACCACCACCTCAATGTTAATCCCCAAGTGCACCAAATGCACCATCAAAAACACCCTTCACTCATGACACAACATCTTCATCCATACCTTCCACTTCATCCATCAATAACTACATCAACTCACACCTTTCATCACCACCATCAAGAGCATCAACTCCACCTCCTACTCAAGAACCTCCATTCACCCAACTTGTCATTTCCATATCATCAATAACACCTCTTGATGATCATTTCTCATCATCACCAATACCACCACACCCATAAACGAACCATCATCTTTGGTCTTAGAGATGAGATACACTACATGTTTTCATCCCTTGAACACATGCTTAAAACCAACCTCCACCACAACCTCCATCATTTTCACCCACTACACTACCACCACCTTCATTCTCACCAAATTAAGCATATGCAATGCTTAATCAAAAATAATTTTTCAAACCATTTTGTGTGCAAGCCCCATGGAAGATCATGTACTCCTAGAATGATTATGTAGATTGCATTACTTACTAGCTAATTAGGATTGAATATAATCTTGGATGGTTGTGTATTGATACACAACATTTTTTAATGAATGTCTTTATATGCATGCTTATTTTTGCTATATATATGCTTGTGCTTCTAATATTTTTCTTGCAAGTATTCCATATATCGATTCCTTGGTACCCCCAAACGAGGGGGAGTACACATCAAGGGGGAGTTTTCGTCCCGACAAATTTCACGTTTGAATTTTGTCGGCTTAACCTTTTTGATTCTACAAAAAGGGGGAGAAGTGAATGTAAACTCACTAAATACTTGTCCAAAAATAAACTTTTTGGTTTAATGAGTTTAGGTTTTGTAATCATCAAAAAGGGGGAGATTGTTGACATAAATAAATGTCTAAAAACATTATCAATATTTATTCATATCTCTATGTTTTGATGATCACAAAATGTAAACTCATTAAAACATAAACTTATAAATTAAACAAGTACTTAGTTGTAAATATTCACTTCTACAACTAAAATCACTTAAGGTATGAATGAACTAATGCTTAATGCATTATATGATCAAAGGAACATTTTCTTAAAAAACTAGATTTTTTATAAAACATCAAAAACATTTTATATATTTTTGAAAAACATTTTTGGCATTAAATAAAAATGTTTAATCTTTTATAAAAATATGAATTCAAATTTTTAACCAAAATCAGTTAAAATGTTCCAGAAAAACCTTCCTCACAAAAGGACAAAATTGGCCAACGTTCAGTAGGGGCGGCCCCCTTAATTTTACTAGGAGGCCCCCTTAATAATTAAGGGACCGCCCCCGCTCCAGTAGGCTCCAGCTGTCCAGATTTTTCCCTATAAATACAAGCCTTCTCCTGGATTTTTTTCTTAACCTTTTGCACTAAAACTTTCTGTTGTAGATCTCATTTCATATCTTAAATAAACCTTTGATCATGTAATCTTAAGCATTGGTTTCCAAGTGATCCAAGCTTCCACCATCCAAGTGCAAAAGAAGAATACTTCTATCAATCAAGATTAGAAGTATTACAACTTAGTATCATTTTGTTACTTAAGTTGTGTGTTTAACAAAGTTTGTAAATCATTCATTCATTTGTATGTAAGGTGTGTGTTGTAGATTAGTGTTGTGTGTAAGTAGTGAAGATGTTGTATAAGTAGTTGTGGTATAGAAGTTGTGAGGTCAAAGTGTAGAAGTCGTGAAGCCATTGTGTAGAAGTCGTGAACCCGTGGTGTAGAAGTTGTGAAGCCGTAGCTTAGAAGACGTGAAGTCCTTGTGTTGAAGTCGTGAAGCCGTAGCATAGAAGCTGTGAAGCGGTCGTGTTAAAGGTGTGAAGTCCTAGTCATGAAGTTCTTGTGTTGAAGTCGTGAAGCCATAGCATAGAAGTTGTGTAGCGGTCGTGTTGAAGCCGTGAAGTCCTAGTCGTGAAGTCGTGAAGCCGTAGCATAGAGGTTGTGTAGCGGTCATGTTGAAGTCGTGAAGTCTTAGTCATGAAGACATAGTGTTGAAGTCGTGAAGCCGCATCATAGAGGTTGTGTAGCGGTCGTGTTGAAGTCGTGAAGAAGTCGTGAAGAAGTCGTGAAGCAGTCGTGAAGCCGTTGTGAAGTAGTGAGATTGGTTCTAGCTACGATTAGAACTCGACATTTAGCTTTGTGTCGTTAAACCCGTGTAAGCCAAAGTTGTGTACGGTTTTCTCCGCCATAAGGGAGCTTATTGAAGTTGTGAAGAAAACTCTCGAGCAAGGTGTGCTCGGGGAGTGGAGTAGGGCAAGGAAGGTGTCCTTGTAGCCGAACCACTATAAATCTCTCGTGTCTCGGTTAGATCTTTCCATACCTTATTTATTTCTTTACTTGCATCGTCATTACTTTCATACACATAGGCTTATATAATTGCTAGTATTAATTAGAGGTCAACTTCACATAAAGATCAATTTGAAAATTCATTCAAGAAACCAAAACTTTTACAATCAATTTAAAAGAATATATATATAACTAATAATAAGATTTAAGTTTTATAACAAACTTGAATCTAAGTTTTTAAAAGTAAACAAAAGTTTTATAATAAATTAAAAAGACGTAAAACTATTCAACCCCCCTTCTAGTTTTCCACATTTGGTATTGTGTATGTTTGTGATATCTAAAAAATGTTCAAATCTATTTATAAACAAAATATTAACGGTCGGATATTAATTTCTAAACGTTATCAAACGTTTATTTTTTGAAATGCCTGATACAAAGTACAAGTGAGAAACTCCTCGTGCAGACGAGGAAGGCTTGGACGGCGTGGCACGAGCAAGGGGGAGGTATCACGGCGAGGCACAAGCAAGGCTCACGGCGAGCCACGAGCATACCATACCGGGTGCTCTTGTTATACATGTTATAATGATTAATAAATTATTTCTAACACAAAATCCTAAAAAAATTAACACTTAGAGCGGTGGGTGTCGTCCTGCCAAACATCTCGTGCCGTTCTCCAAAACCAGTGCCACGTCAGCAAAACATTGAACGGCACCAGAAACCCTTTGGCACCACATTTTGTGCCGTTACCGTTGGCACAAAAAAATGTGGTGCCGTTGGCCTTTTTTTTTTTTTTTTTTTTTTTCATTTACATAAAATAAAACATACACAATATTAACTAAAATAAACTTCATTAAATAAAAGAAAAATACAAATTACATTAATTAAAAAAAAGTACATAAAAATAAAAAAAAAGTACGTAAACAAGAAATAAAAATTACAAACTAGTGATTATGGTGTGGGTATGTAGGAGACAAGAAGTACATGGAAGTACTAAAGGTGTAGGGAAATATTATGAAAATATTGGGGATAAGATTTGAGAGGATTTTGAAATGGTTGGAGGATTAGTTTGGTGTACAGAATAATCAAATGATTGATTATGGCTTAATCACAATATTGTTAAGAAAGAAAAGAGTTTATAATTATGATTATGGGTTGAGAAAATCAAAGGTTACTTATAATCTCAAGTAACTCAACATCGAGTATTCATAAGTTCATAATACGTGAATTTCCACGACTCGACGTAATCAAAATTGTTAGACCCGTTTCCCGGGTAGTGGGACCCCACCCTAGATGAAATTGACCCAAGCCTAAGTATGTTTGACCAAGAGTATGTGTTGTCTAAGGGCAATGGTTATAGTGTTAAGTGTTAGCCTGTTATAGCCTAGATGCGGCGCATCTAGGAAGTACATGCGGTGTATGGTAGAATGGAAAGTAGAATCGATTGGTTATAGTCCATGCGCCGTATTAGAGAAGGAGATACGGCGTATCTAAGGGGTAGCATGGATGCGGCGCATCTAAAATATAGATGCGGCGCATCGACCTTAAATAAGCAGAATGGACAGAATTGCCCTTGTAGCTAGAACCTTCCCCATTTATCTATAAGATACCACACTCTCCTGTAAAAGAGAGTGTGTTTCTGTGGGTGTCGAGCTAAAGGAGAAAGAAAGGATGATATGATGAGATGATGATGGTTTAATGGTGATAATTCAAGAATGAAGTCTATAGCTTGTCCTAGCATGGTTATCAAGTAAGTAATGGTGCTTAATTAGTGTTTAATTGATGATTAAGAATCTAGGGTTTGTGAACCCTAACTTGGGATTAAAGGGTAAATAGTGTTTTAAGATAATTAAGAAGTAATTATGATTATGTGATGAGTTTTTAATGGGTTTAAGTTGGTAAATGATGGGGTTGACTATCATATAATCAATATATGATTATATGATGATTAAAAGTGTTTAGAGGTTAGTTATGGTGGTATTAATCATGAGTATAGCTAATGATTATGTATTATATGCTATGATGATAATGGTTTAGGATGTAATGATGATGAAGATAAAAGATGAAGATGTTGAAGATGATGTTAGTGATAGTATTGGCTTGGACTCAAGGTAAGTAAACCGGCTATAAAATGATGTTATGATGACTTCTATGCATTATGTGTCTAGATGATCATATATGCTAAGATTAATGAATGTTTGTGTGATGTTGTTATGTGTTAGTAAGTGTAAGGTAGTGATGGATTAGGCAAGATTGGATTAAGGTATGTGTTTATGTTTGATGTATTGAAGGAATTAGGGTTATGATGTGTAATGTGAGAATGAATTATAATGTTATGTTATACCCGTTTTACTTACTAAGCATTCGTGCTTACGGTTTAAGTGTTTAATGTTTTGTAGGCGAAAGTGTTGAGATGAAGGCTTGGATAAGGATTAAGGTTGGATATGCGGTTGGTAGAAGAATGGGTAAGAAATAGAGCTAGGTAGATACCGAGCTCAAGTGTATGAGTTTGTACCCCCGCGAGTTAAATGTTGTTCTGTAACGAGTAAACAAGTGTCTAAATGTATGTCAATAGTCGTATGACGTTTTGGTGGTCAAATGGTATATCAAAGTGTAGTTTATATGTTTATGGTCAACGTTAAAGGGGTGTTTGGCATAAGATTGTTTATACCCATTTTGAATAATAAACGGGTCGAGTGTTATCGTAACATGTGTGATGTGTTAAATGAATGATTTCTGTAATGTTTATAAAGTGGAAAAGGTGTCAAAGTGGATTATGTGGTGTGTTGAGTATATGTAGGTTTTCCTGCTGAGGTTCTGTTTAAATTGGTCGATGCGGCGTATCTAATATATTAGATGCGACGCATCAGAAGTTTAAGGTAGATACGGCGTATCTACTACATTAGATGCGGCGTATCAGAAGTTCAAGTTGATGCGGCGTATCACTTTAGGTGGATACGGCGCATGGTATGATACGGCGTATCCCTCAAGGGATGCGGCGTATCGTCAGTCAGAAGGATTGTCTGGTTATGATATAATGCTAAAATGTGAAATGTTTTGAAAGGTGTTCGAGTATATGTCTTTGCAAAGTATTTTAAAGGGTTTAAATGTTATAAGTTCTGGTTATTTAGATGAAGCATTGTATAAGTCCGGTAAAGTCAAGCGTTTCCGCGTCAAAAGTCAAAGTTTTTGGTCAAAGCGGGCACGGGGTGTTACAAATTGGTATCATAGCTTCGGTTTAAGTGAATTAGGTTTCCTTTAGGTTGCCTAGACTTAAACCACTCGTAGAAATGTTGGACGTAGGTGTAAGAAATGCGTAAGTTAAATGTTTAAGTTATAAGAAGGAAAGTGTGATATGTTAGGTGGACCAAAATTAATGAATGATGTATGTGCCTTATGTGCTAATGTGTATGTGATGTAAGTCCAAGAAGGACTTGAAATGTTAAAGTGATTAGTTAGCCATGCACCTTGGTTGGTGCCGGTGATTGGTTGTGATTTCATAAGTGTATGTTAGCCTAGCGATAATGGAATGAGAATAGGAATGGTATTCGGTATTAGAGACGGGCTAATAAGTAAATCTAAATGTTGATGTTTAAAGTATGGAACATTATAAATGTGCTAAACTATAACGTGAAAAGATAAGATAAGTTAAAGAATTAATAAAGTAGGGTTGGATGGTACGAAAGGTAAAGAATGAGATTAATAAATGACGACATGTAATGATTATGACCCGTAAGATGTTAACAGCCAATATATGGTCTTGTTATACATATACACGCCTAATGAATGACGTTAAGGTAGTATAGAGACGGGCTAAGGGTACGTAAGATAACGAGGATGAATGATATGATAGAACATAATTGATGAAATCGAATGGTATTGCTTAAATGCATAAATAACTAAGATAAGATAAGTCAAGGTATAAGAACAAGAACGAAATGAGTATGCATAAGGTTAAGGTATGGTCTTAAAATCATTATATTACGGCTAAGGCGATTAGCGGTAATTATTATAATGAAAGCGTGTGTTGCAGAAAACGATATGTGTAAGGACTTGGGAGTATAGTAACATGTGATATAAAAAGATGGAAATGGCTAGCACGGGGTAAATAATGTAAGCTAGAGTGAAAAATGTAACGATGTAGAAAATGCGTAGATAACTAAAACGTGCAAGAAGAACGAATGATGCTAACGGACGAATGTAAGTTAACCTATGCAAGGTTTAGAAGTAAAAAGAGTCGGGTGGACTAAAGGGTAAGGTAAGAGGATGAAAATGACTAAAGCGAAATTAGAATGTAAGACAATAAACACATAGAAGTGTGTAATTATAATAAGCAAGTTCATATGCACTATGAGGTTGCGTTCACAAAATAAAATGAATGGAATAGTACGTGTGTGTTAAATGATTAATAGCTTGGATCCAATGTGATAATGTGAAAGAGATAAAGTTTGAATGATAATGATCCTTTGGGATGGATGTTAAAGGTGGTATCCTTCGGGATGACCAGGTCAAAGAATGTAAGGAAATCCTTCGGGATGTGTTAAAGATCCTCCGGGATAAAATGTATTGCCTTCACCGGCAAAGATTGCCTACATCCTTGGCATGTGTAATATTCCCTCCGGGGAAAAATGTTAAAGTAAAGTGGATCCAAGCTAGGAAATGAAAAGTTTAAATATGAAAATGAAAATGAAAAGTTAAAACGTGAAATAATAAAAATGCGAGTGTTGTGTCGGAAGTGTATAAGTAGGATGGTTTATGGTTTCTTTATTTAAATGGATTGGGACGCCTTTTCATTTGAATAAAGAATTCGTAAATCACCGAACCATGAGTTTGTATTTCTTGATTTACATCGTTTGGGACGCCTCTCCATGTAAATGAGGAAGTACAAATGAGTGGGCTTATGTGTTCCCGACATGGAGGATGACTAGGGGTAATAAGGAACTAGGATAGGTGGATAGACGATGAGTTGAATGACGACCCTAGGTGGGAAACGTCAAGTGAAGTATAGGACTTAGGTGTTTTAAGTGTGAGCTGAAACGATTAAAGTTTGAAACGATATGCTTGTTGCAATATGAATTGGAGAAAATGTGAGATAATGAATGCTAATAAACGCTAATATGGACTAAAAGCTCTATAAACTTCGAGAAGAAAAGTAAAGGCGAATGTAACGTATAGTAAAATGTCAATGAGTTAGTGGTAAGGTTGCGATAAAAGTAGAAAGTTAACGAATATTCGGCTTATGAAAAGTTAAAAAGGGGTATGTAATGTTCAAGTGACATATAGTCCTTGACGAAAAAGTTAAAGGAAACTAGTTAGAAAGGTATGTGATAGACGTAGGGATGTTAAATGGCATGCATTCGAGGCTAGGATTATGCACTGAACGACATAATGATTGAAAAAGAAATGAAAGAATTGAGAAGTTAACTAGAAACGATTTGAGTTAAGAGTATGAAGTGCGAATAGTGGATTTAGAATTGTAAGATCACTTAGATCGAGCAATAAAAAGGGGGATGAAGAATGGAAAGTGCTAAGAATGGAGATAAGGTGAATTGGTTTTGGATAGTAATGGACGAGAGATTTCGGGGACGAAATCTAAATAAGGGGGGTAGAATTGTTAGACCCGTTTCCCGGGTAGTGGGACCCCACCCTAGATGAATTTGACCCGAGCCTAAGTATGTTTGACCAAGAGTATGTGTTGTCTAAGGGCAATGGTTATAGTGTTAAGTGTTAGCCTGTTATAGCCTAGATGCGGCGCATCTAGGAAGTACATGCGGCGTATGGTAGAATGGAAAGTATAATCGACTGGTTATAGTCTATGCGCCGTATTAGAGAAGGAGATACGGCGTATCTAAGGGGTAGCATGGATGCGGCGCATCTAAAATATAGATGCGGCGCATCGACCTTAAATAAGCAGAATGGACAGAATTGCCCTTGTAGCTAGAACCTTCCCCATTTATCTATAAGATACCACACTCTCCTGTAAAAGAGAGTGTGTTTATGTGGGTGTCGAGCTAAAGGAGAAAGAAAGGATGAGATGATGAGATGATGATGGTTTAATGGTGATAATTCAAGAATGAAGTCTATAGCTTGTCCTAGCATGGTTATCAAGTAAGTAATGATGCTTAATTAGTGTTTAATTGATGATTAAGAATCTAGGGTTTGTGAACCCTAACTTGGGATTAAAGGGTAAATGGTGTTTTAAGATAATTAAGAAGTAATTATGATTATGTGATGAGTTTTTAATGGGTTTAAGTTGGTAAATGATGGGGTTGACTATCATATAATCAATATATGATTATATGATGATTAGAAGTGTTTAGAGGTTAGTTATGGTGGTATTAATCATGAGTATAGCTAATGATTATGTATTATATGCTATGATGATAATGGTTTAGGATGTAATGATGATGATGATAAAAGATGAAGATGTTGAAGATGATGTTAGTGATAGTATTGGCTTGGACTCAAGGTAAGTAAACCAGCTATAAAATGATGTTATGATGACTTCTATGCATTATGTGTCTAGATGATCATATATGCTAAGATTAATGAATGTTTGTGTGATGTTGTTATGTGTTAGTAAGTGTAAGGTAGTGATGGATTAGGCAAGATTGGATTAAGGTATGTGTTTATGTTTGATGTATTGAAGGAATTAGGGTTATGATGTGTAATGTGAGAATGAATTATAATGTTATGTTATACCCGTTTTACTTACTAAGCATTCGTGCTTACGATTTAAGTGTTTAATGTTTTGTAGGCGAAAGTGTTGAGATGAAGGCTTGGATAAGGATTAAGGTTGGATATGCGGTTGGTAGAAGAATGGGTAAGAAATAGAGCTAGGTAGATACCGAGCTCAAGTGTATGAGTTTGTACCCCCGCGAGTCAAATGTTGTTTTGTAACGAGTAAACAAGTGTCTAAATGTATGTCAATAGTCGTATGACGATTTGGTGGTCAAATGGTAGATCAAAGTGTAGTTTATATGTTTATGGTCAACGTTAAAGGGTTGTTTGGCATAAGCTTGTTTATACCCATTTTGAATAATAAACGGTCAAGTGTTATCGTAACATGTGTGATGTGTTAAATGAATGATTTGTGTAATGTTTGATGACGTATAGTCCGTATTCGGGTCATGAACCCGGCCCATACTTAAGTCCATCACGAATGGACTCAAGCCCGTCACGATATGGGCTATTGCGATAACGGTTTGGGCTCACGATGGCCCAAACCCAACGCTATTTATGGCTGCGATAATATATCTTTTATTTATGGGATATATATTGCCTAACTGCCCTACGCGGGATACACCGAAGATTGGGGAACACGAAACCAATAAGGATTTCATGTCCATATAATAGAGGGCATCTCAACCCTCACAAAGGTACGATTCACAAAACCCTAACTCTTCTACAAACCCTAAAACCGATTACTTACTCTCACGCCGGAGGATAATCGTGGGAGACAATCCCACGATAAGCCTAACGGTGTTTTTCTGTTTTCTTAGTGCACAGGTCTCAAGCATTAAGATCGGATTGGTACGGAATCATGGAACGCCCAACTTTTGTATCAACAAGTGGCGCCATCCGTGGGACCCTACACTAAGAGCTTTGCTAAGAACTAGAATGACGAAGCACGGAAAGGAGCGGACTCCGCATGCGAAGAAAACGCATGACGATTTACTAGGGAAGAAACAGCAAACTGATGTGGCCTCCAAGCAGACCTCTGGAACAACCAGTGTGCCTAGAAACTTTGGAGCGAACTCAGATCTGCTCCTTACTCCAGTGGAACCACTCACTATGACTACCAATGCTACTACAACAAGTACTAGCGCGGTAGACCCACAGCGCACTCCCTTTGCCATGCCAGAAGTGAACTTCTCTGAGCCACCAAATGCGCCTATCCGAAACAAGGATTTTGTCTTGGAAACGGACTCCATCGCGCTGGAAGGAGTCACGCCTGAACTAGCGCCAAGTGACTTCGTATCTCAAAACTACGAAGCCTTGGCTGCGCTCATGCAAGAGGAGGCAAAGAAGAGGTCAAGCCAAAGTCTGCACGCCAGACTCAACTTCGACCCTGAGTACGAAGAATCCCCACCGCGTTACCGAAAGGAAAGACGCGAGAAGGATAACCGCAAACAACCGGTGTTTACCAGGATTGGAAGGAAGGTTGTGGATGATGAAGCAGCCAACTTCCAGCATCTAGAGGAGCATGAAGATGGGGAACGGCGCACCAATTTCCACACTAGGCTTGGTAGTCGCAGGGTTCAGGATAGGCTTGGGCGACGGTGCTCCCCAAGTGAAAGTCCTTCAAGCTCTGATTCTGAAGATAGTCGGCGCAAGCGACGCAGAGGAGCAAGCTCAGATTCTGAGGATAGTCGACGCAAGCGTCACAAAAGAGTACGCCCATCTTCAAGTGATTCCTCGGACAACGAGGACAAAGAAACTGGACACTGGAAATCAAGGGGGAAATACCGCGACCAGGAAGACGAAGACATGTCTCTTCCTTGGCGTCGCCAAAAAGTTGATGCGTTTACTAGGCGCATCAGCGATTTTTCGGAGAATAAGAAAAGGCGCATGCCTGCCAACGTCAAAACATATGATGGGACAGGTGATCCTGATGATCACCTAAAAATTTTCGAATCAGCAGCCACTATCGAAAATTGGCCACAACCTGTGTGGTGCCATATGTTCAACTCTACATTAGTAGGGAATGCGCGCAACTGGTTTAGTAAGCTTCCACGCAGAAGCATCGGTGGGTTTGAAGAGTTGCGTAAGGCGTTTCGTTTAAACTTTACTCAAAGGAAGAAGTGCGCCAAAAACCCTGTCGAACTCGCTAGGGTTAAACAGCGACAAGGGGAATCCACAAGCGCTTTCATGGAACGCTTTAAGGACGAATGCATGCAAGTCAAAGCGTGCCCAGAGCTACTAAAAATATCGGGTTTTATGAATGCAATCAATAACCCAAATTTGATAAAAAAAAAGTTAAATGATAAGGTTCCCCTAACCTTTGACGAACTCATGAAACGAACGAGGTCCTTCGTCCAAGGAGAAGCAGCCGCTGCAGATAGCAAGAAAGGCTACTCGAACCATAGGTCACAAGAAGAGTCAAGGAGACAATCCAATGACCAGAATGGCAATCGCAACAAAAGCTATCGCAACCAAGGAGGCGGAAGGGGAAACGACAAGTACACCCCATTAACAAAAACTCCAAAGGAGATATTCGCGACTGAAGGTGCTAACTTTCCAAGACCCCCACCTATGCGCACCCCTGAGGATCGGCGCGTAGGGAACGGATATTGCGAGTATCACGCACAGAAGGGCCATACCACTAATGAGTGCGTCCAGTTACGCCAACTAATCGAGAAACTAGTGAAAGAAGGCAGGTTGGACCACCTCGTTAAAAACATTAAGGAGGGGAAAGACAAGCAGAGAACCGGAGGCAAGAAGGAAGCGCCTAAAGAAAAAGCTGATACTATCTACATGATACAGTCATGGCAGCGAAAGATTAGGCAAAAGGTGAGCCAGAAGTTCTCTCATGGAAGTGAAATCTCCTTCCCCACCTTAACTGCGGACAACGCAGTGGCAGAACCACTTACCATTGAAATAAATGCGGGGGGTCACGACATCCACCGCATGTATGTCGATGGGGGCGCATCAGCGGATATAATGTATGAACATTGCTTCAAGAGATTGCGTCCTGAAATACAAAGACAGTTAAGTCCAGCCACGACTCCACTTACTGGCTTTACAGGAGAGAAGATATGGCCTATGGGGCAACTGCGCTTACTAGTTGCTGTCGGTAACAAGGAACATTCCACGACAGCCTGGATGAACTTTATGGTGATCAAATCCCCTTCGCCATACAATGGCATCATTGGAAGGTCAGGAATCTCAGCGTTGCGCGCGGTACCATCCACAGCGCATGGGATGCTCAAATTCCCAGTAGAAGGTAGCATTGTCACCATTTACAACAACGCTGCGCCACCAAAAGAATGTAACACGATTACATGTGAGACGACGTACGTCCCAGAACAGAGCGCAGCTAAAGTTCCAAATTTGAAGGTCGCAATTCACCCTGATTACCCAGAGCAAGAAGTATCAATCGGAGGATCGCTGTCTGACAAAGGCAGAGCAGCTGTGTGCACACTCTTACAGAGGAATCTGGATATCTTTGCCTGGGAACCAAAACACATGACTGGCGTACCACGATCGATAGCAGAACATAAGTTACAAATCCGACAAGGATATTCACCGGTAAGGCAGAAAAAGCGCGGCCAGGCTCCAGAGCGCGCAAAAGCCATACTAGAAGAAGTACACAAACTTGTGGACGCTGGCATCATGCGGGAAGTCTATTACCACGATTGGCTCTCCAACCCAGTGATGGTCAAAAAGAGCGATGGTAGTTGGCGAATGTGTGTGGACTTCACTGACCTTAATAAAGCATGTCCACAGGACTGCTACCCACTACCAGAGATTGACTGGAAAGTGGAATCGTTGTGTGGATATCCCTTTAAGTGTTTCTTGGACGCATACAAAGGGTACCACCAAATCCAAATGGCCAAGGAAGACGAGGAAAAAACAGCTTTCCACACAAGCCAAGGGGTCTACTGTTACACAAAGATGCCTTTTGGTCTGAAGAACGCGGGCGCCACCTACCAGCGATTGGTAGATAATGCATTCGAAAAGCAAGTGGGCCGCAACTTAGAAGTTTATGTGGATGATCTTGTCATAAAGAGCCATACGGAGGACGAAGTGGTGCGCGATATAGAAGAAACATTTAGAACGCTACGGGCGATCAACATGAAGTTAAATCCCAAGAAGTGCACTTTCGGTGCTACAGAAGGAATGTTCTTGGGATATCTGATAGAACCAGATAGCATTAAGCCTTGCCCAGAAAAGACAGACGCTGTTCTCCAACTTCCTTCACCGCGCACGTTGAAAGAAGTTCAATCTCTAAATGGAAAGCTAGCCGGTTTGAACAGATTCCTGTCCAAATCAGCGGATAAGTCACTTCCCTTATTCAAAACACTCAAGAAGTGCACTAAAAAGGGAGACTTCCGGTGGACTGCGGAAGCGGAAGAAGCTTTCACCAAGCTTAAGCAACATATAGCAGCGCTTCCTAAGCTAGTCGCACCCCGACCAGGGGAGGAGTTAATCATCTACTTATCCGCCACCCAGGGAGCGATCAGCGCAGTGCTGCTGACGGATAGGAATTCTGTACAAACACCAGTGTATTTTGTAAGTAAGGCACTCAAAAAGACAGAGATCAACTACAGCTCAATGGAGAAGTTGGTTTTGGCGTTAGTATTTGCTGCTAAAAGACTGCGCCGATACTTTCAAGCGCACCCCATAGCAGTAATTACTGACCAACCTATCAAACAAGTTATCTCTAAACCTGACGCATCGGGCCGATTAGAAAAATGGAGTGTGCTATTAGGAGAGTATAACATCTCTTACAGGTCACGCACTGCGGTTAAAGGGCAAATACTAGCAGACTTCATCATCGAAAAACCAGATACCGATGACGCACCCCCACCGAGCAAGGTAGAATTACAAGAACCATGGGTCTTGTTCACAGATGGATCTTCATGCGTGGATGGATCGGGCGCTGGCCTTATCCTCACTAATCCAGAAGGAATGGAATTCACTTACGCACTGCGTTTTGAATTCACAGCCACGAACAACGAGGCAGAATATGAAGCCCTAATCGCTGGATTACGCATTGCAAACCGAATGGGTGTACATAACCTAGAAGCAAACGTGGACTCCCGATTGGTAGCCAACCATGTGTTGGGCGAGTATGTGGCTAAAGAGGATAACATGGTCCAATACCTCGACAAAACCAAATCGCTAATACAAGGCTTCGACAGGTTTACAATTAAGCAAGTTCCCAGAGGCGAGAATAAAAAAGCGGATGCGCTCAGTAAGATCGCATCCACCAGCTTCGCGCACCTGTCAAAAAAAGTTTTAGTGGAGATCCTAAAGAATAAATCCATCTCGGAGATGGAGATATCCACGGTAATAGAGGAAGAGAATCCTACATGGATGATCCTATTATCGACTTTATAAGCAAGGGTAACTTGCCCGCTGAGCAGAAGGACGCTAGACGGATACGGCGCGCAGCTCAGAGGTTCGAACTTAGAGATGGTATTCTATATCGACGCTCATTCCTACAACCATGGCTTAGATGCGTTGGACCTCTTCAGGCAGATTACGTACTCCGAGAGATCCACGCTGGTTCATGCAGTATGCATTCAGGACCACGGTCCGTCGTAGCGCGAGCATTGCGCTCAGGATACTATTGGCCTACTATGCACCGTGATGCGCGCGATGTGATAAAGAAATGCAACGACTGCCAAGTTCATAGACCCATCCCGCGCAGACCACAACAAGAGCTAACGCCTATCACTTCTCCATGGCCATTCTATAAGTGGGGTATCGACATCGCAGGTCCCTTCCCTGTCGCAGCAGGAGGAATTAAATTCCTTATCGTTGCAATAGACTACTTCACTAAATGGATTGAAGCAAAGGCAGTAGCAACGATCACAGGTAATCAAGTAAAACGCTTTGTTTGGGAAAATATTGTATGCCGCTTTGGATTACCTGGGGAGATTGTTTCGGACAATGGAAAACAATTCCGCGATAACCCATTCAAAGACTGGTGCGCAGAGTTACATATCACACAACACTTCGCATCAGTAAAACACCCACAAACCAATGGTTTAGTTGAGCGCGCAAATCGCAGTTTAGGCGAAGGAATTAAAGCGCGCCTGGACAAACACAAAGGAAGATGGGTGGACGAATTATCGCATGTCTTATGGGCGCATCGCACGACAATCAAGGTTAGTAATGGAGAGACTCCTTTTTCCCTTGTCTACGGGACAGAAGCTGTCATACCAGCTGAAATTGGGATGCCAACTATCCGCACCGCGGAAGTTAATGTCGCGACCAATGATGACGAACGACGGATAGATTTGGACCTACTGGAGGAAAGGCGCGAGCGCGCAGCCATACGGGAGGCAAAAACCAAGTCAAAGATGAAGGGATACTACGATGCTAAAGTTCGAAGCACCTCATTCAGACCTGGCGACTTTGTGTACCGCGCTAATGATGCAAGCCACGCAGAAGACACAGGTAAACTTGGACCAAAGTGGGAAGGACCCTATGAGGTCGTTGAAGCACTAGGACAAGGCGCGTACAAGTTGCGCGACATGGAAGGCCGTGAGCTACAACGCACATGGAATATCTGCAACCTCAAGAGATGCTATCTTTAGGAAAGGTTACGACCCAATGCATGGACACACACGCACTTTAGTAAGTGCCAAATAAATATCCATGTATTTACATTCTTTGTTTCATTTAGACAAATGTTTTTTTTTATCTTTTTTACAAAAACTTGCAAGTATTAATAAAATGTTGCGGTTTCTAGCTAACTCCGTGACACACTTTACTTTATTGCTTACATATAATTTATGTCTCAATATTGTTTATTATTTATCTTTTGCCTACATGGCGTGCATGCACTAATTAAAAAACCCACGATGGTAAAAGGATGAGTAAACCTAACAAATGACTCGTTGAGTAAGAGGGTTGCAAACCCATCAACACCGGATCACGCATCCTTGTTAAACACCTTATTCTCAAGACGTTGGAGTAAGTTCCATGCGTACCCCACGACGGGTACACATCAATGCATACTGTGCGCGTTTAACAAATCAGGAGTTAAGACAACTAACCCCTTAGTATGGCCCTAGTAGCACGCTGTAATCCATACACTTGTGCACCCCATGATGGGTACACAGCAACTTGTAAATTTCATACACAATTATGTTATATACAACCATGTCATACACGACTATGTCATAATTTTCATACAAGATAAGTATAAGTGATTATGAATCCTTGTAAACCCTCTTCAAATGTGTTTATACAAGCGATTTGACTCTTAGACATCTTTTATGCAAAAATAACTAAGTACAAACGTTATAAACCATAGCCAAATTTGATATAATATGCATACAATGGTATTATTCAAAATCAACGCTTCATTATAACAAGTTCATCAAGAGTACACATCCAACAAGCATACGTACAAGGAAAAAGTGGACATATAACAAAATACCACTACACTAAAACTACCAAGACATGCTACGCGTACGCCTTAGCCCTGAGCTACCTGCCTGGTGCGCTACACGACCAGCATCTGTAAGCAGCTGCAACAACTTAGCATCCTCAGGCGCTACTGTTAGTACGGTAATAGGCACCCCATCAGATCTAGGAATGTGAGCTGCGCCAAGACCATACAGGATAGCCTTCCCCTTCTGACCCCTCTTCTTGGCAAGTCTCATCTCGTGAGCTTCCAAAGATGTCTTCAATGGAATCTCTTTCTCAAGAGCAAAAGGGTTTAGGATGTCACGAGGGCGAGCAAAAATGGGCACCTGTAGCTGAGACACATCCGGCTTCAAAAAATAATCATGCTGCTCCTCAGCATTCGCGGATGAATGTCTAGGCAAAGTCAAACCCTCCATAATCACACTAATAGGGAAGTCCTGGTCCCGCTCCAACTGCGCTATATGAGGAAGCTCAAAAAGTTTTAACTTCTCCATAGCAGAAACAAGCTCGCCATAAGCATTCTCATTATAACCAGGCACTTCTGAAGGAGACATCGCCAAAACCTTGGATGCGCACAGTTCCTCTACCGCCTCCGCCCTACCACGCGCTAGGGCACATTGAACCACATTCCCGAAGGACTCCTTAACCTCTCGAGACTCCAGCGTGGTCATGGCGGCCAGACGCAAACCATGGCTGATAAGCCACCTGCGCTCAGCTATAGTCGACATCAGATGAGGATACAACTCCTCGTCATACTCAATGCTGAGTTTGCGCAGTTTGCCCTCCTGATTCTCCAGCAAGCTCTCCACAGCCTTGCGGAACGCATCCAGATCAGACATGAGCTTCCCCTTATTCAGCTCCATATATCTCATGGCCCACAGGCAGGAGGCCTTGTACTCTTTCGCTCCAGTGCGCTCTTTAGCCAGATCAGACATGAGCAACATCTTCTCATCAGCAACCTTCTGGTCATACATAGCGGATGCTCTCAATTCAGCCTGCGCCTCAGCCAACGGCGCCCTCAGAAGCTCAATTTCCTTATCCCTTTGAGCAACCAGGCTGCTCTCACCAGCATACTCAGCCTGTAACCGCGCCACCAATGACGCCTGGTGCGCAGCAGACAATGCCAACTCCTCAAGAAGGTTACTCCTTGGCGCATCTCCAGCAGATTTTTCTTCAAACACTGGACTCTCAGGCCCAAAATCACCAACATCAGCCTTGGGGGGCGAACTCTCAACATGCGCATCATCATCAACAACAGCCTCAGCCCTACACGCAAATACAAAGTTACTCTATAATACTAATAGCGTAATAAAGGACTGAAGACCTAAAGACACAAATGCTTACGTGGGGGGGGGGGGAAGTCTTATGCGATGACGCATCCTCTTCGGCCGGACGCTCGACAACAAGCACAGGGCGCTTACTTGATGTCCCTGCGCCATCATCACCAGACGCCCTCTTGCGCTTCCGCACCAAGCCTTCATCTCCAGACTCATCCATAGCACTCCCTGATGAGTCTACATGCAACAACTCAACAGGGATCTGTGTCTCAGCAGAGGGAAAGCTACGCAGAGGAGTTGCCATGGTGACACCTGCGGGAACCTCCCCTATCCCCTCTGTCTCCTCTGTTTCCTCCTGCGCAATCAACATTGTGCGCCCAGCAGTAGCCTGCAGCAATGGCTGCTCCTCATCTCTCAAGGGGCGCACCCCTACGATCACCTTTGTAGGCTTCGCCAAGCGAACAACATCAAACAAGTCCATCTCTGCGCAACAAAGCAACAAACAAATAGCAAATGCGTTAGTAAAACTACAAAGGAAAGAATGCTTACAACTACCAAGTGAAGGGGAAGGAAGAGACAAGCACCCACCCCGGCCGTCTTCATCCAAGAATGTTGGCACCTCTTCCGGACTACCAAAGTAGTTGTGACTGATGCCCATGTGCACCAAAAAATCTTCTGGATACGGTTCAATAGGTATGCGATTGGTGTTTATCGTCTCCGCATCCGCCACATTATACAATCCGGGGTCTGGGCGCTCATCTCTCGGCAACGATTCTTGAGTATAGAACTCAAATGCCCAGGGAAAAAATGCACTATCAATCCAGAAAAATTTTTCCCTCCATACCCTTAGTGCGTCTAATTTCTTTGCATAACACTGCAGAGACCCCGCGCGCTTAGCAAAAGTGACCCACCCGTTCAACCACGATGTGTGGTAAAACGCGCGGAATAGATGCACAGTGGGTTCAATCGCCAACAGGCGACAATTTACCTCAAAATTAGTAACTTTCGCCGCACCTATACAGTGCAGTTGCGAGATTTGCAAGCGATAATGGTTTAAGATATCGCACAAAAACAGGGAAATGGGAACACGCTGGTTCGCAAACTCGAAGAAGCGCGTATAAACCCCCACCTTCCCTTGCGGGAAATTCGCTATCGATGCATTTGCGCCCGGAACTACCGGATGCAATGCGAGAGGGATATAATAGTCTGAGGTGAACTGACGAAGTTCATCCTCAGACATATCGGAACTAATCTCAGATAATTGAAGAACCATGATACCTATTATCGGCGCACTCGCTATTATCTTCGCTTTTGTTGATTTGTTTCTTGAAGGTTTAACAATGGCGAAAAAATGATGATTTCTTTTTACTGTGGTAACCACAGTCAAATGACGGCTAAAGTTTATATAGGGTACACATATTCGTGGATGTACGACATGTGTACCCCACTTGCTCTAATCGTACGGTTGGGAACCCAAAAGGTAAAGCACTTTTTCACCCACCACACATGATTTTCGAAGAAGATACTTGGACTAGGATTAACTCGCTACTTTTGGCGGGAAATACTTAAAGCTTCCCCGCTACGCATTGAGGATTTTTTTTTTTTTTTTTTTTTTTTAAGTTGTTAGTCTAGTATCCGCAATCACGCATTGCGCACACTAGACTGGGGGGACATGATGACGTATAGTCCGTATTCGGGTCACGAACCCGGCCCATACTTAAGTCCATCACGAATGGACTCAAGCCCGTCACGATATGGGCTATTGCGATAACGGTTTGGGCTCACGATGGCCCAAACCCAACGCTATTTATGGCTGCGATAATATATCTTTTATTTATGGGATATATATTGCCTAACCGCCCTACGCGGGATACACCGAAGATTGGGGAACACGAAACCAATAAGGATTTCGTGTCCATATATAGAGGGCATCTCAACCCTCACAAAGGTACGATTCACAAAACCCTAACTCTTCTACAAACCCTAAAACCGATTACTTACTCTCACGCCGGAGGATAATCGTGGGAGACAATCCCACGATAAGCCTAACGGTGTTTTTCTGTTTTCTTAGTGCGCAGGTCTCAAGCATTAAGATCGGATTGGTACGGAATCAAGGAACGCCCAACTTTTGTATCAACAATGTTTATAGAGTGGAAAAGGTGTCAAAGTGGATTATGTGGTGTGTTGAGTATATGCAGGTTTTCCTGCTGAGGTTCTGTTTAAATTGGTCGATGCGGCGTATCTAATATATTAGATGCGACGCATCAGAAGTTTAAGGTAGATACGGCGTATCTACTACATTAGATGCGGCGTATCAGAAGTTCAAGTTGATGCGGCGTATCACTTTAGGTGGATACGGCGCATGGTATGATACGGCGTATCCCTCAAGGGATGCGGCGTATCGTCAGTCAAAAGGATTGTCTGATTATGATATAAAGCTAAAATGTGAAATGTTTTAAAAAGGTGTTCGAGTATATGTCTTTGCAAAGTATTTTAAAGGGTTTAAATGTTATAAGTTATGGTTATTTAGAGGAAGAATTGTATAAGTCCGGCAAAGTCAAGCGTTCTCCGCGTCAAAAGTCAAAGTTTTTGGTCAAAGCAGGCACGGGGTGTTACAAAAAATCACCTTGATGCAAACAAGCTAAGTGCTTTGCATCATTGTAAAGCATATCCCATAACGGGAAATGATGCGTTTACGCAAAGGGACCTTTGACTTAGTTTGACGAATAAGGGAGTAAACCCGTTACGTGACTAGAGAAGACGTAAACACATATTATGGCCATAAGAATACTTTCACTTGATGTCACGTGAAATATATAAGTCCCATAGGTTTAGAAAAGCCTTGGCTAGAGGCGTTTATCAAAATAATTGAGTTGGCGTTTTGCCAAAAACGTGAGGTTGTAAATTTGGATCCCTCTAATTCTAAAACTCGTTTCAAGTGTTCCCAATGAAGCACATAACATATTCAAACCTGTATGGCTGTATTGAAAGATCCACATTTTTTAGGTAAGGGGAAAGCCGACTTTTAAAATTCGTCCGGACCAATACAGTGGGCTGGCGCGTCGGAGCGCTGGCAGCGCGCCAGGCCCAGTTCTTGGGTCGGGAGAATTTTGGCTATCGTTTATTATTTTATGTGTTTCGAAGGTTTATTTGTCATCATTAAAACATAAGGAGATCTAACTAATGTTGTCCCAACACTATACCTTACCATATGTTGAATAGCGTCAGCATCTCCAATATTCTTTCCGACTTCTAGTCTTTATGTTTAAAATACATCTTTTATGATAATTTCTAAATCTCTTAAGCGATATGTATCACAACCTGGGAACAAGTGTTGGGATGCACACAATCATTTGGTTCATAATATGGCTTCCAACGTGTATTGGTATGTTCAATATTGTTTATTTCATACGTGTTAGTAGCAACATGTACGACTGTCCAATGACTTCGTGAACAAATGTGATCATATTCAAATATTTTCGCCACCTAACAAATGTATGCATATTCCTTATTTTTTTCGAAAACATATATTCTATAACATCCTTTGTTTTGCTTCCATGCATGATGATATTCAACACAAGAATCACACACTGGCGTATTCAACACAAGTCAACTTGCCATCTTCCTTATTAATCCGATTAGACAATTAAGAGCAATACACCCAAATTCAACAACTAGAGGCTAAATATTACCAATACAAATCCCATTGTGTCAAGCAACATAGTACAAACCATATTCAACCGATGCGAACTTGATACAACCCAATACACTAGCTATCATATAGCTTCTTAGAACAACATATATCTTAAAAACCAGCGAATACATAATACAAACTCATTGCAACACATAAAAAACCAATACAACTCTCATCTTAAAGATGATCCTCCTATGGATGGGACTAAGGATCAATGGCTGCAAAATGATGCTCGGTTGTTCTTGATGATTAGGAACTCTATCGAACTATCTGTCATTCCTTTACTTGATCATTGTGAGTATGTAAAGGAATTGATAGATTATCTCGACTTTTTGTATTCGGGACAGAAGAACATCTCTCGAATATATAGTGTGTGTAAGGCTTTTCATCGTGGGGAACAACAAGATCAGTCACTCACTCCTTATCTTATGGAATTCAAGAAAATGTATGAGGAATTGAATTCTCTTCTTCCTATAAGTGATGATGTGAAAGTGATGCAAAAGCAAAGGGAACAAATAGCTGTAATGAGTTTTCTGACCGACTTGCGACCGGAATTTGATTCTCTAAGATGTCAATTCTTGAATGAGTCAGAGATTCCATCTCTTCAAGACATATTTGCTCGAGTTCTTCGTAATGAGACTCTCCAGTCTCCTCATACATTGGCTCCTAATAGTGCTCTTGTTAGTCGTGGTGGATTTCAAGGTGGTTCTAGGAATGGTCATAATGACCGAGTTGGTGATTCCCAAGGTTCTAACTCAGATGAGGTTGAATGTTATTATTGTCATGAATTAGGGCATACTACGCGTAATTGCAAGAAACTCTTAGCTAAGAAAAAGGGTTCCTCTGCACGTACTTCTAGCACCCCTGATAAAACGATCACCATTTCTGCCGAGGAATATGCTCGTCTTAAAGGTTCTGTGAATGTGAATTCTTCTACTGCAGCTACTGCTATTGCTGGGACAGAATCTGTTAAGGTATATGATGACCAAGAAGATTGTATCTGGTGACCAAGAAGATTATTGGTCTTAAGTAATTTGTTACCTTTTTGTTGATGATTTAGTTTTTTGAAGTTCTTTTTAGGTTAGTTGAGACCTCCCACAGGTTGCTTCGTTTTTTGGAGTTTTGGTTAATTGAGACCTGAGTTCAGGTTGCTTCGTTTTTTGGGTATTTTTTAGTTAGCAGAGACCTGTCTACACAAGTTGCTTCGTCTTTTGGAAACTCTGGTTAGTTGAGACCTCATGGTTGCTTCGGTCTTTCTATATTTGTGTGTTAGTTGAGACCTTTGGTTGCTTCGTACTCCGTACTTTAGTTCGATCCCAAGTGAGATTGATTAGCTTTGTGTTTGTTGAAGATTCGGATTATTGCTTCGCTGAAGACTTTTGCTTATCGTTTTTGGGTTTTACATTTGTAACAAGCTGGGCATGATCAATATCTATGCTCCAGCTTGAGGAGGGATGTTAGAGTTAGTAATAAGGGCCCAACCCATTAGTTAACCTAGCTTAGGTGCTGTTTCTTTTTTTCTGTTAGTGGAAGGAAGTGTGGGGCCCATCAATTAAATATTATTTGTTTTCTAAGTGGGGTCCATTTTTCCCTTAAATGGTCTATCCCCATGTGAGTGCAAGAATTGAGACTCTCCCCATTAAGACCAATTAACAGTCGCGGGTCCCACGCATCCCTTAGCTAACAAAAAAAAGAAACAGCACCTTAGTCTCCAAGCTAAGCACGGTTATTTATATTCCCTGTAATCTTTATTTTCATTATCAATTCAATAAAACCATTAGGGTGGAGGGAGTCATCACTCCCCAACCCTCTCAAAATTAACCAATCAAATTCCTCCACTTCATTTCAACCCTCCAACCCTCAATTCAACCTTTTTTACTGGCGCCCATCACTGTCAACCCTCCTAAATCTTTTTTTTAAATATTCATAATTTGTCCTTCAAATTTATAAATTTGCAACATTAACCCTTCCAATACTAAACAATTATATAAAAAAAAAAAATTCATTAGTAATAAACAAAATTGTCTGGCAAGTTTGATATCTTAAATGGACATCTTTTTTTTTTTCCCAAATACACTCCACTCTAAATATAATCCAATGATAGAAAAGAATATATGTCTGGAATGTAAAAACTAGTATCAAAGGTTGTAATTTTAATAAGTGGGTTGGCCCATTGGGTCAGGCATCTTAATATAAAGTTCCTTTGACCTATCATAATATCTCGTTGCTTCACCTTCCTTCAATGCCTCCTTCTTCTAGACTTGCACCTTCTCAAAATTACAGAGGTTCTTCATTTTTCCTTTCTTCATTTTTTTGCTCCGCTCCATCTCAACGGTACAATTTTTTTTTCATTTTCTACCCTTAACGGTCATGTGAGTTCACCACGCAGCGAGTATTATACTCGCAAACCTACCCCGCTTCATCGGCGGCGGTGTGCCCGCCAACCCGCCCAGCCCGCTGCCTTAACCCGAGCTCCACTCCTTCCTCCCTTAGTTAAATATCATTGTTCTTCATCTCTGATTACAATAACTACACATCTTGATGACGTATGGTCCGGGCAGGAGTAAGTCCCCTTCCGGGGCTGGAGTAAGTCCCCTTCCGGGGCAGGAGCAAATCCCCTTCCGGGGCAGGAGTAAGTCCCCTTCCGGGGCAGGAGCAAGTCCCCTTTCGGGGCTGGAGTAAGTCCCCTTCCGGGGCAGGAGCAAATCCCCATCCGGGGCAGGAGCAAGTCCCCTTCCGGGGCAGGAGTAAGTCCCCTTCCGGGGCAGTAGCAAGTCCCCTTCCAGGGCAGGAGTAAGTCCCCTTCCGGGGCAGTAGCAAATTCCCTTCCGGGGCTGGAGCAAGACCCTTCCGGGGCTGAAGCTTCCCGCCTGAATACGTCGCTATCATGACCTGGGCCCACCAGACAATGATAAATAAGTCCTATAAATAGAAGGCATTGATCACTCTCAATGGTATGAGCTCTCTCTCACTAAAACACATACATACCTCTTACTAAACTGACTTGACCGTCGGAGGGTGGCTCCGGGGCTCCGGCCCCGGGACCCCTTCTAACCGGTTTATTTCTTGTACTGCAGCAGATATCCAAGATCGGGATGACATGGGACGGCTCAATCTATTGTCAACATCAGCCCGACGGATTTATGCTTCAACAAGTGGCGCCATCCGTGGGACCCATGAACAAAACGCTCGTCCTACCTTGGTTAAACATCATGCTAGTTGAATTCCCTTCACGTTATGTGAAGACTTTCAGAGATGTTTGGCCTAAGTTTCGACTCGGACACATGGTTCTTAAACCCCGAGTCGACAACCTCAGTAAATGACACAACCAAACCAACCGGTAGCAAAAAACTGAAATGGTTCGGTTCTTCAGTCCCTGTCGGTTCACGACACAACCTGAAGAAATGGTTATTCATGGTGGATTTGTTCAATTTATGCCTTTTCTGCTGAAGGTTTACCACCCCAAACCGATGGGTGCAAAAAAAAAAAACTATTGTGAATAGCTTAAAAGGTACAACTTGCATATTATAATATTTAAGGTACAATCAAAAGTCTTTAAATATTTATGAATAATATGTTGTTTACAACTTTATATGCATGGAGTACTACCCATTAAACTTTAATGACTATGCCATGTTATTCTTGCGTGTTTAAGTGTATATATTACTGTACACTTTATAAAAAGCACTGCCATGAGACATGGCCTACTCCTACTTGCACTTCTATGAGACATGGCCTACTCTCCTACTTGTCATGCCAACTGACAAGGAGAGATAAAATAAGGGTTGTGTTATACAAGCCCCCCCTAGCATGTCCCATCAGGGGGGTTTTGTACTTTTATTCCTTTTGTCTTCTTTGACTGACAGTGTATTACAGTTTTTTGTCAGTTTCTGCTCCGTATTTCTGACAGTTTTTAGCGTTTGACTTATTAAACTTTATATTTTCTGTTCCGTACTTTCAGGTTTATAGTTTTTTGATATAAACAAAATTATAAAAATAAAAAAAAAATAAAAAAAAATAAAAAAAATCAAAAAAAGAGGGGGGGCTTGGATAGTGGTTTTTGGGGGGCTTGTATAACTTGTCCCATAAAACAAATGTGTTATATGTTTGTGTTCCATGACCTTGTTCGAAAACTAAAAAAATGTACATATTATTATGCACACGTTACAAGTTTCTATAGCTTGGTTTATTCAAAGGGGAGGCTACATTTTTTTTTTTTAGTCCAAATGCAATAAAGTCAACAAACAATTCACTGCCAACTTTATTGTGTCAAACACGTGAATTAACTGACAACTTTATTCAACAAGTGGCAACTTTATCATAAAGCTAGTCAAACTTACTATACCACTGTGTTACTGTACAACTGACAATATCATTAGCGAAAATTAGTCACATACCCCATTTCAACCCGTTGTTCCTCAAAATACCCCAAGATACAGCCGTTTTCTGATATACCCCAACATGTCGCTTAAACATCTACGCGACAAAAAAAATTTTTATACATGTCGCGTATATATATACGCGACATATATATATATACGCGACATGCATAAAAATTTTTAGGGTTTCTTTTTTTTTTAGGCATGTGTGATATTAGGGTTTTTTTTTTGGGTTATCAGATCAGTGGCAACCCATATTGTATCATCTTCCTTTATTTTATTTAAAAAAAAAAAAACATCTTTTAACGCAAACACAAATTTTATTAATAAAACGTAAACATTACATAAACAAAACGATACGGAATTAAACAACTAAAAATTAAACGTAGACATTACATGATATTCATAATTCAAATGTAAATTTTTTATTAATAAAAACATAAACGTTACATAAACAGAAATTAAAACATTACAATAATAATTTAAAAACTAAAACTTCAATTATAATCTGGGTGATCCCAGGTCTGCGAGTTGTCGGAGCGGAAACCGTCGTCATACGGATCAAAGCTCGCAAACCTCTCAGCTTCCAACTCAGCTTCCATCCTGCTCAGCTCCCGCTCGTCCTCAGAGTTCCAATCATCATCAGGTTTCACATTCTCATCATCAGGTTTCACAGAGTCCTCAGAGTTCCAATCATTATCAAGATGAGGTTGCGGTAGTTGTGGTTCAACAACCCTTGGTGCAGATGAACTTGATGCACCTTGCACAAATTGTTGTTGTTGTTGTGGTGCATCAGCAGCTGCCACATTCTCCTCAAAACTCCAACGTATCTTGTTGGATTTCTCGTTCTCTATCTTCTGCACACAACCCCACAATGTTTCAACAACATCAGCGTCTTTGCGATACTCATCGTCCAAAAACTGGTCGATCACATATTTTCTCTCGACAGAGATATCTTTGCAAGCTGCGTATCGTGTTCTCAGGCGTTGTTTGCGTAACTTCGCCAGCTCAAACTTCTTAATAACTTCGACAATTGCATCTTGGCGTTCCTTGTCGTCTATTTCGACTTGTTTTTTGACATAGTTTTGAACTTGTTTGACAGTGTGTGGAAGGTTACAAGCCATTTTTTGTGTCCACGATCGATAAAACACGACCCACTGCGTATAGCCTTACAACACACCACCTTCCCCACAAAACACTCCGGTGTTTGATTTATGTGTGGAATGCTTGTGTTTTGTGATCCTCTTTTAAAGACATAATAAAAAGGGTATTTATAGCCGTAACAAATGCATAATGGTACTCACAAAGTCTATATGTGTCATTGTGTAGTCAAATCATATATTTTAATTGTACAGGACATTTTCAGGGACTTGTCATTTCAAAGTGTCATATTTCGTGTAAAATTGTAAGCGTACGCGACATTGTCAGTGAGTTGTCATTTCAAAGTGTCATATTTCGTGTATAATTTTAAGCGTACGCGACATTGTCAGTGAGTTGTCATTTCATTGTTCAGAACCTTTAAAAAGTTGTCTGACCTCAATTATTGCTATATAAGCTAGCTATGATTTGATTTCTTCACATATTTGTTACTTCTCTTAACAGTGCCATGGATTCTAACATTAAGAAGTTTAAATGTGTGTTACATTATGATGATCAGCATCGAGGTGTCATTATGTATAATGATTTGACGTACGCAGGGCTAGTTGGGTTGGTGTTGAAGAAATTCAATTTAGATCCAAATATTCCGATTAATTTGTCCTGTAAGTTGGCTTCGTTTAACTATCGTATTGACATTACTGAGGATGATGAAGTAATGTTTTTTGTTGAATGTGCTTGTACTGCTACTGCTGGGGTGGCACAATTGTATGTTGTTCAACCCAACAAATAAGATGATTGCGCTTATCTTGTTTTGTGTTAACTGGTTTGTATTTTATTAATGAACGTTTCTACTCTTATTTGAATAAATGTTTAATTTGGAAACTTATGGTAATGTTTATTGAAACACTGATAACAAAAATCATATAAAGATGAAATTCTTAAAGCATACAAGACACTTATTGATTGATATTGTTAATAATTGAAACGATTCTTCCATAGGGCTCTATGACGTTCATCTGCTTTAGCTTCCTCATTCTCAAAGTGTTCTTGTTCCGCCCATTCAACCATTTGATCGAAAGTGTAATTTGATTGTCCTATGATTTTTTTTCCGTCTTCGTTTTCACTGGTGTAGTCTGTTATCACATGATCCATCATTTTTGCCAAAGCAGCATTTGGGCATACATGCTTTTCAATAATAAAACTGACACCGCAATGGTCAATGTAAACTTCCAACTGGCCGCCTTGTGATGCTGAAATATCAAACATCACATGCATATCATAGTTGTTTCTTAGTTTGACGGTGATTGAATACCCAGTGTGCGGAACTTCGTAATAAAGAGCATGAATCTTTGTATCGACAATGTTAGACAAGTATTGTTTCAGCTCATCCAGCTTCATTCTTGGAATATTGATGTTCATCTTCCAACCGTTTACATACTCCAGCTTTCCTTCATTGCAAACCAGTTGACCATTATTGTGAACAATAAAATTGAAAATGGTTTGTGAATACGGCGTCGTAGGTTTTTTTTTTTTTTTCTTTCGTTCAATGTTAAACCGGACACGCTCTTCACGTTTGTTCTTTTTCTCTACCATTTGATGTAGATATCGGACACGCTCTTCACGTTTTAATTTTGTTTCTTCTGAAATTACACATGCAAATGATTCTTCAAAACAACCATCATCTGGAATCAATATTGTGGTTAGATCTTCGCGATTGTCAGAAACAAAAATTTGGATCTTTCCTGCAACATTTGCGAAGTCATACATAACATCAATATCATAATCGCCTTTAATTTCTTTCATACCATTTAACGTGTTGTTTTGTGGCAACATGTAATATAGACTTTGGACCATTGACGGTAATTTTCTCTTCAGATAGGTAACCATATCTTTAAAATCAAATTGTGGAACAATAATATTCAAGTGTGAACCACCTTCATATGTTAGTGGGTTAAGTATAAATTTTCCATTGTAGTTGATAGTGAATTCGAATGTATGGTTATTAGATGTTGACATTTGGTGAATGAAAGAAGACACAATTGGTATTGATAAATTGATACCACATAACCCAAGAATATATATATAGATACCACAAAGGTGAGTTGTCATTTCTTTGTCAGAAGTGATTTACGAGTAATCAATTTAATACTATTTTTACATTAAAGCTGAAAACATATAAAGAAAATGATATCATCGAGAATTGGATAGTGGAACTGTTTGTGCTATCATGTCAACAGTGAAAAATGAATAGTGGAACTGACGTGGTGCATCTTTATTTTCAGTTGTCATTTCTAGTATTTTATTAAGGTTTTCTGAAAATACATGCTATATTTAAAAAAGAAATTTATTACAAGCTTCATAACAAATGTTACAAACTTAACACAATTACACTAAAACACATAAGTAAAAAGTGCAAACTGGTTACTAACCAAACAAGTTAAACCAACTATTATTAGACTGTTGAGTGTTTAGATCATTTAAATGTTGTGAGGGGTATGGTTGGGAGGGGTATGGTTGGGAGTTATATTGTTCAGAGCCGTGTGCCGGGTTATGATGAGCATGTTGTTCATTACTTGCTTGCCCTTGGTCATACTGGCCTGTTGTGTAAAAATTTGGATTGTATGGTTGTGTTGGTAATGTGTTATGTCCAAACTCATGCGAGGGGTATGGTTGGGAGGGGTATGGTTGGGAGTTATATTGTTCAGAGCCGTGTGCCGGGTTATGATGAGCATGTTGTTCATTACTTGCTTGCCCTTGGTCATACTGGCCTGTTGTGTAAAAATTTGGATTGTATGGTTGTGTTGGTAATGTGTTATGTCCAAACTCATGCGAGGGGTATGTGTGATAAGTAGGAACGGTGTGATGATCAGTTTGATTTGGGTATGAGTCGAATAAAGGAGTAGTTTGTTGTTGCTCCTTAACGGATTTTTTCTTTCTGGGATACTGTTTTCTTTTGTTTAACATTTCATCAGGGACGAACGGTTGCTTGCATTGCCCACGTGTGTGTCCAGCTTCACCGCACCTACGACAATGTCTTACCCTTGGTTCCTCACCCTGGGATGGTATACGGTTAGTATTTTTTGGTCGCCTGGGTTGTGGGTTGTCCATTCGTGGAGGAGTGATAGGTTGTATATGTGTTGGATACTCCCATTCGTGAAACTCTCCAACAAAATTCACTGCCTCTGCATATGTGGCTTGGTATTTTGCTTTTTTAAACCAGTCCTGAACGTACTGGAGACAATTGGTTTGACCCAAAAATCTACTCACAGCAATAACATGACCACAAGGTATACCGGAAAGCTGCCATTTGCGGCAATCACATGTCTGAGACGCTAAGTTCACTTCCCGGTTGTATCTCCCATCAAAAACCTGGAACCGATCTTGGTTAACCCCGTATACATTCCAGGTTGCGCTTTTGATTTTTCTCTTTTCCACTTTATGGGTTGCCCAATCAGTTATTTCATACTTCATTTTTGCTGCATAAACAACAAGGCTCTAAGAAGTGACTTTATATTAAAGATAAATATTAAAAGTATAAATATATTCTGTTTGAAAATAAATACCAGCAACTTGTCGCCGTTTAAAATACCAGGCTTGCACCATTTTTCGATATTGCTCGGTCAGCATTGTTATAGGCAGCTTCCTTGATTTTACGGTACAAGCATTAACAGACTCGACGCTGTTAGATGTACAGTAATTGTAGCGAGTTAGTGGGCAATATGCTCTGGACCATCTGTGAACACCCGCTTCTATTAGCTTGTGGTACGCCTCAGGCTGAATAGACAGCAATATTTGCATCTTACTATCAAATTCGTCAGGTGTATACGCTTTGCATATCCTCCAAAATAGCGCCTTTGTTGAGTCTCTTTTTAACTTCAGGTTCATCATTAGATGACGACAGCAAATACCATGAAACGCCAATGGGTATTCATTTCGTACAGCTAACGCAATAGAAGGATGCCTATCAGATATGATAACCAAATCCTGTCTATCGCCTATGCATTCTTTAAGGCATGAAAACCACCATGACCAACATTCACCAGTTTCCCCTCTGCATATACCGTAAGCAATAGGCACAATTTGGTTGTTTCCATCCATGCCTACTGCTAACAAATTTGTTCCTTTGTACAAGCCCTTCAGATGTGCCCCGTCAACTATAAGCAGTGGTCGGAGATGGAGTAAGAAAGTTCGAATCTGAATAACAAAATTGAATACACATTAAACTCTGTAAACCTACCCTAAATTGAATACAATGAAACCAATCATGAAAATTAGAATCACTTACCGAAACACCAATGGCAACGAATAACATCTCGAAAACTCCTTCTTCATTTGTCTTGATACGTGTGATAGTGCCTGGGTTTTTTTTACTAGGTTGTGACAATAATACGGCAACATTTGAAATGATTCTGTAGGTGAACCCCTAATCATTTGTAACCCATAATCCTTTCCACTCCATGCTTGGTGGTAAGATATACTAATTTTATATTGCGTTAACATGTCTCTTTGCATATCTTTTGGTTTTAAATCTCTTCTAGCATCTTTCAACTTTTCACTAAAAATGTGACCAATAACATTTTTAGTTGCATTTCGATGGTTAGGATATGTTTGAGTTTTATCACACGTGTGATTATCATTCAAACTTGTAACTTCAAACACTGATGTACCTCCCACGCGTCTAGAGTTAATTCTCCATTTACAGTCGTTAAAATGATAGCACTTAACATAATATCTTATAGGTTCTGCCCTTTCGACTAAAAACTGGTAACCTTCTTCTAAACATTTCATCCTAAGTGCTTTGTCTAAGTCATCTTTTGTGTCAAAAAACCTTCCCTTGAAAAAATTTGTATCAATATTATTTTGGTTTGAAATTATTTGTTTGGACTGGTAAAGTGGTGTTTCTGGAACGTCAGGCATGAGCGAAAAAATATTTTTCCACTTATGATGGGTTGGTTTTGGGTTCTCGCTTTTCCCAACAACACCATCATCTTCAACATCTTCATCATCATTCTTATCGTCATCTGACCCGAAAGCAAATGATGAATTCGGTTTTGTGAAATTTGCCTCATCTTTAAAACCGGATTCAAAAATCGCATTATCATTTGATTCAAAATTTTTTGATGGGCCCTCATTTAAAAAATTGGCCTCATCTTTAAAACCCGAGTTGCCTTCATAACCAGAATACCCGATTTCTTTGTTAGTGTTTGTTTCAAAAAAGTTATAAAATGTCGGGTTTTCTTGGTTTGAGCTAAAAAATGCCATTTCTTCACATTCTTTCGTTTTAGTGACATAAAGATGCGGCATTTCTTGACTCGATGCAGCGTGTTCAGCAAAGAAAGTTACCTCATCATCGTCAGTGATATCCATTCGAACATCAAATGAGGGGTGCGAAAATTTGAAATTAAGCCGAACACTGGGATCCAACTTGAACTTAGAACGCACAGTTTCATCTAACCATGAGTAACTGATATTAGTATACATAATCACACCTCGTTCGGAATTATCAAAATGTAAAACACATTTGAATTTTTGAAAATCTGAAGTCATTTTTAGTATTTGATATGGATGAAAGTGTTTGGTATTCAAGAAATATACCACAAACACTAAATATAAGGAGACGAAGCTGCAAAAAAAATGTGACCAATAATTACGCAAATGTGACAAGGATGTGACAATTTGAAAATGAGAGTTTCGCGTACGTGTATATCATTAAGCGAAATATGACATAGAATAGAAAATTTTATGACATTGATTTGACAATTGCATGACACATACGGGTACGTATAATTAATTACGCGAAATATGACATTGACTTGACAAGTGCATGCCGTAATTAACAATTTGAAAATGAGAGTTTCGCGTACGTGTATATCATTAAGCGAAATATGACATAGAATAGAAAATTTTATGACATTGATTTGACAATTGCATGACACATACGGGTACGTATAATTAATTACGCGAAATATGACATTGACTTGACAAGTGCATGCCGTAATTAACAATTTGAAAATGAGAGTTTCGCGTACGTGTATATCATTAAGCGAAATATGACATAGAATAGAAAATTTTATGACATTGATTTGACAATTGCATGACACATACGGGTACGTATAATTAATTACGCGAAATATGACATTGACTTGACAAGTGCATGCCGTAATTAACAATTTGAAAATGAGAGTTTCGCGTACGTGTATATCATTAAGCGAAATATGACATAGAATAGAAAATTTTATGACATTGATTTGACAATTGCATGACACATACGGGTACGTATAATTAATTACGCGAAATATGACATTGATTTGACAAGTGCATGTCGTAATTAAACATATCTATTAAATTGCTCCTATAAATACTTGTGTTTAGTTCCATTTCTTTAAACACATCCAGATATTCACATTTCTACTCTCTACAAAAATTTAAAAATTCAGACAATGTCCCAACAAAACAAAACCGGATATCAAAATTCCCAATTCGTTCCACCCAAACCAAAAAATTACGCAACATACGCCCCAACACATAATGTTGCAGGTTCTTCAACATCTATGAGCGACCAGGATTGGATAATACCTGGTCCGGCTGGTATTCTTCAACAAGCCATTCTTCGCAAAAATGCAGACATCAGAGAGGGTGGCCCCGAATATTGTGTTGTGCCAACACAAGATTATATAGCGAAAGTAAACGAGGATGTCACTGAGGATGAACATTTTACTAGTGGGCCATGGTTGAGCGCGATTCATAAGGTGTTTAATTCTCAAGGTGTCATCGTAACTGGCTGTTTTGGGGATATAAAGAAGCATTGCGTAAAAGGGAAACTTGAACTTGTTGTAGCTGTTATCAAGTCTTGTACTCCTAACATACTGGGTGACCTTACATGTACACTAAAAGATCCGACAGGGACTATGTCTGGTACAATTCATTACAAAGTCCTTGCAGAAGACAAGGGTCCCAAAGACTATCTCAAAGTCGGAGCTGTTTTGGTACTTCGTAATGTTTCGGTCTTTACCTCAAAATCATCACCGCCTGCTCTTAACATAACAAAAAGGAACTTGGTTGAAGTTTTCGACAAGGATACCGTTTTTAGTGGATGAATATTTACGTATTCATGCCCTATGTTTATGTTTAATATTGTGTATGTAGTGTTTATGACATACATCGTCCTCTGGTTTAATTGTTTCGTGTCTATGTACGGTTATTGTATCGTGTCTTTATGTAGTCGAATAATACTTGAATAAATGCTTCAAAAATATATCAAATAAAAGTTGAAAAAAAATACTTCAACATAGAATAGCATTACATACTAGTTAAACTGTACAACTAACAACATCTTAATTAATCATATCCACACAAACTAGTGTCCTCACACCTACTGTTGTAAAACATGCTACCAAGATTACATCTAATATTGGAGAAAAAGGCATCAACATTATTAATATCAAATTGTGGTGGCCATCTACCCGTAACAAACTCATGTATTAGCCAACATGTGATTACTCCACAATCCATTGAATTTCCTTGTTGTGGGACTAAATATGGTACGTTGTTGTAATGTAATTGGAAGTTGTAGTGTCCACGTCCTGTCCTGGTGAAATGTCCTTGCTCTTCTAAAAACTTGTTCACAACTTCGGTAAAATCCAATACATACTTTCTTATTTGTTGACAACGTTCCATGCTGTGCATAGAGTCGAGTACCAATAAACTGGAATCATGTAAATCAATAATTGCTGTCACCCAGTGATTCTGTGTCGGATTCATCGGCATCAACACCTACATATAAAATTTATTTATGTATACACAATTACATAGTCTAGTAAAGAGTAATTTATACAAAACAAATATATATTGAAAGATCTTTACTTACCCAACGTACAACATCCCATGACGGGTATGGACGTGTGCTACCATCCAATGTTCCCCTCAGCGACGGATTAATCGAAAGCATGGACACGTTACCATTTTCGGTCGGGAACACAGATGCAGTCCATGATTTAGCCACTGTCCATGGTTGGTTGTCTACCCTTTTTCTGATTAATAGCTCTATCCAACAATTCATATGCTGATTCAAAAGATTAAACTAAATCATTTAATGTTCTTGAAACTTAAATAATCTAAACCTCTAACAATTTAAAATAATACACTTACATCGTCAGACAACCAACCACGTTTATCCTCTGGACCCGGATCATTACCCATCCTGTATAAATCCGGAAGTAGATGTTGAAAGAACATAGGTTCTACCACCCAACCCTTTGGATGGCAGTCAAGGTATATCCCATACGGGTACATGAGAAATTCCTCAAAACTTGGATAGTTATTGCGCCTTACCTAAGAAAAAAATATACAATATCGTTACAAGTTTGTTAATTATATAAAATAAATGTTAATAAATTTAAAACATTTTAAGTAGTACCTTTGTAGGATCAACATTAGGAATATTCAAAGGTGAGCCAACAGATGTACCAACACAGGTAACATCATCATCAACCGGTAATTCTTCTAGGTTAAATCGTGGAATTGTTGCCGTACTCTTTGTTAGTTTAGCCCTAGCTCCACGTTTTTTAGGGAGGATTGTAGTGGGTCCTTGTTGGGTCCAGGGAAATTGCTGATATTTACCCGGACGACAATCCCTCCTTGGTCGGTCGACCGCACCCTTAAAAAAGATTAACCAAATAAATTTTTAACGTCATTAACATTATTAAACATATAATTGATGTAACAAAAACAATCACTAATCAATTACAAATAATGACCAAATTTAAAAATAATAATCGAAAATTAATAAGTTACCTGGATGTCAGCAGCATCGTTAGGGCGGGAGGACTGGTGATCAATAGGAGTGGCAAACATGGCGAACCCCATTGGTGTACGGTTAGCAGTATGTCCGGTTGAGGGAAACGCATCGCTAGGGCGGGAGGATGGACCAGCCTGGTGATCAATAGGAGTGGCAAACTTGGCGAACCCGTCGCTAAAACCATCAAAGAAAGAGTCATTTGGTGGCCCGTCGCTAAAACCAACATTTTCATCATCAACAACGCTTGATTCTCTATGTACTCGTTGTTTATTGCGAAGTTGGTTTTGCTGCAGTAAAAATGTTAATGAAACAATTAACAAGCCTTCAATGATATTTATACATAAACTCAAAATAAATTGATGTAAAACTATTTACCTTCATTTCAATCGCTTTTATTTTCAGGTCATATTCTTTCATCATAGCGTCATACGATGCCAACTTCTGTAAAACAGCCGGATGTATATCCTCATCCATAGAATGGTATGCTTGTGGCTGTATCATCGGAGGTGCGACCGGATTCCCTTCGAAATACGCTCTACTGTCACGCCACCACTCGGTCAATTCCTCATACTCATCCGGTGTAAGCCTAGGCAACGGTGGTCTTACCTGTAAAAAACATGAAAAATATATATGTCATTAAAAAAACTTAAACAATATTAAATTCATAATAGTTAAAAAAAATGGATATCTCAAACTCACCTTCAATTGGTCGTCCAAAAACTTGTCCATACGTGGTCTAACGACCAATTTGTTAAAACTCCATGCAATGGACCGGGGATGCAACACTCGATGATGAATGAAAAAATAAGGGCTAGCACCTTTCGGGAACATCTCCAATATCCAAATCAAAAAAAAAAACAAATAATAATAATAATAATAATAATAATAATAATAATAATAATAATAATAATAATAATAATAATAATAATAATAATAATAATAATAAAATATACATATACATGAACTGTATAAATAGATAAATGACATACCTTGAAAGCCCATACAAATCCATTCAGCGTGTACTTAGGAAGTTTACTAGGGTCCCTCCCTTCATGAAAGTGCTTATCCCTACGCTCAAATGCTGCATCCCGGAGATGTTTGTACAAAGTTGGCCATACATACGACCCCCACGGATACACATTCCACTTATCTAAATCCTCGACTAGCCTAAACAAAAATCCGTCCACTATATTGCCATGCTCAGTACCTTTCAACACCAACATCAAAACACCTAACAAACAAAGTCGAACACCATCTATGTCGCTCAACTTATTAAAGTCGCCTGTGTTTTTTTAGCATTCTTAACAACGTACCAACGTGTATATTACGGGAATCGGTAGAAGAAGGGAACACTCGTCTCCTAAACAAGTTAGGTCCATCCATATACGACTCCCTAAAATCAGTCCCAAACCTTAAACCCGTAACTATACAAAATTCCTCCCTCCCAAACTGAATTTCAACCTCACCTAAACGATCAAGAGTACGTACACGATATCTTAATGGAACTATATTTGTGTCTCCCTCTTGACAAGCAACTTGGTGGCATATAAAATAGTGTATTAACACCCCACTCTCTTGCATATCCGGCATGTCTAACATCCAACCAAAACATGTTTCTCTAAACAATTGTTCCTTAGGGGTGTCCAATATCAATTTTCTAATATCACCAATTAAAGACAACCTACTTCTACATGTAACTTGCGCAGAATAATCCTAAAATAACCAAAAGACATAATAAATATATATTTACAAAACATATACGTAACAAATAAACAATAATTATAATGACAAAAAAAATTATAATTCGAAATTACCCGATTTTCCGCCATTATGACACAGTACACACTACCACAACCACCACCACAAGACTACCACCACAACGACAAAACGCCACCAGCAACAACCACACCACACCACTACAACGGCACAACCGGAGCACCACTTGACCACCACAACTTCACCACTGCCACGCCTCCAAACCACCAACAAAGCACCACCGGAACTATGTTTCTAGCTTATGTGAATTGCCGGAAGTGTGTTTCTAATTTCTACCATATGTGAAAAATTGTACACGACATGTACAAATATAGCAAAATGCGTTTCGTTCTATCAAATCACAATAAAGAATTGCTCCTTCCCCATGCAAAATGCTCCTTCCCCATGCAATTAGCTCCTTCCCCATGCAAAACTTCACACATGTCGCGTAAATATGTATATGTCGCGTATATATATACGCGACATGTATAATTTTTTTTTTTTTTTTTTTTTTTGTCCCGAGCTTCGTAACGCAACACGTGTATGTCAAGCATGTCGCGTAGATGTTTAAGCGACATGTTGGGGTATATGAGAAAACGGCGGTATCTTGGGGTATTTTGAGGAACAACGGGTTGAAATGGGGTATGTGACTAATTTTCGCATATCATTAGTTGCTTCATTGATTTCTTGTCACAACACCCGAGGATAATTCAACCTCCCATTCTCATTTTTTTTTTCCAATGTCCGGAGTACACCAACGGTTACAAGCTCCATTGTCTAACGACCGGACACTGAGCTTTGAATTTACAAACACTTAACCAAAGGTCAAAGTACTTCAACAAAAAATGAGCTACTAAAAATATACATGTATCTGACCACACACCTGTTACTAGAACATGCTACTAAAAAATGAGCCACGACGTTCCGGCTCATACCTTCAATTTTAAGTCCGCTCATAAGCAAATGAACCACGACAAATTGTTGCTCGATCAGTCGACCTTTTAAGACCGACCATCTTTTTTCTAAGCCCTGACTCTGAAACTCCGGGCGACAACGCTACATAAACCGCGGAATAGACCTTTAAGTACCGGATGAGGATATCTCCGGTCAGGTGTTCCGACTGCCCTCTTGTTAACGCCACGTCCTGGTAACACTATCATCTCAAGGTAGCAATCTACATCTTGGTCTAAACTTCGTGAGTTCGGACTCCCGCGCTAACTGGCCCGACCTTAAAGCTTCGTTGTTTTAAGCACAACCTTTGTCAATCTTATCAACTCCGGAAATAAAATTCCAAATAACATATAAAGAACCACACTTGCTGGACCAGTTTCACTCCTGTGAACCCCCTCGCTAAGGTCCGATCTTTTAAATATTGCTCCCCTTCATTGGCCTAGCCGGTAACCCTCCACTTTTTGACACCCCCGGTCAAGTGAATTGGCTATCCTCCGGTCTCCGGAGAGCATCAATGACACCCACTAGCGGGCCGCTCATCATTTCCGGCCCAACCATGTCCATATAACTTCCGCAGAGGCACCATATAGGCCGCGGATCCCAACTATTTGGTTCTCCATAACTCTAATCCCCAACCGTCACCACCTTTACGGGTGCCGGAATCCGGACTCCGCCATTACCTATTATAAGCGCCGGACATTGTTTTCACAACCAGGCGAACCGCTTACTTATAAATCAATCTCGAACTCCGGATGGCATATCTCCGGTTCGATGTTCCGATTACACTCTTGTTAACACCTCCGCACAACACAGCGTAGAGACCAAAAATGATCATAACCCCTGATATCTTTTTAATAGATCTCCGGATTTTTAATCCCAACCTTAGCCACCAACTCCGGTGCTGATATCTTTTTTAATCACCAACCCCGGTGCCAATCTCCGGACATTATTTTTACGACCGGGCAAAACGCTAGTTGGAATCCCACTGCTCTATCTGCTGATGTTTCAACATACCCGTCGCTCATACTTAAAAATTAAATCTCGTCCGCGACCTGGTTACTTATAACTCATAGGTCATCTTACTATCAAGTGGTCACAACCACCAAAACTTACCTCGTAACACCATTATGACCTCTGGTATTTCGGAGACGGACATGACTCCGTTGTCCGTTCGATGGTTCATTAAATCTTTTGAGCTAACCGCCACGACTTTTGCCGGTGGTAAACTTCGGGCACCACTTCCGCGTCCCGATGTAACACAGTCGCGGTTTACCAAGATAAAGCTCATACATGACTTTTACTGGTGGTGAACCATGGTCCGCTGGACCCCAACCAACATCACGAGCCGCGGAACCTATATCCGCATGAATAATTTTATGAGCTCCGGTCACTAGCTTAACGGACCTTCATTGACTTTTGCAAAAATTGCCAATCTTTTTCTCTGATTCACATGATCGTACATGTGTGTTTTTTTTTTCTTTATCTGGTAAAATATGGAAGAGGAGCAAATTTATGTATATGACAAGATATAAGCGTGGAGGTCTTACCTCCACAAAGTTTTGCAATCTTTCTTTTATCATAGACAATGTATGTACTGACATGGTGACATACATTGAATATATACATTGCCTCATATTATAAAGTAATCCCCTACGTGTGGCTTTATGAATAAGTGATAAGATGACCCTACGTGTCATGCATTATAAATAATCAATGAATCTTACTTGATTTATAAAATAATCAATGAGGTATGGACATCTAATTGGTGGCCTAATTTTTATTAATGGACTTCCGGAGTCCGGCCATCACGCATAAACAAATACCTTAATATCTCATATTTCAAATATTTGTTTAACATGTTTGCTAATATTTAGCATGAGATAAAACAAATTTTTGTTGTAAAAGTTTAATACTACTTATAAATTGAAGTATCATTAAACTTGGAGGGCTATAATGGTATGATAATACCATTAAATATATCTTACTTGATATTGACCCGACATTTATTATAATACATGTGAAATACTATTTCATTTTTAAAGCATTATGATACAAAAAGGATGAGCAACCTCATAATCAGCTCCGTACCTAAAAGTAATATTTGCTAAAAAATGCAAGGATGAGTAACCTTCAAATTAACTCAAGTATGTAAGCGGCATTACAAGCCCGGTATCAGGAGGCATAATCTTCTAATTAACTCAAGCGTATAAGTGGATTGCAAGCCCATCGCTAAAGGCGGACTCTATTGTCGCCGCGGACACCATTGCCGCACATCGCGGACACTATTGCCGCACTAACACGGACACTATTGCCGGACTAACGCGGACACTATTGCCGCACTAACGCGGACACTATTGCCGCACTAACGCGGACTCTATCGCCGCACAAAGACGAATTCTATATTCGCACCAAAGTCGAATTCTATATTCGCACCAAGACGGACTCTATATCCGCACAAAGACGGATTCTACATCCGCACCAAGACGAATTCTATATTCGCACCAAAGTCGAATTCTATATTCGCATCAAGACGGACTCTATATCCGCACAAAGACGGATTCTACATCCGCACCAAGACGAATTCTATATTCGCACCAAAGACGAATTCTATATTCGCACAAAGACGAATTCTATATTCGCACAAAGACGAATTCTATATTCGCACAAAGACGAATCCAATATTCGCAAAAAGAGGAATTCAATATTCGCACAACTACGGAAGTACATTCTCCGGGAAATCTGAAGACGGACGTAATGTCCGCACTATTGTTGCAAGCTCGTACAAGGTGGCTACACCTTTGCCCCTTTTCACCGCATAATGCATGGAGACCATCTCCACCTTCATAAACCTTTTTCATCATCTTCCACTAAGAGATGAACACAAAGGTATTCGGTCGATGCTAGTGTTACCCCGACTATAGAAATATCGTTCTTCTCACGGGGTCTTTACCATTCAACACGGGAAACCAAGCATTCCAACACCAGAAGAAAAATGATGGCCGCTAAACAAGTAGAGTCTAGTACGACATGATCAGAACCATATCATACTAGACTGGGGGACATGATGACGTATGGTCCGGGCAGGAGTAAGTCCCCTTCCGGGGCTGGAGTAAGTCCCCTTCCGGGGCAGGAGCAAATCCCCTTCCGGGGCAGGAGTAAGTCCCCTTCCGGGGCAGGAGCAAGTCCCCTTCCGGGGCTGGAGTAAGTCCCCTTCCGGGGCAGGAGCAAATCCCCATCCGGGGTAGGAGCAAGTCCCCTTCCGGGGCAGGAGTAAGTCCCCTTCCGGGGCAGTAGCAAGTCCCCTTCCGGGGCAGGAGTAAGTCCCCTTCCGGGGCAGTAGCAAATTCCCTTCCGGGGCTGGAGCAAGACCCTTCCGGGGCTGAAGCTTCCCGCCTGAATACGTCGCTATCATGACCTGGGCCCACCAGACAATGATAAATAAGTCCTATAAATAGAAGGCATTGATCACTCTCAATGGTATGAGCTCTCTCTCACTAAAACACATACATACCTCTTACTAAACTGACTTGACCGTCGGAGGGTGGCTCCGGGGCTCCGGCCCCGGGACCCCTTCTAACCGGTTTATTTCTTGTACTGCAGCAGATATCCAAGATCGGGATGACATGGGACGGCTCAATCTATTGTCAACATCAGCCCGACGGATTTATGCTTCAACACATCTTATCTATTTGTTTAATATTGTATAAGAACAAAACAGCTAAAAAGAAACAGAGAATGAACGTGTCCCAAATTATAGCATGGAAAGATGATCAAAATAAATTCTCTTTATTTGTGTTTAGCATGAAATACTGCACACACAAATGCACCTAACTTATGTTGTAACTGTGTCACATTTTTTGTGTTAATTGTAGAACTGAGCTAAAATGTTGCTCGTCTTCAGCATCCTCGGATCCTATCCCAGTCTTTAACTTACCAGAAGAAACCGTTGAAACTATTGCAAATTTAACTATCAAACAAAGAGTCCCCCTTTCCTATAGAAGGTAAAACTATCTTGTTAAGCAGGCATGGACCATTATTTACGTTTTCGTTTATTTTTTGTTAAGCAGGCATGGACCATTATTTACGTTTTCGTTTATTTTTTACGTTTTCGTCTGCTTTTTAACGTTTCGACCGTTTTTTACGTTTTCGTACGTTTTTTTACGTTTTCGTTGGTTTCTTTACGTTTTCGACCGTTTTTTACGTTTTCGTCGATTTTCGTACGTTTTTGTCCATTTTTTTTAACGTTTTCGTCCGTTTTTTTACCTTTTAGTCCGGTTTCATCCTCTATTTTACATTTTCGTCTGTTTGATTACGTTTTCATCCATTTTTTACATTTTCATCTTTTTTACGGTTTCGTATGTTTTTTTACGTTTTCGTCTGTTTTTTACGTTTTCATCTGTTTTTTACATTTTCGTCTGTTTTATTACGTTTTCATCTGTTTTTTTTACGTTTTTGTCTGTTTTTTTACGTTTTCGTCTTTTTTACGTTTCCATTTGTTTTTTATGTTTAGTCCGTTTTCTTACGTTGTCATCCGATTTTTACGTTTTCGTCTGTTTTTTTTACGTTTTCGACCATTATTTTATGCTTTCGTTTGTTTTTTTTTATGTTTTTGTCCGTTTTTTACGTTTTAGTCAGTTTTTTTATATTTTTGACCGTTTTTTATGTTTTCGTCGGTTCCTTTAGGTTTTCAACCGTTTTTCATGTTTTCTTCGTTTTTTTTTGCGTTTTCGTCTTTTTTTTACGTTTTCATATGTTTTTTACGTTTTTGTCCATGTTTTTACGTTTTAGTCTTTTTTTTTACATTTTCGTCTTTTATATTACGTTTTCATCTGTCTTTTACGTTTTCGTCTGTTTTTTTTACGTTTTCATCTGTTTTTAACGTTTTCTACTATTTTTAACGTTTTCGACCTTTTTTTATGTTTTCGTCTGTTTTTTTACATATTCGTCTATTTTCTTACATTTTAGTCCATTTTTTACATTCTCGTCCGTTTTCTTACGAAATCAAATGAAAATGGACAAAAACGTAAAAAACAAACGAGAATGTAAAAAAACGGACGTAACGTAAAAAGACGTACCAAAACGTAAAAAAAGGGACACAAACATAAATAAAACATACGAAAACGTAAAAAAAGGTCGAAAATGTAAAAAACCGACGAAAACATTAAAAACGGTCGAAAATGTGAAAAAAGTGTACCAAAATGTAAAAAACGTAAAAAAAAATTGAAAACATAAAAAAATGGATGAAAATTTAAGAACAAAGACAAAAACGTAAAAAACGGATGAAAACGTGAAAAACATACAGAAATATAAAAAACAGATGAAAACTTTAAAAAATGGTCGAAAACGTTCCAAAACGTAAAAAAGGACGAAAACGTAAAAAACAGACGAAAACGTAAAAAACCGATGAAAACGTAAAAAAAGACGAAAACATAAAAAAAGGTCGAAAACGTTAAAAAAACATACCAAAACGTAAAAAAAATAGGCAAAAACGTAAAACAGACGAACACAAACGTGAAAAAACGTACCAAAACGTAAAACACTTGGTCAACTCCTCTCTCTCTCTCTCTCTCGTGTGCATAAGCGTACGTGCGTCTAAGGTTGACTGCTAAAGAGTTGGGTGGCTTACCAATCTAGTCATACAAAAGTACTTACGAAAGGTAAGGTTTTTTGCGCACGTGTGGGTACACAAACACTAGTACATGAATTTCGTGTCTTGTTTTTTGGTAGAACATGAATATTTTGTCTAAGAATTAATGTTCTTGTTCTTTGCATTGCAAAGCTTTCCTGCAAGAGTTGCTGGTTGTTGTGGTACTAAGTCTGTGTGCACCTTGTGGTCTGTTTTCTCGGACTTGTTTAACTCACAATAATTACTGATTTACCCTTAAACCGAAATTGATAAAACAAACAAAAAAAACCCCTTTAGATCTAGGTTACTAACAGAGTCCAAATAATTTTCTTCTTAAATAAAACATTATTAGCATACAAGTCATTTTTGTGGATTTTTAAATTCTAGTTTTTTAGATGATGTAATACACCAGGTAAATACATTTCTTTTTAACAAATGAGAATGACAAACTACTGGATTTATTTATTTATTTATTTTATTTTTTATTTTATTTTATTTTTTTTTGTGAAAGGAGAAATTATATATACTTCACAAAAAAGTACAAAAGATCCAACTAATGTATATGGACAACTCCCATTACATTCTAAATTTGGATCTCAACAAACTGCTGGATTATCAGTTGGTGATACACCCATTTTTTATTAACATACAATTATACAACATATTGGCTATACAAGTTTATAACAGCTTGAAAAAAAAATGTACTAGCCAAATCTTTTGGCAATCAGTCCTTCAATTGAACCAGCCAAAGTAAAAGTAGTTACAATCAGGCAAAAGGTGCTATAAACACGAAGAAGAATCCACTTGCCGGACCAAGGCACAATCTTCTTCTGCACAAAGTACATTTCAACCGGAAAATATATTGTCAAGGGCCAGAAGATTATTGATCCTGCAAACGCCACGACTTCATTGAAGTAAGGGAATAACATTGCTACTCCCATGGTGAAAATCACGTATGTTGTTCGGAAACATAACCTAAGAGGATTTATTCTAAACTCGGGAAATAATGACACTTTCAAACTCTGAATATCCCTTCCAAATTCACTTTCTGGGAAATTTTCTGCATACCATCTTTCCACGATGGCAAACAAAGTTTGACTATATATCTGACAACACATTCAAAACACAATGAAATTGAGGTGTTTGTTACAAAGACGGCATAAGATTAATGGGTGGCTGGCATTGCATTTTTAAAGTGATTATGTGATCAGATGGTTAGTTGTTACAAAACGGGTGATGGTGAGGTCATTAGTTGTTTAAGTTTATAGCAAATTTTGATTACTTATGAATTTACATGTAAAAGATACACCTAAATAACTAAACAATACAAATGAGTTTCGTTGCAACTAATAAACTGATTATTTGACCTTACCTTGACAATCGGACAATTAGAGTCAGTTTACTATTGGCAAACTCAGTTAAAAATGCAATAATCAGATAATCACTTTTTAAACTCATTACCAAACACCCCCTAAGATTTTTGGACTAGTATATGCCAAGTTCATGAAAGATACCTGATACCCTCCAACTAAGTGGAGAACAATGCACGCATTACCAAAGTCAACGAGCCAATACGGTTCATAAAATCCAAACCCGGTCAAAAGATTCCCAGGAGTCGAATCTCCAAATGCAGCATAGCCGAAACCACCACAAAATAGGTAGAACATAGTAGTTGTTGAGATTGCAATTGTCGAAGCCTTCTTCATGGTCACTTCTTGAGACGGAGGTGACTTCAAAGTGCTCTACATATCACAAACATAACAGAACTGATCAATGTAACTTGTTAGGATAGAATAAAGATTTATTATAATCAAGGATATGTTATACCTGAATTTCGAGAAGGATTAACGAAAAGTTAAACGCAAATGCAATATCTCCAAGAGCTTGAGCAACCAACCATACTTTTTGTGTCGAATTAGCAGTTGAAATTCCACTAATGCTACCTTCGACATTCCCTTGTACTGCATTCCAATATTCAACAAGCATCGTGATCTGAATCTACATTTTAATTCTTTTAACATGTTCTATACAGAGATTTGTACCTATTACTTGGGCTAATCCAAGTCCCATTCCGATAAAAGAATACGTGAAAGACATGACTGCAGCAATAATTGAGAGCCATTTCGTATGAAAAATGTTGGGTATTTGAGAAACTACTATTTGCACAATTCCAAACATAAGCATGTAATGTTTATCCTCGAATTCACAAGCAGCCGCATGCCCTTCTTCGTGGTAACAATTTGATTGCAAAATTGCTCTGTCATCCAGCAAAAGGAGTCAATTGTTATTGTAGAGTTAGTCATATAATAGCAATGTACGTATTTTGGTGTCCATTTTCATCAAAATATCAGTGTTCTAGAATAACAACGTACTTTCCCAAATGTTTCACATGGGTCATTATACAAATTTATCAAAAACGATGATAATGAATCATTTTATCAAGGTTAAAGACTAGTTTGCTACGACAAATTGCACAATGACCAATACATGATATTCTTAAGAAAGTTGGGGTCTTATATAATTGCAAAACTTATTCAACAATGTATAGCATACCTCATGCTGGTTGCACATGTGAGTGTATAAACAACGCCCGTTTTAAAAATACTAAAATACACCAAACATCCGCATACCAATCCGTTCTTATATCCTGAAATCCAAAATACAAACGAAGATATAAGCAAAGCAGCAAACGCGTATGAGCCTGACGTAAAATACTACAATCTCACCTAAAATGGTGCGAACTGCCTGCAAGTAGGATCGGTTCATGGTGGTGGTACCATTGTTAGGTTTCGTAAAAACATGAACATCACTAAGAATTGATGCAGATACAAGGTTGAATGATGCAAAGAGTAAAAGAGATAACGGGCCAGCTATCCATCCGAGCTGAGCCATGCTCCAAGCGAGTGATAAAACCCCGGAGCCTATTACTCCGGTTATAATATGTGCTAGGGCTGTCCATAAGGTTCCTACAGACAATTTCACAAATTGAACTGATTAAACACCCAAAATCCTAATCATCGAGTTGAAAAACATACACGAATATGTTTAGGCAAAATGCAAGAAAATAAATAAATCAATAAACAAGAACACAATGAACTGATATGGTTCAGGCGACGAATGTGATTGAGGCAGGAACGGATATCTCTTAGGAGGTGTTTGGCAACTAATGTTTAGTTATAAAAAACAGCTTTTTAGCTTATGTTGATCAAAACAAAATGCAGTATATAGTGTTTAGATTTTCTGATTAACTTATTTCAAATAGTGGGAGTTTGGATTGCATATTTAAGTGCTTATCGACTAGTGTTTTTATAAGCAGTTGAGTGTCTAGATGAAAGTGCTTATATAGTGTAAAAAAGTACCCAAAGAATAAATGGGTTGGTACATGCTTATATATAAAGCAATAAGCACTTTGAACTAAGCAATACCAAACAAATATAAGTTGTTTGGTTCTATCCAAACACACAAAAAGTGTATATTAGGCTATTAGCTGTACCAAAAGTCAAAAACTGATAACCTTTTTACCCAAACACCCCCTTATTTTGTATTATTGTATAAGGCTGCCATCGACATTTATTTCCTAGGAGGTTCAGATATACTAATGCCTCGTCTAAACGCATTTCCGATCCGAAATCGAGTCGCGTCAAAATGATCATCAACAATTTCAATTCACATTTTTCCAAAAGGTTTAAATCGGCGGGAACCCTGACCCCGTGCACCCCTTTTGGGTGTCGACCGACCCTTCCCCAAGGACCTAGCCCAAGACGATGAGCACATGTTCTAGTGACACACACACACACACACCCCTATTTCTCTCAAGCCCTCCTTCACATCAGTGGCAGACCCAAGCCCAAGAGTCATCACGTTTATTTTATAAAAAGTACTCAAATCGTAACTCAAAAATTAAGAACTAGGTTCATTTTAGGAAAATCGGTATACATGACATAATTTTACACTACGCAAGAAAAATCCGGGTGCCCCCCCCCCCCCCCCCCCCCCCCCCCCCCCCCCCCTTGAAACTTGAGTCTCTAGGTTTCACATAATTCCAAATGAAGTAAACGCAAGAAAAATATAACTCTAACTGCATTTACATTGCATATCTATAAAGTCAACGCCAGATGAAATACATATTCATTATTGGTTCATTATATAGTCCAAATATATGATGATAAATCCATGCATATATATGATCAAGCAAGAAACATAGCAAATTACAAACCAGTGAATTTATGAGGTGAGTTCTGTAACAATGGCGTCTGAAGTTCTTCTTCTTCCTCGTTAAACTCTTCTCCAGCCATTTATTTCTTTCTTGATCTTTTCAGTTGGACTTGGATTTAAAGAAATGAAGCAAAATATCTTCTTGTATTTATGTTCAGTTGTATTTTGACCAAGGAAAAGTAAAACAAATAGAGTAGGAAAGTAAAAAATTTCACGCCAAGAAACTTTTTATTTTAGTCAAAACAAAATGTATCTCATTTTTATTTTTTATTTTTTTATTTTTTATTAAATGATATTTGAGAAACATAAGGTGTGTTTATCAGGTGAAACACATCTCATTTTTTTTAAAAGAAAAAAAAAAAAAAAAAAATCGAAAAGAAAATAGAAAAACCGAAAATTCGTTTAGTCACTTTTACTTTTAATAATTTTCGAAAAAAGTTAAACTTTCATTTTCTAAATTTTAACTAGAGAAATAAAAACTTAAATTTACCCTTCTCAACTTTTTCCTCTATAACAAAAAAGACGAGATATCTGAATCTACTATTCAAGTATCTGATTCTAACTCAGCATTGGTAACATCTCCACCTTTTATCCTCGCCGTCATAGTCCACCATCGCAATCCGAAGCAATCTTTTTAAAAATGAAAAATATAACTTTATCTAAACGGGTTTTCTCAACTTTTCTCTAGAAAAAAAAAATCATTCATTTCTCAATGGTGTTCTTAAGTTTTTTTTTTAAGATGGAAAGGTAAAAGATGGGAAGGTGGGAGGGAGGAAAGTTACAGGATACTGTGTGTTGATTTGTTCCGTCCATTTTTTGGGGGATTAGGATGGGAAATGTCACTAATATAAGGGGTTGTGTAAAATTACAATTCTATCCTCACTTTTCATAAACGTTTTATATACTTTTGACCTAGTTAGCACATATCACACAGCTATCTCTGTACCAAGACGCCTCTTGATGCTCATCTTCATTCATATTAACTTGCCAGACTTCAGCAACTGTCTACTTGAATTAAGGGTATCTTCATGATAAGGCTCATATTTGCGTCACTTGTAGTATAATTATTATATAAAAAAATAATAATAATAATAAATAAAAAAATAAAAAAATAAAAAAATAAAAAAAATTGCATCATAATTATGTTGGATGGACCATTGACGTGGTGGAGATGAACAGTACTTCGACATCATTGAAGATTGACGCATTATATCATACTAACATTTACCGGGATTGCTATCCCCAAACTTTGTAGCACTAGCTACAGTTGTTTGCGTGATGATGAACAGTAAAAATTCTATCCTCACGAACGTTTTATATACTTTTGACCTAGTTAGCACATATCACACAACTATCTCTGTACCAAGACCGCCTCTTGATGCTCATCTTCATTCATATTAACTTGCCAGACTTCAGCAACTGTCTACTTGAATTAAGGCTATCTTCATGATAAGGCTCATATTTGCATCGCTTGTAGTATAATTATTAAAAAAAAATAAAAAATTGCATCATAATTATGTTGGATGGACCATTGACGTGGTGGAGATGAACAGTACTTCGACATCATTGAAGATTGACGCATTATATCATACTAACATTTACCGGGATTGCTTGTTGGAAAATTTAGTGTACTTGAGGGATTAATCCACACCTGGTAATGGGCTTGGAGGTACGGAGTGTACACCCATCAGGTCAATGTTTACCCTGACTCAATTTAAGTGGTTTATAGTGTAAATGGTAATGCTGCTGATACAGATCATTCCTGCTGCTAGCATTATCATTCCTGCTGCTAGCTTTAATGATACTGCTGCTAGTAGTATCATTTCTGCTGCTAGTATTGATACTGCTGCTAGTATTATCAATACTGCTGTTAGCTTTATTGTTCTTGCTGCTAGTACATTGTTGCTGCTTCTAGTACAATGTTCCTGCTGCTGAACTGCTGAGCAATAGATTCTGCTGCTAGCACAATTTAGTGTGCTGCTAGGCATGAGATTCTGCTGCTGGTTATAACCACCGACTCCTACAATTATGGAAACTATTATGTTATAATTAATGGGCCGTTAATTATACATAATTCCATGGGCTAGGGTTTGAGTAAACTCTATTATAAATAGAGGTCGTATCATAACTGCATGGATACAGAACATACAAACCCTAAACACTTGAATACGATTTGGTTCTTGATCTGTGCCTAGAACAAGAACATCACTTGGTCTTATCCCATAGAGATATTCGTGTAACCCAGGCATAGGGTCGAATAGTTTCTATTGGAAAGTGATTACACGATTTCAAGTGAATATCCGGTACCTTGATTGATTATCTTAACCCTGTTCTGGGAACACTACGACACAACCAAACCAAAAATCAATAGAAACTATATAGTGATAATCAATGGCTGCTGCTATGAGGCATATAGCTGCCAACTTTTCTAAACTGGAAAAGTTTGAAGGTGTCGATTTTAGAAGGTGGCAAAAGAAGATGAAGTTCTTGCTGACTAGCATGAATGTGGTTTCTGTTCTGACCACAACTGTTCCTGAAGATCATGGGGATGATGCTACGATGGAACAGATGAGGAGCAGAAGCAAATGGGAGAATGATGACTATGTCTGCAGAGGTTTAATCCCCAATGGTATGTCTGATACTCTCTTTGACATATATCAAAATGTTGAATCTTCTCTAGAACTGTGGGATTCCTTGGAAGCCAAATATATGGCTGAGGATGCATCAAGTAAGAAGTTCCTTGTAAGTAATTTTAACAATTACAAAATGGTCGATTCTAGACCTGTCATGAAACAATACAATGAACTTCTTAGTATACTTGGTCGATTCACAAAACACAAGATGAAGATGGATGAGGCTATTTCAGTCTCTTGTATCATCGATAAACTACCTCCTTCTTGGAAAGATTTCAAGCATATGCTTAAGCATAAGAAGGAGGAGTTAACTCTTGTTGAGTTGGGCAGTCATTTGCGCATTGAGGAATCACTCAAGGCGCATGAAAGTGACAAGCCAAAGAGCAGCAATGCTGCTGGTCCATCAGTTGTCAATATGGTGGAGCATAACAACTCCACCAGGTTCAATGACAACAAGGGCAAACGTAAGCATCAGGATAACACCAAGACTGATCCAAACAAGAAGTCAAAAGCTACTTGTTGGAAGTGTGGTAAAACTGGACACTTCAGGAAGGATTGTAAAGGTGTTAAGTTTGGCAATAAAGCCAATGGATCAGGCACGAGGATCTGGGAATACTTCCTGGAAGTGGTAACACTAATTCCCTTTGCTGTAATAGTCGAATTATTTAAGTCTTTGAGATTTATTGTGTTAACATTATCTGATGTATGGCAATGATAGTTCGTGTGGGTTGACTTTGGAGCAACATCATTGGTAAGATAGAAGCTGGTTCAAGACCTACGAGTCAATGAATGATGGTTCTATTTTTCATATGGGAAATGAGTCAACAGCCCTGGTGCATGGAAGAGGATGTGTTGATTTGAAGTTTAGTTCTGGAAAGATTGTTTCTTTGTTTAATGTTTTACATATTCCTGATATTAGGAAGAACTTGGTTTCTAGTAGTGTTTTGAATAATTGTGGTTATAAACAAGTAATTGAATCTAATAAATTTGTGTTATCTAAACATGGTGTGTTTATTAGTTTTGGTTATTTATGTAATCAAATGTTTAGACTTAATATTGTTCATGATATGGTTGATTATGCTTTTATGTCGACATCTAAGTTATATGATTCAACCCTTTGGCAGGCTAGACTTGGCGATGTACATTTTAAAAGGATGCGAGATATGTCTAAGGATGGGTTAATCTCAGCATTTGACATGGACACTGAAAAGTGTAAAACTTGTATGATGAACAAGATAACTAAGAAACCATTTCAAAGTGTAAAACGTGAAACTAATGTGTTGGAACTGATTCATAGTGACTTATGTGATTTACATGCTACTCCCTCTTTGGGGAATAAGAAATACTTTGTGACTTTTATTGATGATGCTTCTAGGTATTGTTATGTTTATCTATTACATACTAAGGATGAAGCATTAGATAAATTTAAAGTATTTAAAACTGAGGTTGAATTGCAACAAGAGTCCCTGATCAAGAGATTAAGGACTGATAGGGGAGGTGAGTACATGGATACTCTGTATTTTCAGTCTGTTGGTATAATCCATGAAACGACTGCCCCCTATACTCCTAAGCAAAATGGTATTTCTGAAAGGAAAAACCGAGTGCTAAAGGAGATGGTTAATTCCATGTTGTCCTACTCTGGGCTGAGTCAAGGGTTCTGGGGTGAAGCTATGTTAACAGCTTGCTATCTATTAAATAGGGTTCCCAACAAAAGGAACAAGACAACCCCTTATGAAATCTGGACTAAAAGGAAACCCAACCTGAATTATCTCAAGGTTTGGGGTTGTAGGGCTGTTGTAAGACTCCCTGATCCAAAGCTAAAGACTTTGGGTGAAAGAGGCATTGAGTGCATCTTTGTTGGATATGCTGAGCATTCCAAGGCTTATAGGTTATATGTTATTGAACCTAATGAATCTGTCTTTATTAAATCAATAATAGAATCAAGGGATGCATTTTTTGATGAGAATAGATTCTCTTCAGTCCCTAGACCAAGTCAGAGGATTCCTAATGGAACTAATGATGTTGGTATATCAGAAACCTCTGATGAGGTTGTGGAACAACAACCTGAACCCGAGCTCAGAAGGAGCACTAGGGTCAGGACTCCAAAGACATTTGGACCTGAGTTTCAATTAAACTTAATTGAAGGAACAAGGGATGAGGTCTCTGACCAACACTCATATTGCTTTAATGTTGAGGATGATCCCAAAATATTTGATGAAGCAATGAAGTCCCAAGATGTTGCTTTCTGGAAAGAAGCAATAAATGATGAGATGGACTCCATCATGGGCAACAACACTTGGGTGTTGGCTAATCTACCACCTGGTTGCAAGCCTCTAGGCTGCAAATGGATTTTCAAAAAGAAAATGAAGGTAGATGGAACTATTGAAAAGTTCAAGGCTAGACTAGTCATTCAAGGCTTTAAACAAAAGTCAGGGATAGACTATTTTGATACTTATGCCCCTGTGGCTCGTATCAGTACCATAAAACTGTTGATTGCCTTGGCATCAATTCACAATCTGATTATTCATTAGATGGATGTGAAGACAGCTTTCTTGAATGGTGAATTGGATGAGGAGGTTTACATGAACCAAACTCAAGGCTTCATCATGCCTGGAAATGAAAACAAGGTGTGTAAACTGATTAAGTCCTTATATGGACTTAAACAGGCACCTAAGCAATGGCATCAAAAATTTTGATGAGGTGGTTTTGTCTAGTGGTTATTCACTTAACCAGTCTGACAAATGTGTATATAGCAAATTTGATGAATCTGGTAAAGGAGTCATCATTTGTCTATATGTTGATGACATGTTGATCTTTGGCACTGACCAAAATCAAGTTGACCTGACAAAAGAATTCTTGTCATCAAGGTTCTCCATGAAGGATATAGGGGAGGCTGATGTTATCCTTGGTATAAGGATTAAACATGAAAGTAACAAAATTTCTATCTCTCAGTCTCATTACATTGAGAAGGTGTTGAGGAAATTTAATTACTTTGATTGTACTCCAGTGGTACTCCTATGGATACAAGTGAGAAGCTCATGCCTAATACTGGTAAGGCTGTATCTCAACTTGAGTATTCTAGGGTGATTGGCTGCTTAATGTATGCCATGACTTGTACAAGACCTGATATTGCATTTGCTGTGGGAAGTATTTGAAGAGAACTATGGATTATAGTCTCTCATATACTGGTTATCCTTCAGTATTAGAAGGATACACTGATGCAAGTTGGATCAGTAACACTGAAGACAATTCGTCTACTAGTGGTTGGGTATTCCTACTTGGTGGAGGTGCAATTTCTTGGGCATCCAAGAAGCAAACTTGCATCACCAGTTCAACCATGGAATCTGAATTTGTGGCCTTAGCTGCTGCTGGTAAAGAAGCTGAATGGTTGAAAAACTTGCTTCTTGAGATTCCATTGTGGCCTAAACCTATAGCACCTATTTCTATCCGTTGTGATAGTGCTGCTACATTGGCAAAGGCTTATAGCCAAATGTACAATGGGAAGTCTAGACACTTAGGTGTCAGGCATAGCATGATTCGTGAGCTTATCATGAATGGGGTGGTATCTATAGAGTTTGTTAGATCTCAACAGAACTTAGCTGATCACTTGACGAAGGGTTTGGCTAGAGACTTGGTTTTAAAGTCAGCTAAAGGGATGGGTTTAAGTCCAACTTAGTCACTGAATGCTAAGACACCCAACTCCCTCCTGAGGAAACTTTGGAGTTGAGTTCAATGTGGAAAGCTGAACATTTAGTGGACTGGAGCACATGTTTATATTACATCCCAAGGTTGTGCTCAGAACCTGCTGAAAAGGAGGATGAAGTCTTTACTTCTCAATGGTTGATTTTCTTTGAAAAAGTGCTTAGCAGGAGCATGATTAAAGATGAACCACCTATGTAAATGTTGAAGTTTTGCCGCTTCAGGAAGCTTTGGACTTTTAGCTTTTACAACATTTATGAATTGGATATGGACACATGGCTTGTATAGTGTCAGGAGTATTTAAGTGTTTGAAAATGTATGTGTATTTTATCTTCGGGTATTCAAATAGGTTGAAGGGTTCAATTCTTAGAACACCCTGATTCTCGAATATTTGAACGTGTAATGTACTAAGATGAGAATTCAATCTTCAAGATATTTTCATTTATGCATATGTTTTGTTTTGTGTTTAATTTTCATGCAAAGGAAGTGAACTAAATTTGGGGAGGATTGTTGGAAAATTTAGTGTACTTGAGGGATTAATCCACACCTGGTAATGGGCTTGGAGGTATGGAGTGTACACCCATCAGGTCAATGTTTACCCTGACTCAATTTAAGTGGTTTATAGTGTAAATGATAATGCTGCTGATGCAGATCATTCCTGCTGCTAGCATTATCATTCTTGCTGCTAGCTTTAATGATACTGCTGCTAGTAGTATCATTTCTGCTGCTAGTGTTGATACTGCTGCTAGTATTATCAATACTGCTGCTAGCTTTATTGTTCCTGCTGCTAGTACATTGTTGCTGCTGCTAGTACAATGTTCCTGCTGCTGAACTGCTGAGCAATAGATTCTGCTACTAGCACAATTTATTTTGCTGCTAGGCATGAGATTCTGCTGCTGGTTATAACCACCGACTCCTACAATTATGGAAACTATTATGTTATAATTAATGGGCCGTTAATTATACATAATTCCATGGGCTAGGGTTTGAGTAAACTCTATTATAAATAGAGGTCGTATCATAACAGCATGGATATAAAACATACAAACCCTAAACACTTGAATACGATTTGGTTCTTGATCTGTGCCTAGAACAAGAACATCACTTGGTCTTATCCCATAGAGATATTCGTGTAACCCAGGCATAGGGTCGAATAGTTTCTATTGGAAAGTGATTACACAATTTCAAGTGAATATCCGGTACCTTGATTGATTATCTTAACCCTGTTCTGGGAACACTACGACACAACCAAACCAACATTGCTATCCCTAAATTGCTTCCCCCAAACTTTGTAGCACTAGCTACAGTTGTTTGTGTGATGATGAACAGTAAAATCAATAGTAATTAGCTGAAAATTTATCAAAGAAACAGAGGAGATAGAGTCTGGCTTGCTTATGCTGTGTGAAAACCTAAATATGTAACCTCAAAATGATTTGTCATTTACTCCCTCCCACGTAGGTCATTAAACAAAAGAAAAAATACGATAAAAAAACATCATGCCTCATATTTAATGTTTGTGGCCGCTGATAATGTGCAAACATGTTTGGGCGACCGGGGAATGCACGAATGGATCAACAGGTTAGAGCGATTTTTATTGCTTTTTTTGGCTATTTAGATCGCTTATGCTTCTTTTTCTGTACTATATACAAAAGCGCTATTTAGCTTAAAATTTATCAAAGAAACAGAGGAGATAGAGTTTGGCTTGCTTATGTTGTGTGAAAACCTAAGTATGTAACCTGAAAATGATTTGTCATTTACTCCCTCCCACGTAGGTCATTAAACAAAAGAAAAAAATACGATAAAAAAACCATTTCATTATTTTTATAAATTTATCAAGGAGTTGAAGAAATTACAAAAAAGTTACAGGAAAGGAGGGGATTACAAAGACTCTACTACCTCCCCAAATATAATGCGTTTCAGGTAACTTTAAATTGTGATCTTTTGACTCTTGCTGTTTTTTGGTAATAAAGATTTATAACCATTTGTTATTTTTCAGTTTGGATCATACCCAGTTTTGATCATACCCGTTCGATGAAGACTATCCAACTATGCATAAACGTTTAGCCATGCACTTACCCAAAAACCCCTGCAAGTAGCATAATAAATTAATGCTTTAGATATGATTATGAAATGTTGTTATTGCAATTATTACGCTTAGGAGGTTTTATGCATTATGAAATACACCTTAGAGCCCCCCCCCCCCCCCCCCCCTTTTTTTTTTTTATCACAAATCACTATATGTGTAACACCCTCAAAATCAAGATTTGCGAAAGCATACATATTTGGGTGCTACTAAATCGATAATCACAACACAAGGATATAGAGAACGGATTAAAAATCCATTTTAAAATAGTTACATTTCCAAAGTTATATTGTCATACATCAAGTTCAATTCAAATAAAATGAAGCCCATTTAACAAAGCGGTCCTAAATTCAGAGTTTAACGCATAAGCAAAAAAAACATTTCCAACAAACTTATGACCATTGTCATGCCCTGCCTTCAGTAAATACATTCTCAAATACTTGAGAAAAACATGCTAAAAGTCAGCTAACGCTGGTGAGTTCATAGGTTTAAAGAAAATAAGCACATATGGACCATAACAAATAATTCAGCAAACACACAAATCCGCTATGCAAACGCTAAGCACATCCAACCGAAACTAGATAAACAAATAAAGGGTGCCCACGAGTGTTAATCCCTAGACACTCGGCAAATTCCGATATGGTATACGTTCGCGTTCACCATGTCGGGCCATCCGAACGGGGGAGTCACCCCCAATAGATTTATTTATATCACACGTGTTTCCCAGCATGAATTGACGGTTGATGATAGTGGGCGCAATGGGATTCAGCTAACTTAGGTTTTCGCATACAAGTGTGTATAAAAACAAAGTTTAATTTGGTCCATGAAAACAGTTTTACATGTTTCTCACCCCAAGGTTTATAAAAGCAATACGTATAAAAAATGGGGCTATAAACTCCCCTTAAAAACAATAGCAATCTGCTAATCAACAACAACTCAGTGCAACCGCTCCGACACGCGACCTAGATCTGTTGGGTCCTTCAGTACCCAAGAGTCGTTAAAATAAGATTTGAATACAAATTAAGCTAAGTGTAAATGAAACCGAAAACATTCTAAGTCACTGAGTGAACAGTCACTCAGTGAGTTACCTTCAAGATGCTCAGGACGAGTCTAAAAAGAAAGATTCACCACACAGTGAGGTGGTACTCACTGAAGTGTTACTTGAGACTAAGATGAAGGTAATGGATCAGTAAGCTTTAGACAAGAGCTCACTGAACCCAGTCTCCTCAACAACAACAAAAACTGAGGACTGAAGACAAATGCCTGAAGAACCTAAAGCCTGAATAAAAGGCGAGAAAGGAGGGAAGGTTTTAAAGATAAGAACAAGTCTTATCGGGGTCAGACAAACCATCCCTCAAGTGGCCAAAAGTCGAAGAAGTGTAAGGTTTGACACTCGAAGACTTTTTGCCACAATCCTATTGGTTCTTGGAAATGACAACTACTGTTGTAGTTGTCAATCACGCTTCCTATTTGTTTATCTAGTTTTAGTCTTCAGTACTCTTAACATGTTTGCCTATAAATAGCAAACAGATAGGAGAAAAGTGGGTAAGGTATTCTTGTGCAATTAAAGCTTAGACTTTCACAAATACCCCTTTTCTCCTACAAAGAGTAACGTATCCCTGAGATAGCTCAGTGGGTCGAATTGTTACCACTTAAGCATAGCTTGAGTTTAGATAGGAGACACCATACCTTGTTTATTCAATCCCAAGTGTTTGTTCCGCAAAACACTTGGGTAATAGATTCTTTGATTCATTTCTAATAAGAATTTAAACGTTGAAAATACTGTGTGTTTTTATATTAACGTTACATTGTATTAGTCATAAACACAAATAGATTAAATTTCTAGTTAACTCTAAGCGTGTTAAGGGAACAACAAGTGATATCAGAGCCTCTGGTTTATAAAATCTTTCAAAATTAACCAAGAGTGCTCAAGGTTTTTAAAACCAAGATCCTACTATGACTGATGCAAATGTGCCCCAGCTAGTCGACAAAAAGGGTGGAAGCTTTTCAGCTGTTGCCCCACGACTTGAAGCTGGTAAATTTAGCAAGTGGAAAAAGCGAATGCTTTGCTACTTGACTGGTATGGAACCATACTACATCACTTGTGTCAAAGATGGTCCTTATGTCCCAAAGACTGCTGAAGGGCTAAACAAGCCTGAGGCTCAATGGACCATTGATGAGAGGAGGGTGGTCAATCAAGACCAACGCCTGAAAAGTATCATTATATCATATCTTCCTGACGATATAATGGAATCAGTCATCAACTGTTCAACAGCCAAGCAAACTTGGGATGACTTGGTCAATAGCTTTGAGGGTCCCTCAGATACCAAGGAAAACAGAGTTATAGACCTGAAACTTGAGTATAATACTTTCAGGGCAAAAGACTCTGAAAGTCTCTCTCAGACTTATACCAGATACAAGACTTTGATAAACGAACTATAAAATGATGGTGTAGTTTTGTCTAAGCATGAGACAAATGTTGGCTTTGTCAACAGTCTCCCTGAGAAGTGGCTAAACTTCTCACAAGGCCTGAGGAATGCTAATCACATTCAGACCCTTGAGCTCCCTGAGATCTATGGGAAGTTTGTCTATGAAGACAACTTAATCTCAAGGAGATACCCTGACTCAAAAGCTCTTGAGTCCAAAAAGGCCTTAACCTCCACACCCATATCAACTGCTTTTTATACTAATGGTGTTGTGCAGGACTTTCAAGAGGATTCTGAGGATGAAATTGATGAAAGGACTAGTGATGAATACCTAAAAGATTTAAACTTGAAATTCCAAGAGAGGGCACTCCTTGCTAGTTCAAAACGTTTCATCAAAAGAAACCAGTCCAACTTTTCAAAAGGAAAAGCAAATGAAACCACTGAATGCTTTAATTGTGGTAAAAAGGGTCATTTTGCTAAGGACTGTTATTCTAAAACCACCTCAGAACCCTCTTACAAATTTTCAGGAAATAGTTCCTCAGGAACTAGCAAGTTTCAACCTAGAATGTTTCAGTCGACCCAACAATTTCAAAACAAGGGTCAAAAAGACTTTGAAGCAAAATATAGGAAAGCCAAGGCTAAACTTGCAATTCTTGAAACTAATCCCTCTATGTCTCAGGCTGCTCAAACATCCAAACCTGTTCAAGCAAAGAACAAGGTTTTAGTAGCTAAAGCTTATGATTGGGATGAAGAAGAAGTCTCCTCAGATGAGGAAATTAGAGTGAGTGCTCTGATGGCACTCTCTGAAGGTGATCAGGTGGCTGTTGGGAAAAGCCATGCAAGGAATGGAGAGTGGGTAAACATCACCATGAAGAAGGTAAACACTTTACTTTCTATGGATGATGATTCTGATTGGCAGTCTTACATGAATTATATTTGTGTAGATCTTAAATTTGTTGAGGAACAAAGGCTTAACATGTTTTCAAAATATAACAACATAGTGTCAGAATTGAATAAATGTAGAGATGAATTGCTTGTACTGAAGCAAGCCAAATTAGAAACAATTACTCTACAAATTCAGAACACTGAAATTTTGAAACAAAACTAAGCCCTACAAACTGAACTTAACAAAGAAAAGGCTGGACCAAAAAGAACCCCAAGGTCTTTGATACTGTGGGTTTAATCCCTAGGAAAACAATAGGAATTGACCATCACATGGTTAACCCCTATGTAAGTCCCAGTGAATTGACCTTTGTTCCAGCTGGCATATCATTTGAGCAAGAAATGCTTCCCAAGTCAAATGACTGGATTGTCAGGGACAACCCAGTCAGTAAGTTACCAAACTTTGAGACTGGAAAGATCTTGCTTCCTGAAAGTCAGGCTTTGAAAAATATGTTTGGACTTACTGAACAACTCAGTAAGCTTGAACTCACTGAACAACTCAGTAATACTGAGTCAGTGAATGAGTCTGAATCAGAATCATATCCACCACTCCCACCACTGAATACCCTTCAGGGTGCTGCACCCAACTTAGGCCTCCCACCAATGGTCTACTCTCAACACTCTCCCAAGGAGAGGCCAGGTATGGGAAAAACTATCCTAAAAAGACCAACACTTGAAGTCTCAGTAAATACTGATGACTCATCATCTTCAGTCCCTTCTGAAGTAATAACCCAAAGCCTTGACTCAAAATTTGATCAGTTTGCTAAAATGGTCAGGAAGCTAGGTGAGAAGATTGCATCTTCTGAGAAACCTTCTCAATCCAAGAAGGAACAAAGACCATCTTCCTCAAAGACCAAACCCAAACCCTCAAAACCCCTGAAAAGATGTGAACTGTGTAACTATACAAATCATATCACTGATGATTGCTATAGAATTCTTTACTGCATGATTTGCAAAAAAGATGATCACAGGACCTCTGATCATAAAACACACTCAGTCACATCAAAGATGGCAAGCCTTAAAGCTCAGTCTTTAAACTACCCTTCTAATTCTAAACAGAAATAGAAACAAAAGGAAAAATCTTTTGCACCTTGCCCTTACTGTGGGTTCAATGACCACCATCTTAAGGATTGTCAAATTGACAATTGTTGTGAAAATAGTAGAAGTTCCACTCATGACACCTCAGGACGTGATAAGGCCATTCAGGCCAGAAGAGGTATGACAATGTCAGCCTCTCAGTCTACTGAGTCTACATCTGCAATCAAATGCATAATTTGTGGTAGCTCTGTCCACTCCACCACTGACCATAAATCAATTGTAAATGGTAAAAAGACCCCCAAAGCTAAACCCTCCAAGAAGTGGAGTCCAAGAAAGAACTAATCCAGTTTACTATTTGTGCAGAAACATGCCAGGGATCCTGTTTGGCATCTAGATAGTGGATGTTCAAGGAGCATGACTGGTATGAATGAGTATCTGCACAAGTATGTTGATGAATCAGGACCCAAAGTGATATTTGCTGATAACTCATCATGTCTCACTGAAGGTTATGGTTCAGTAAACTGCAATGGTATAGTCTTTACTAGGATAGCTTATGTAAATGGTCTTAAATACAATTTGATCAGTGTCAGTCAACTATGTGATGCTAAATACATAGTTCAGTTTGATGATAAACAAGGAATCATCTTCAATGCTAATAAGGAAGTTGTCCTTATTGCACCAAGAAGACATGATGTTTATGTGTTGGACATGACCAGTCTGACTCAGAATGGAACTTGTCTCTTTACCAAGGCCACTGATACTCTAAATTGGCTTTGGCATAAGAGACTCTCCCACCTGAATTTCAAAAACATAAACAACCTTGTTAAACAAAACAAGGTCCTTGGCTTACCATCTCTTGTGTTTTCAAAGGATAAACCATGCTCAGCTTGTGAAAAAGGTAAACATCACAGAGCATCCTTTAAAACCAAAACCAACTTTTCTATCAGGAACTGCCTACATCTTCTCCATATGGATCTATTTGGACTAATTAGTCCTAGGTCCATTAACCATGAGAAATATACTCTGGTCATTGTGGATGAATACTCAAGATACACTTGGGTATACTTCCTGATCAAAAAGAGTCAGGCAGCTGAAACAATAATGTCCTTTGTCAGGAACATTGAAAATCAAAATGACATCAAGGTCAAACAGATTAGGACTGACAATGGAACAGAGTTCAAAAATTATGAACTTGAATGTTTCTGTGATGAGAAAGGAATTTCCCAAAAATTTTCCTCACCATACACACCTGAACAAAATGGTGTGGCTGAAAGGAAAAATAGAACACTCATTGAAGCAGCCAGGACAATGCTAAATGGATCAGTCCTTTCCAAACAATTTTGGACTGAAGCAGTGAAGACTACCTGTTACACACAAAACAGATCCATCATTGTCAAAAGACATAGCAAAACTCCTTATGAGTTATTCAAAGGAAGGATCCCTGACATTAGCTACTTTCATGTCTTTGGGAGTCCTGTGTTTATTCATAATCACAAGGATCACTTAGGAAAATTTGATGCCAAAGCTGATGATGGATACTTCCTTGGATACTCCCTTGTCTCAAAGGCCTTCAGGGTGTTCAACACTAGGAGACAGCATACTGAGGAAACATTTCATGTTACCTTTGATGAGAGCACTGATGCTATCAGTGTCTCTAACAACTCAGTGGAAGAGATAGGTATTGATGAATCATCAAGATATCCTCCTGATGAACATCATCCTCTAAATGGTCCTTCCACTCAGTACCAAGCAAATGCTGACATCTCCTATTACATCATTCCCCATAACCTTCCTTACCCAACCATCACTGAGTTTGTTGAAGCACAAAGTACTGATGAAATCATTCAGTCAGTACATAATGCTCAGGAAAACAAACAATCACAGTGATGAGTCAACCCACTCAGACACTCAAGATACTGAAGATCATCATGTGTCTGATCCTGATCCTACCCATCAGGCCTCAACAAGCTCTAATCAGTTTCCAAGACCTCAGGACAGTTGGACTAGGTCTCAGGATATAGAACTTGTCAATATAATTGGTGAGCCTACTGAAGGCATGCTCACAAGAAGCATGGCTACTAAACTGAGAGCAGCCTCAACCAATGAATGCCTATTTGTGGACTTTATTTCCACAATAGAACCCAAAAGTGTCAAGGAAGCACTTAATCACCCAAGTTGGGTTCAGGTCATGCATGGTGAACTGGAACAATTTGACAGAAACAAGGTAATGACCTTGGTCAAGTGTCTTGAATATGTTTCAGTCATTGACATGAAATGGGTATTCAAAAACAAATCTGATGAAAATGGCATAGTCATTAAGAACAAAGCCAGACTTGTAGCCAAAGGCTATAATCAACAAGAAGGCATTGACTATGAAGAAACATTTGCACCAGTAGCAAGGATGGAAGCCATCAGGATCTTCCTTGCTTTTGCTACATACATGAACTTCAAGATGTACCAAATGGATGTTAAAAGTGCATTCTTAAATGGTTCACTGAAAGAAGAAGTTTATGTTCAGCAACCTCCTGGATTTGAAAGCCATGAGTTTCATGACTATGTCTGCAAGCTTAACAAAGCCCTTTATGGACTGAAACAAGCTCCTAGGGCATGGTATGAAACTCTTTCAGCCTTCCTGATCCAAAACAAATTTGTCAGAGGCAAGATAGACAACACATTGTTTATCTACAAGGCAAATAATGATGTCATACTAGTACAAGTGTATGTTGATGACATCATCTTTGGCTCAACAAGTTTCAAACTTTGTAAACAATTTGAAAAACTAATGGCAAAGAAATTTGAAATGAGCATGATGGGAGAACTGACTTACTTCCTTGGTCTTCAAATCAAGCAGACTGATAAAGGAACCTCTATCAGTCAAGAGAAGTATGTCAGAAGCCTACTGAAGAAGTATGAGCTCAGTGACTGTGCCTCAGTCAAGACTCCCATGGTACCCCCAAATAACCTTGGTCCTGATCTTACTGGAAAACCAGTGAATCAAACTCTTTTTAGAGGAATGATAGGATCACTGATGTATCTACTTGCATCAAGGCCTGATATCCAATTCTCAGTCTGTTTGTGTGCCAGATATCAATCTGACCCAAGAGAATCTCATATCACTGCTGTGAAAAGGATATTCAAGTACCTGAAAGGTACTTCAAGCCTTGGATTATACTATCCAAAATGTTCAGGCCTTGATCTTAAAGGATACTCAGACTCTGACTATGCTGGATGCAACATGGACAGAAAAAGCACCTCAGGCTCCTGCCAAATTCTTGGTGGAAAACTAGTCTGTTGGAGTACTAAGAAGCAACAGTCAGTTGGCATGTCCTTAGCTGAAGCTGAATATGTTGCAGCAGCAAGTTGTTGTGCAAATGTACTCTGGATGAAAAGTTGTAGTATATTCACTAACAAAGAAACACACGATTAGGGCAAGAATATGGATCGAATAGAGTATAAGTTAGAGAGAGAAGTAGAAGGTTGGGAGCCTTTGTAGAGAGAGAAAGTGAGTTGTATGATTAAAAGAATAAAAGGTCCAACCCTCTCCCTAGGTGGAGAGGGGTATTTATACTATTACATAATATGCCCCGAGTGGGCTGTGGAGCGAGCTGACAGTGGGTAAAGACCCGACCCACTCCACAAGATCTATAATAACTAATCTACTACTAATATTATTAATAACCCTACGAGCTATGGAGTGCTAATAAGTGCTCGGGGTGACCGAGTCTTCAACTGAATATTTATATTCCTAACAATCTCCCCCTAAGGGAGGTCACCCCGAAAATAATATTCTGAATTCTAGCACTCTATCCTTGGATCTTGACTTCACAGCTCGTAGACCTTGATTCTTCTACGTCAAAAACCTTTGTGCCTTCAGCAGTGAACTTGCGATGACTGTTCTTTGTTTTGGATGATCTTTGAGTATTCTTTGAAGTTATCATCCAACATATGTCTTCAAGTCATCTTGTGGCTTCGTCATCATGAAAAGTTGTGATCTTGGAGCCTTCTTTGAGATCATCGACCACCATAAATCTCTGAGCTCATCCATTGTAGTAATGCCTCCATGTGAATTGTTGTGACTGTTGGACTCGCATGCTCACACTTTTCTGGATCATGATAGCTATCATCAGAGTTGCGAAAGCTGTGTCGTAGGTCTTTCATCTATCATGATGTCTTGGATAATGAATTGGAAGTGTGAGCATGGAGTGTGGATTGACTCGTCTCATACTGGAATCAGGAACCACCATCACCATCTTTATATGTACATGAAATAAAACAGTTATCAATAAAGTTGGAGAACGAATATGGCTTTGTCATTCGTTCGGTGTGGTTGGATTAACCTTCGGTTCCGTGAGGACCGACCTGTGATCAGGTAGAATTCCCTTTAAAGAGAATTCTCCTTGACAGGAATTTCCAGCTTGTTGTAAAGACTCATTCAATGAACTAACATTGGACTCGTCTTACAAGCATGTTCTCATACCGGAACGTCTCAAAGCAGACAACACGGTTGAGTGAATCAGTGAATTGAATACCCACTGATTGATGAGAAATTGATTAGAAAAATCACTCGCGTGTTACTAGATAAACAATTTTTATGTAACACGACGAGGGTTTTACACATTAAATCACATTTCTGTCATAAATACTTTTGTTTGAAAATTTTCACAATCAATGCGCTCGAAATTCATTTGATGAGCACATTGAAGGGTTTTCCAAAAGCATCCGTCAATCCATATCCTGGAACAGGTTTGATTCAAATTTAAATCACCCCATCGTTTCTTTCCAGTTGTCACAAGCATGATCCATGAAGGATCTCACATGTCACCCACCAAGAGCTTGTTTGATGTTGGCTCTAGAAGGATTTTCATCTTCATTGTGATTACTTTAAGTATCACTCGGATGTTCTGGCAATACCACAAGGATAATGCGTAGGACTCTTAACATGTATTTCCTTGCTTTCCACATTGTGTGAAACAGCAAGCATATTGGAAGTGTGTCCTAACGAGATTTATTGATGATCTCTGGGCTCTAGACTCAATAGTGCGTTTTGATTTAGTGATCGGAGGCTGGAGAGGACTGCCACCTTTTCAATATCATCTAACTCGGATTGAGAAAGATGATAGCAATTTATTGATCTCCGTGACAAGTGAAACAAGAATCCTTTGAGGGACCTTGAGTGGCTAGGGAGGGTTGAGCAGCGTATCACTGGCTCCATGATACTTTGTCTTCAATGCCAGCAATCAACTAATTGATTCTGACAACATATGTATTGACCCGGTTTCTGCCGAAGATGTAAGGAGGGCTTCTTTCTTTTCACCCTTTATCTTTACATTTATTTTTCATTTTTCAACCCCTTCAGCGCTTACCGAGACTTCATTACTAGCACCTTGTTGGGTTTGTTCCGGCACTAGCTCCATCTCAGTCAGCACTCTTCCCTTATTCACTTTATCTCCTTTTTTTGTAATCATACGTAATGACTTCTACACTAACTAGTGGATTGTCCCTGGGTAGATCCCTCCGGTTCTGGCTGGATCATGGGAACTAATACCTAACCTTACCATCCTTATAACTCCAATACATAAAGTAAAATGGTTGGTATTTGGTATTCTTTCACACTTGCCATCACAAATCATTTGCTCCCCCTCAATATGTGCATCGATATACGAAAAGGTTTGGCACATATGGGAGAGCCTACACTTGAGTTTCAAAAGATCACATTTTTTATCAGAATTCCATATTTAAATCACATTCTCTCCCCCGATCAAAAATTTCAAACCACTTGAGATTTGTGATCCCAATTAATTTAAATAAGTGAGAAATTTTGGGAGAAAATGTGGTCAGGTTATACTGTGTTCTGATTATGGAGCATACTATGCTCCCCCTTAAACCACGAGAGAGGGTCACTGCTGATGTTGCACAAATTTGGCAAGGTGTCAGAAATTTGAACAAATATTCTCCCCCTCAATTAATGGCCCGTTTTCTATTTAAAGAGCTGTAGTCATTCAATTGAGCGACGAGTATTTGTGAAAATTTAATTCAATTTACTACCTTGTGTAACATCAAAACTCTCTTAAAGAATCAAAGAAGATAAAGAGTCTGATGTAAAGAAGACTTCTCTTCTTATACACGAAATGATGCACTGAAACGTACATCAGATCGGACGAAAAACATGGATATAAAGTAATCCATGCCCAGGTGAACATCACCCGGTTAGAGGAACAGCCGTCTTTTTGGCGACATGCTTTCCCCATTGTATAGCGCGGGTTGCAGTATGAAGTAACTGCAAGCCATGAGACATGTTTTAACAATCCATTATAACTTCTGCTCGAGCTTCATTTAAAGTCCCGTGTCATTATTGAATGACATTTCTAAGACCGTAAATGTTATCGATAAACAGAAGACATGCCTAGATGAAACTATTTTTGGTATTTTCTAATTTTCTGATTTTTATGGTTTTTTGTTTTTAAGTTTCTCTATTTACAATTAGTTGGTTTTATATTTTCTATATACAGTTTGGTATAAGATATGTACAAAATATGTTACTCAGTTTAAGACGATGATGACATGAATACCAAAATGAGGATACATTCAACATGTGGTAGAAATCTGAGGTCAACATCTCTTAAACTTTCACCACCAAAGCTTTCAAGGCTCCAAAATAATCGTCTGAGCTTGAGCCTTCTCAATGTGAAGCTTTGATAGCTTCCCCCCAAACCGACGATCTTCCTTTTTGAGCAGATCCAAAGCTCTCTTTCAAGCTTACATAAGGTAAGTGTACAGCAGAAACTGTAACACCCCAACCCGACAAGGGTTAAGATATCATGATAATGGTTTCATATTAGATCAAACAAAGCGTACATCTATAGTAATACAAGAAATTTCAAAGGTTACAAATGAAATACTGGAGTTACAAGGTTACAAATGAAACTAAAACTAAATACTAAGTCAGTAAATGCAAATCCTTCTAATAGCCTCTACTTCAGAATACTATCAAAGTCTTCTAAGTCCAAAGGTCTCTTCACTCAAACCCAGCTTCCAACTAAGAACCTGCCGCAGGAAAAGAAATGCGGCTGAGCTTAAAAAGCTCAGTGAACAGATACATAAACAAAGTAATGATAACGAAACAGAAATAAGATATAGTGCAATGGGGAAATATCATAAGGTATAAATGATGTGAAGGTATAATGAACAGAATAGGATAGTAATCCACCACGAGCCCAGAACAAATCAGATATAGTAACCACATCTTCATAATCATATAGAGGGGAGACCTCTTAGATAATCAGATAATATGAGGGGTGTCCTCATTCTTCAAATGGAGTAGCTAGCTCCCAGATATATGTGAAAGGCATGTATTGCACACAGTACCAGTCACCAGACAATAACAAATCATATAACAGATAATCCACTAAACAGAACAGATCTAGGATGCATCCATACGCCCCTGCAGACAAATAATAATAATGGCCATAGCAGATAACAGATAAGGGACGGTGTGTAACATCACTCAAACACACTAGAGTCATGCCATTGGTGCATCAATGACATGGCCATGTTACCTTCATGGCTAGGGTCACAAATTTTGGCTCGGGTATTAAACTAAGAGTCAAATATCATATCAAATCAGAAGGTCATATCTAAAGGTCCATAACAGATGGTTCATAACAGATCATTTCAGAAATAGTATCAAAGGTCCAAATCAGAGTTCATCAGATCAAAGGTTTACAAAGTAAAGGGTAATGGCAAGGGTTCACAATAAAAGGGAACATAGCAATGGCTTAGGGAATCTAAACGAATCCAGAATCAATAAGTCAAAAGAGGGAAGAAACCCTTACTAAAAAAGGGCAGAGTATCTGTACCTTATGAGCAAGCAGAGTAAATAAGCAAAATAACAAATACGGAACAGAATCAATGCTTCTCCTTCTTCGCACCTAAAGAAGTAGAAGACGGAATTACGAAGGGGTTCATGTTCAGATTACCATTTTTAGTTATCTTTCCATTTATTAGCAGATTTACTTATTTTATCAGTTTTTACATCATTATATGATTAAGTACTTTAAATAATTAAATTATATGTTTTTAGGGTTTAGTTTTATAATTTAATATAAGTTAAGGACTTAATTGGAAATATAATAAAGTATAAGGTTTTAAATGTAAATATCACAATTTCATATTTTAGCAAGATTAGTCCCTTAACTTACATATCTTACCATATCAACCTCATAGTTTAATAAGTTACATTTTTAAACCCTAAAGTTTTAGAAATTACAAAACATACCCTTTTAAAATTAATATCAAATCGAATAATCCTTTAAATATCCAAAATTACATGTTTCACCCTCACACTTATTTTTATACGTTTTATCACCTTATTTTACTGTTTACAAAAATAACCCACAAGTTTCATATTTGGCAAAACACACCCTTTGATTTTATTTTCCAATCGTTAACCCTTTTTAATTTACAAACCCTAACCCTAGCTTGCCAAATCCTCATTCAATCATTACCTCATCATTAATTAGACATCTATGAACCAAATTCCAGATCCAAAACACAAACCCTAATCGAAAACCCTAGGGTTTTATTTTTTTCATTCGATTTCTTTTTACCCGATTACAATCAAAATTAACCACGACCAAACTTGGACTCTATAATTCGAACCATCATTTTTACCAGATCATATGAATTATATAGAGCTTAGATAAAATACTTCTCATGCCCAAAAAATTCGATTAGCATATATTAGAAATTACACACGTTTTAACACCTTAAATTCACAATGATTAACATAGGCTTCTATAATTCGAAACACTATTTTTCCCAGCTTATGTGATGATCATAGAACTTATAAAATTTAATAACACAGCCCAAAAAAATAGTATAGCATGTTTTAGATATTTAACCCGTTTTAGACATTTATAATTTAAACGACCCACTAAACCTTGCATGATTCGAATCCTACATTTTTCATAGGTCTTATATGATAAAATAAGCATGAGAAAAATACCAAACCAAGGATTGAACGTGTGGATGAGCCAAAAGGAAAATAACCCTTCGGATGGAATATCGAGCTACCCAACAATCTCACGATCAAACCAATGAATCCCAAACCTTCAAACCAATTTTATTAGATCCTTAAGATGATGAACAACCTCAAAAAATATCCCACGAATTTTAGAAAGTCGGATGAATGTGGTACGAAATTATGTGTGCTTAATTAGGGTTTTCGGTATAGTAATTAAAGAAATTATATTAAAACCGTGTGGCTGGGGGGGGGGGAAACAAAACTTTTGGCCCAAGATTTGTCATATTTCTGGATAGAAGATTTTCTAAATTAATGTTGTACTTATCTTGATATTATTTGATATATATATATAATTAATAATATTAATAATAATACATAACATGTGTAACTCGGCCCTTTTAATATAATTGCGTGTTTATGTGATTTTTGTACTCTCCAAAATGTTAAAATGTAGTAACATAAATTATTTGGTTTCATAACTTGTTCATTTCCAAAGGTTCGGGATCAATTTGGTGTTTTATAAACTCATTAATCAATTTTTAAGATTGTAGGGGCATTTTAGTCTTTTTACATGTTTCAGATTTTTGGGTATTACAACTTCTTCCCCTCTAAAAAAAATTTTTTCGTCCTCGAAAATGGAGTGAAACGAAACGGAAAGCATAACGGACTGCGAACGGAAATTGAATGACTAGTTTCTCATGACTCTATCTTGATAATCGAAATAGTTTCGGTTTCTTCAGAAAGGACAGACCATATATATAGCAACACATAGCTGTACTCCTTCATAGTAACAGATAGAGTCCATGCAGACAGAAAACAGATTATCAGACAGCAGAAAACTCTACAACAGGACCTAAGATTCTTATCGGAAGTACAGATGTCCGCAAACGCGTGTCGAGTATCCAGACGTATCAAATCGCAAAACGGTGAAAGCAGATTACGCGTATAGGTAGAATGAATCCTAAAGTCTTAATCAGATATCAGAATTTCTAAGGTCTCTATGGCACTCCTCGAAATATCCTATGATCACAATGAGGGTACGTCATATGACGTAAGTATTATCACGTTAGCTACTCGTCATAATACCAGCATCATATGCGTATACCTTCATGATGGTCATACTTTATCTCAAGTCGTGAACCAGCATCTATCAACCACCTAACAATCCATTCTACATCATAGGGTTGGTCCTAATCGGTCATCATTAAGAATTCAAAAAAATCAGGGATACAGATCGTACAAATAACGTAACGGAATTAATAAGCATCAAAGAAGTACGTCGTCCAAAGCGTCATGTTTCCCACAATACATCGAAGTTCTCATGACAAAACCGTCATCCAACATACGTAGAAAGAACACCAAACGGAAATACTAATGGAGAACCCGAATCATTCGAAAGATCTTATCATCAGGTAATGGGAGCTTAAGTGTGTTAAGCAGAAGTGAACACGCCATCAATAACTTCATCCTTCACGAAAGCAACTCATCCAACCACAAATGATCATTCCAAAATTGTCCGCTCGAATACCTAATTTCAAAATCTCCTCCAAGTCTGAGTAGTCTGTCTACGCTTGTCCATCTGATCACACGGTGAGAAGGGGTGATAAACTTGAGTCTGGTCCCTCAAGCCTTCGGCACTTCTTCTTGACACTGTGATGGAGTAATGTGGATTTCTGGCACGATCTTTAAATCTCTTCATCATCCAGTCTGCTTCCGCTCTCAATTCATCTTAGTACAACCAAGATGAATAGGGAAGTGAGACTGCACGTCTTCATCAGCTCCAGGCTCGCCATCTTGACTAGAATTTCTTCTTCTGCATCGCTAATGTCTTCACTCTTCAGGGTAGCTGCCGTTGTTGTCAACTCCAGGTCCGGCAGGGAAAATAATAGTGATAGTCAAGGTTTAACAATAGGTATTTGTGGTAGGGAGTTCAAAATTGTTTCAAACGCCAAAGGTGAGACATGGAAGGATAGTTGTCGATATTGGAATACTCAATCAACCAACTTCTTATCAGAATAAAATCGAAGTTTAACTAACCAAGGAAAGACGGATCACAAATCGAATCTTTATCATTCAAAAATGGGGAAAAACATTCTTATGCTCATGGTCACAACCACAAGGCTTCTCATAGGGACAGAGATGGGTGAAACGAAATCAAATAGTGTCGGAAGATTTATAGACGTTTATCAAAGCAAAAGACAAATAACAAAATGTGTCAAATACGTCATCGCCATGGAGATTCTCAGAATGTTCGAAGAGGTATCAAAATGATTAACAAAAGAATCAGAGTTCGGAGTCGGAATCTCAAAATAAGGTTCAAATAGTGTTAGGCAAATTCTATGTAATTTCCAATTATTTCAAGATTTAATTGGGTTTTAGATCTTAGGTGGTGCAAAGCGTGAGTTTTCAATTTCCAAAAGTGATCTCAACAAGCAGGGCACGAATCAGAGTGATGCGGCAGCAATGATACTTAACCAAAAGCCTTATAGTCTTCCCATTCCTCAATGGTCAGAACTTAAGTTCCTATAGGGAAATCCTAAAGCAATTCTTACAGGTTATCTTATGAGCGCCTACAGTGGAAACCTAGTGGTCCAAACTTCACAGGTCAAGGGTAATTGTATTACGAGTCGCAGCCTGTCTCTCTGATACCATAATTGTAACACCCCAACCCGACAAGGGTTAAGATATCACGATAATGGTTTCATATCAGATCAAACAAAGCGTACATCTATAGTAATACAAGAAATTTCAAAGGTTACAAATGAAATACTGGAGTTACAAGGTTACAAATGAAACTAAAACTAAATACTAAGTCTGTAAATGCAAATCCTTCTAATAGCCTCTACTTCATAATACTATCAAAGTCTTCTAAGTCCAAAGGTCTCTTCACTCAAACCCAGCTTCCAACTAAGAACCTGCCGCAGGAAAAGAAATGCGGCTGAGCTTAAAAAGCTCAGTGAACAGATACATAAACAAAGTAATGATAACGAAACAGAAATAAGATATAGTGCAATGGGGAAATATCATAAGGTATAAATGATGTGAAGGTATAATGAACAGAATAGGATAGTAATCCACCACGAGCCCAGAACAAATCAGATATAGTAACCACATCTTCATAATCATATAGAGGGGAGACCTCTCAGATAATCAGATAATATGAGGGGTGTCCTCATTCTTCAAATGGAGTAGCTAGCTCCCAGATATATGTGAAAGGCATGTATTGCACACAGTACCAGTCACCAGAAAATAACAAATCATATAACAGATAATCCACTAAACAGAACAGATCTAGGATGCATCCATACGCCCCTGCAGACAAATAATAATAATGGCCATAGCAGATAACAGATAAGGGACGGTGTGTAACATCACTCAAACACACTAGAGTCATGCCATTGGTGCATCAATGACATGGCCATGTTACCTTCATGGCTAGGGTCACAAATTTTGGCTCGGGTATCAAACTAAGAGTCAGATATCATATCAAATCAGAAGGTCATATCTAAAGGTCCATAACAGATAATTCATAACAGATCATTTCAAAAATAGTATCAAAGGTCCAAATCAGAGTTCATCAGATCAAAGGTTTACAAAGCAAAGGGTAATGGCAAAGGTTCACAACAAAAGGGAACATAGCAATGGCTTAGGGAATCTAAAACGAATCCAGAATCAATAAGTCAAACGAATCCCAGCTTATGTGATGATCATAGAACTTATAAAATTTAATAACACAGCCCAGAAAAATCGTATAGCATGTTTTAGATATTTAACCCGTTTTAGACATTTATAATTTAAACGACCCACTAAACCTTGCATGATTCGAATCCTACATTTTTCATAGGTCTTATATGATAAAATAAGCATAAGAAAAATACCAAACCAAGGATTGAACGTGTGGATGAGCCAAAAGGAAAATAACCCTTCGGATGGAATATCGAGCTACCCAACAATCTCACGATCAAACCAATGACTCCCAAACCTTCAAACCAATTTTCTTAGCTCCTTAAGATGATGAACAACCTCAGAAAAATATCCCACGAATTTTAGAAAGTCGGATGGATGTGGTACAAAATTATGTGTGCTTAATTAGGGTTTTCGGTATAGTAATTAAAGAAATTATATTAAAACCGTGTGGCTGGGGGGGGGGGGAAACAAAACTTTCGGCCCAAGATTTTTCATATTTCTGGATAGAAGATTTTCTAAATTAATGTTGTACTTATCTTGATATTATTTGATATATATATAATTAATAATATTAATAATAATACATAACATGTGTAACTCGGCCCTTTTAATTTAATTGCGTGTTTATGTGATTTTTGTACTCTCCAAAATGTTAAAATGTAGTAACATAAATTATTTGGTTTCATAACTTGTTCATTTCCAAAGGTTCGGGATCAATTTGGTGTTTTATAAAATCATTAATCAATTTTTAAGATTGTAGGGGCATTTTAGTCTTTTTACATGTTTCAGATTTTTGGTTATTACAACTTATTAATAATAATACATAACATGTGTAACTCGGCCCTTTTAATTTAATTGCGTGTTTATGTGATTTTTGTACTCTCCAAAATGTTAAAATGTAGTAACATAAATTATTTGGTTTCATAACTTGTTCATTTCCAAAGGTTCGGGATCAATTTGGTGTTTTATAAAATCATTAATCAATTTTTAAGATTGTAGGGGCATTTAAGTCTTTTTACATGTTTCAGATTTTTGGGTATTACAGAAACCGTAGCAAACCACATGAAAAAAATGCTGTTCCTTTTTAGAATAACCATCGAGATTCTCCGATCGGGGGACCGTCACATAAATCAGCAACGAATCATCTCACACTTAAATAATCCTTCTCACATTTCTTTCCGCTGAAGACTGAATAGACGCATACCAACAGTATCCAGAGACCACTTCCCCCAAGTAGTTGAAGTGATGCAGTCAGTCTCATTATATGAAGCTCAAGAACCCTAAGTACACACTCAATCCCATAAATGAAGTCGAAAACGCATCATCAAGATCAATTAAGACCCGAAAATCCCCTTTTCTCCCTTCAGGAAATCGCAGATGAGAGTTGTTACACCAAGTTCAACTAAGTCCCGAGTGTAAGCAATTTATCCCGTATGTAGTCGACATGATAGCACCAAGACAGTACCATAAAAGCTACTGAGTACCGGATGTTCACATTTCCTTCAGTAGGATACCGACTAACCATAGGAACCATCATACAATTGTGTACCTCTTTTATCATCAGAAACTGACTTTCTCTTCCCCCACGTAGTTGGAATGATACACCAAAGGAACGAGTTAAAACACTGATTTTCTCTGCGGTTATGACATTTGTCTTCCCGGAGTATCTTCAATTAAGAAGAAGTATTAAGTTCATCACGTGTACTCGTTGTGCATTCCGATGTATATCTCCTTCCCCCTTGCTGGTTTTGATACCTCAGAACAGCAACACATATTATGCACCTATACTTGACATCTTGTGAGAAGAACAAAATTGGCTCAAATGTATTCTGTGAGAATCAACAGCTACCGAAACTTTCTCTGACTATCTTTACCAACCCTCAAGTAGGCAATTTGATGAGATGACCGATGGAACGAACCCGATATACCAAACTCGACACTGAAGTAGAATTCCCCGTTGACGTGACTTGACCTTGCACTAATGTTGGAAGAATGGTGTAGAGAATCAGTGCTCCAAGCAAATCTCTAAGTACTCAATACCCAACCAAGGTATGAGACATTAACACCTCTTACGATTATCCACAACGTCATCGGCGTGTGACACTGAGTACTACAACGTAACTCCTTTAAGTGATAATTACCCCGACTGCTGGTAACTAGATAACCTAAGTCTTCAACTTAAATCTTAAGCACGAGCAAGTTATCATTGAAGGTCATGCATCCAACCAACCCCTACTTCAAGATAGAGTAAGATCACGCCTTTGAGAAAGTCAACTTCAACCCCAAATAAGTGATACCTTATCAATTCCGTAGTCACAATTAGATGCCCAACAAGTGATTGTTTGTACGCTCACTTGTTCACACTTCTCCCCCTCAAAAATTGCATATGAGAATGCCATTTTTGATTGAACAAGTGCACATGAGGTTGATCCACTGTTCACACTTCTCCCCCTAAAAAATTGCATTTGAAGTTGCCATTTTTGATTGAGTGAATAAACGTCCAATTTGATGGAAGTAGATCCACTTGTTGTCTGAACAAGCATGGAGCAAGTATGAAGCCTTTTGATGAGAATAGTCAGAAACCAGGAGAGTCGTATGACCATTACTCAAATCTCAATCACCATGTAGTTTATTCACCTTTCTCCCCCTCAAAAATTGCCTGTGACGACCAACTGCCATTTTTGATAGACCAGGTGAATAAGAATATACTTCAATGTACGCTTATCCCCTTTGGTGACTGAATGAGCATTTGAAGACCATGAAGCTTGACGAGAATGGTCATAAATTAGAAGATTTCTCTTCTTCTGAAGATAAAGCGCAGTTAAGCGTACCCCTTTCTTTTCTTTGATGAACGGGGCCTGAAGAGATGTCAGCAGACGCCATTATCATGACATTGAGGCCCGAGGCTTGAACTGCAGAGTTCAAACGTCATTGTAGATGAAGAACGAGGCCTAAACTGATTTGAACAGACGTCATAGCTAATGAAGAACGAGGCCTGCACTGAAGTGTACAGACGTCATAGTCATTGAAGAACGAGGCCTGAACTGATGTGCTTAGACGTCATTGTCATTTCCCCTCATATGTTGTGAGAAGCCTGTGTCCAAATGTCAAAGGACGATCCGTACGACATGCATTTGAAAACAGACGAAAGAAGAGAGTTTGGAGTGTCGGATCCCCAATTTAAGTTGGGTTCCAGTTGGTTAGTGCAAACAATCTTTGGAGCTGCTGGAGCCATAGGTGCCTTGGTTTTAACAATAGGGGCAACACTAGTAGATGCAATGGACCTAGGTAAAGGGCATTGTGTATCTAAAGGGATAACTCTACCAGTTGGCTTCCATTCCATAACAGGCACTACTCTTGGCATTGTAATCCTCGTTAAAGGGCAATGTTCGCCTAGTGTAAATGTTCGGCCCATGGGCTTCCACTGAAAGCCCACATTGGTAAACATTTTCCCTGTAGGTTTCCAAGATTGCTTAATTTGTCTAGCTCTCCAAACTTTCTTAACTGGGGGTTTGTTGGACGACTTCAGAAATTTCTCAACACATTTATCATGATTACCCGAAATTAAGCATTCATTACATGTTTTGCAAAGTGAATTAGGGTTTGAATTATGATTCTTTTTGCACAATTCTGACTTATTGTTCCTCATGTGGTCTTCTACTTTCTTTTTAGGAACACTTTTAGCTGGTGAAGTCCTAGAATTCTTTATGTTTCTCCTAGGTTTTGACTTGCTAGCTTTAGTGACACTATTAACTCCTGTAGAAGGACTGATGGGAATCTTAGTCATTTTCACTTCTGGTTGCTGAACATGTTTTGATGTGTTGGGATCCGAAGTTTCCAAGGGTGCCTCAAAGGTTACATGTTTGTTCACAGTTGTAGAGGATGATGCAACAAATCTATCTCTTTTGTTATCTATCTTAGGGCATGTGCCAATGACGTATTCTAAAAGTTCCTGAGATCGTTTAGTGAGGAAGCATTCATCTGCAACAGCACTATCAAGTGGTTTTACTATCCTATCCTCTTCAACGATCTCACGCAAGGTGTCAAGGCTATCCTTAAGGTGATTGAGATATACTTGATGGGCAGACCTATTTTTCCTAAGGGGAAATGGAATAGGCACAACATCAACATCATACTTTCTAATAGCAGAAACCTTTGGTACAACACAATCACAGGTGATACTTGGCATTTTTCCTTTCACCTGAGTCTTCAGATTCTCGATTTCATTTAACAAAGAAGTTATTTTCTCATTGTGACTGTTTCTTGTGACTTTGATTGAATCATATAACTCTTTGTAATGTTGTTTGACCTTTGAATTTTCAGCTCGAAAACACTCATTTTCATAGTGTAACTTATTGATAGTGTCTTGATATTGAAAATTCTGAGAATCTGAAGACGATGGTTATTGGTGCCATACACATCACACTTGTTGGATTTCAATTGGGCAATTTGGGCCCTCAACAGTCGAATCGTGTTTGTGTGAGCTTGAATCTTTTCATCTCGTTTGCTTAATTCAAAATATGTATCAAACTCAGGAGCATCCAAGGATGTCTTTTCATTTGATGTTTTGCATTTTTCTTCTAAATGTTGATATTTTAGTTGCAGATTTAGATAATCAACCTCTAGTTTTGAAAAACGTTTAACCATGTTATCATGGTCATCATTTTGAATTTTGTCAAGCAATTTCAAATTCTCCCCCTCAAGCTCAACAACACGATTCTGGGTAACATTTAACGCAATAGCATACTCATGAAATTAACAAGCAGATAAAGCAGAATCAGTGGCAGTATAAAATACATCTTGCTCAATACATCTAGCAATCAAGTTGTCATTAGCTATGAGTATGTTTTTCCTTTCAATCTCCCGACTCTTAAGTTCTATTGCATATTGAGTTACCTCATTTTCCATATCTTTAAAAACTACTTTCATTTCATTTATTTCAGTATTAAGGGCAGTTTGCATTCCTTCAAAATGTTCTTTAAGTAGTTTAAAGAATGGCATGACCTCAGTCAAGTAACACCTTTTGGTATGTTCAAAACACCTTTCCCCCTCAGTAATTCCAGTTGGTGTGATTCTCTTCTTACATGTTTTATCAAAATCAGCAAATAGTTGCCAAAGCACATATAAGCTAATTAAGGTTTTGCATTCAGTGGGAAGAGACAAAGGAACTAAATGCCTAGGTGTATTGGGAGGATACACCGTTATGGACGCAACTTTCCTAATGAATGGGGTGTTGGCTTTGAGTTTTTCTTCCTTAAGCTTCTCTATATCTTGTGACCAAAATATTTGTTCAGGTGTTAACTTCTTTTGAGTTGCAAACACAGTCAAGCGATTCTCCTCATAATAATCATGGGGTTTGACTATTACTCGCTTGTCTATGCATATGGGATCTTCCATTTTCTCATTCATTCTTTCTCTTTTTCGCACTTCTATCTCATCAGCCTCATTCAAGGATACAACCTCAGGTGGTTCATGATTGGGCATAATCATCACATTGGCATCATATAATGCAGGTTGGGCTACCTTATCAATCTTAAGAAGAGCTAATTTAGATTCACCTACATTACTTTCACTATGCTTGTCACTTAACTTTCTGTGCTTATGAATCATTTGGGCAGTCTGTCTAGTTTGGTCTTGTGTGTACAACTTATCCTCAAGCTTATTCTTTAAGGTTTTAAGTCTGGAGAAATCATTTAAGAGTTGTGTTTCTTTATCTTTGAATTCTTGCTTTAGTGTATTTATACATTTTTTAGCTTCCTGTTTTTGCTTAACAGTCTAATCCAGCTGAGTTTTCAAAGAATTCAACTCTAGTTTTAATGTTTCTTCCCTCACTCTAGAGTCTTTTACTAGTTCCTTATAGATGTTTAGTCTAGTGATCAAGTTATCATTAGGAGCAAGTACAGTGTTCTCATGCAGCACATAGTCATCATTTAGAACAGAAGATGCACAACTAGGTACAACAGACGCTTCGTTGTGCTTCACATATTGTTCATATGGGATAACATCGCTATTTCCCATATTAGCAGTATCTGACTCAACAACGTTTGTTTGTTGTACTTTGTTGGGAATCTTTTGTTCATGCAACACATTATCATTATTAATGACAGAAGATACCCCATTAGGTTTAGCCAACGCTTCGTTGTGTTTCACATGTTGCACGTTGTTCCTAGCAGTATCTGACTCAACAACGCTTGTCTGTGGCTGATGAAGCTCTTTCTCTTGAGAATTCGAGCTAACATAGTCTCTTTTGGCACTAACATACTCAAACACGTTTATCTGTTGTACATCTTTGGGAATCTTTTGTTTGTCAATCATATTGTACAATCTGAGTATCTCAGATATAGCAGAATCTGAAGTATTTGACATGATATTAATGTGCACGGGATTTTACAATTCTATGATTTAAACCGAGAAATAGATTCTTTCGCGGGATTTTACAAAATCAAGAATAAACCGTGAACTAAGAGTAACTTGCCACTACAAATCTCAACAGACAAATCACTACCCTGAAGATACAAAACGCAACAGACAAATCGCTAGTCTGATAAGACAAATCGCTAGTCTGATAATACAAACAGCAACAGACAAGTCGCTACTCTGACGGAGACAAGTCGCTACTCTGACGGAGACAAGTCGCTACTCTGACAGACACAAATCGCAACCCACAAAATGCAAGTCACTAGAAGACAGAGCTGTCACTATCTTGGTCAAAACGCAACCCACAAAACGCCAGACAAGTCGCTTTCGTAGCGATTTGTCATTTTTGCCAAATCCGGTAAAGTGCCAAAACCCAATCTCGAGGAACCACAAAACGCTACTTTCACTTTCCCAACAAAACACAAAACGGTACTATGAACGTTTTACCGAGAGACAAAACGCTACGAAGAACAACTTAGTTCTAACCTTCGAATCTTCCAAAAAACTACCACACAAAGCCTCAAACTATGATTCCAAACACCAAACACTACTCCTATGTTATCCCTAAGCTAGAAAGTACAAGATCTAACACCTTCTATCAACTAACAGAGCTTAAAATGGATATTTTGAGAAACTTTGTGTTCGAACCAAAATGCCCCAAAACTACACCAATCCGTGAATATACCCTTATGTGAACCTAACCTGGCTTTGATACCAGATGTAGTATATTCACTAACAAAGAAACACACGATTAGGGCAAGAATATGGATCGAATAGAGTATAAGTTAGAGAGAGAAGTAGAAGGTTGGGAGCCTTTGTAGAGAGAGAAAGTGAGTTGTATGATTAAAAGAATGAAAGGTCCAACCCTCTCCCTAGGTGGAGAGGGGTATTTATACTATTACATAATATGCCCCGAGTGGGCTGTGGAGCGAGCTGACAGTGGGTAAAGACCCGACCCACTCCACAAGATCTATAATAACTAATCTACTACTAATATTACTAATAATCCTACGAGCTATGGAGTGCTAATAAGTACTCGGGGTGTCCGAGTCTTCAACTGAATATTTATATTCCTAACAAAAGTCAACTCAGTGACTATGGAATTCAGTACAAGATGGTTCCCATCTTTTGTGATAACACAAGTGCAATTTCCATCTCAAACAACCTTGTTCTTCATCAGAGAACAAAACACATTGATATTAGATATCATTTCATCAGAGACCATGTCATTAATGGTGACATAGAATTACACTTCATTCCCACTGAATATCAGCTAGCTGATATATTCACCAAGCCATTGGATGAACCAACTTTCACTAGATTGAAAGCTGAACTTGGAATGTTGGATATTGAGAATCAGTCCACTGATTGATTCCATCCAAATGAGTGTAAATTCTGAAAACCCAGGTCCCTGACTCAATGTGTACTTCAGTGAAAAGAATCACTGAAACCTCAGGAACTAAACCCAAGTTCCTGAAATGTTAGACTTCAGGAACTAAACCTAAGTTCCTGAAACCTTGAACCTCAGGAATTAAACCCAAATTCCTGAACACTAGAACCATCAGTGACTAAACCCAAGTCCTAACAAACAGGTTCACTGAATGAAAAATCATTCAGGGCCCTCAAAAGACATTCAATACTAACTTAAATGCTCTAAGTATCTAGTTAGTAAATGTCCGAGGTTGGTAACTGAATTCTTATTTAATATAAGAATATTTGTTCTTTTGCCTTTCTGGCTTCCACCTCTGGGCACCCAGATTCCCACTTGGCATTAAATGCCTCTCCAATCACATTACAGATATGTGATGACTCATCTCTGCAAATTACACTTTTGTAGAACTGCTCAATTGTTCACCTTGACTGCCAAACCAGGGAAAGTGGAGTGGTGGCATTAAATGCGGATCCCAAAACATTTTATTCAAAACGGTTTTCAAAAATTCTTTTTGAATAAATAAAATCCGCTTAATACCCAAATTACCCTCCACTTCACTTCCCTATAAATACCCCCATACAAGAAGACACACACACGTTTTTTAGAAATCTTTAGCAAAATCTTGCCCTTTCTTCTTCAAAAACTAAAATTTTGTGTGTGTATTCTTAGCTTTTAGAAACCCATACCTTTTGTTGTTACCCAGACTTACCCAACAAATAATGGCTACTTCTAAGGCTATCAAATACGCCCCAAACGTGTAATTCCTCGTTGAGGGCGTTGATATGACCAAGAACAGTGTGGTAGGAAACTGTGTCTATCCACAAAAGTTCTATGCGTACAAGAATGTAGTGAAGTATCTTCAAAACTGCTTTCTTGCTACGACATTCACCAAGGACCCCTCAGTCATCTACTATGACTATTTGAAGGAATTCTGGTGTACTTCAGTGGCAACCAACCCTGAGGACACCAAATAATCCATCATCACATTCACAGTGATGAATGGGAGAAGGACCCTCTCCCTGGATTACAAAACCTTCATCAAGGCCACTGGTCTTGATTTTGCTGAGGCCTTTGAGCCCAACTCTACTGACCAAGAGGTTAAAGCAGAATTGCTTTATCTAGGACCTCATGACCCTAAGCCTCCTGAAATGGCCGCAGGAGCCCTATTGGAGAAGGCTCCAATAGTTAAAACCTGGTTCCACCCTATCTGGAGGATCCTGATGACCTTCATCATTCAGGTCCTTGGAGGGAATAAATCCTCCACGGAGCAGTTGAACTCATCACAACAATTGATGTTGTTCAGTCTCCTAGAAGGTAGAAAAATAGATATCGGAGGAATAATCTTCCGTGACCTTGTTGCCAAGCTCTCAGGGAAATCTAGGCAAAGACTTATGTCTTATCCTAGGTTTATTTCCTGCGTGCTTCAGGACCTATTAGGTCCTGACTATGTTAGGTCTGACGTTGAAGGTACAAAACCTGACGTCCTACATAAGACCAATTATACTAGTGGCATTACTGAGGTACAACCCATTGCCCTGACCAACTACATGCTGGTGGTTAATCAGGGGGAGAACGCTGTTTCTCCAGTACCTTCACCTACAAAGAAGGTGAAGAAGACAAAGAAAGGTCAGTCTAGTAAGGTGGTTAGACCCAAACCACTCGTCACTGAGACTGATGCCTCAAACAACCCTAAACAAGGGTTAAATTTGGCCGAGACCTCTGAGACACCCGTCACTGAGACCCTCTTAACCCAAAAACAAACGCCAACGGAGGGCACTGAGAAATCATCCTCAGTGTCCTCGGGAAAACCCTTTCCTCATGATTCCACTGACAAAAACAAGTCATTGGAGTCAGGAACCTCCACCCATTCACATCCCGATGAAGGCACTGACAAATCACAATCAGGGCCTGAGGGAGAAAAGGGTCATGAATCCTCAGTTGAGCAGCACTACTCAACTGGGAAGGGGACCCATACCCAATCACATCCCGCTAATGTCCCTGAGAAATCACACTCAGGGTCTCAGGGAGTCAATTACCCTGAATCCCCAAAAGGGCAGTCCAACCCTGATGGGAAGGGGTCCATCAATCATTACAAACAGTGCCTCGTGATAGTTCTGAAAAACACCCATCAGTACTTGAAGGCGCTAAGGGGGACAAAGACTCAGAAAGATATAAACCACCCGCTGATACGGAACCCATAAACCCGTCAGGCGGATCCATTCTCTTGGGAACTGACTCCAAACACCAGGCTGAGAAATCAGTTATTATGGTTAGCCAGGCTGAGCAAACCCACTCAGTTTTTATGGCGATGTTAGGACCTGGCCAAAACCAAGGCAAATCTTCTTATGAAGAGGAGCCGGGTACCTTTTTGGAGATTGAGTCTATGGTGGATATCCAGGCTCTTCTTGATTCTGAAGATGATCTCAAGGAAGAGAGTGAGGATGAAGTTTTTGAGGCAGGTGATGACATGGAGACTGATGCCCAACCTACTGAACAATCGCATCAGTCTTCTCCTCATGGTGAAGAATCTGAATCTCAGGCTGATCATTCTTCAGATTCTGAATCATCCTGCCCTCCTGAACTCAAGAAGAATGACAAAATTCTTCCTCTTACTGAAAGGCAATTGGTCAAGTTCCTACAAAAGGCCAACAATGCTCTCTTTACTGGGCTAACTGAAGAATTGTTTGATCAACACACTGAAGCTGCTGTTCATTATGTCGATCTGAAGGAATCAGTGGAATCCTATCATGATGATGTTAATGAGCACAATTCATCTATCTCCTTCTCCCTGACGAATCTTGATCATAATCTTAAGTTGTTCAACGAGTCTCTCACCGAAATACAAAAGAGCGTTGAAACTATTCAAGCATCAGTGAAAGATGACCCTAAGCTTAACAAGACAATTCTTCAGGCTTCTGAGATCTACCAGCAACAATCTACTCAGTTGGCTGAGCTGGTAAACATGCTGACCTCCTCAAATCTTCAGGGACTCAGCTCTATAGTGGACTCCATCAGGTCTTCCCTGGGTCTTATGGAGTCCCACATGGCATCTTTGGCAAATTCTTCTTCTTCCCTGGCTTGGACTCTTGGGCCAAGGATGACAGCACTAGAGGCTTCTCAGGCTTCTCATGAGGCTAAGGTCTCAAATCTTCAGAAGGACACCTCAGACATCAAATCAATGATGACTGAGATCTATCAGGCCTTCAAAGGTCAGGCTCCCTCAACTTCAGTGAGCACACCAACTTTTGCTCTCACCGAGGGTCAAGCAACAATTGAGGGGGAGAAAGTCACTGAAGAAAAACAACCTGAACAAGAACAACCTCCTTCTCACACTGAGGGGGAGATTCCTGAGACTACCCCATCTTCATCCCACAAAGACAAAGGCAAAGGCATTCTCACAACCACTGAGCCTGAGTCTACAATCTTGGTGCCTGCTTTCTCTGAAAGAAGGCAAGACCCTGATGAGCCAGTCAGGGTCCCTTATGAGGTAAATGGAAAAATACAAGTTCTCACAAATGAGGAAATTCAAGCTCATATGGAGAAAGAGGAGGCAATGAAGAAGGTAGCTGAAGAAGAAAGGGCGAGCAAGGCTGCTCTTATTCAGGTGGTACACGAAGAGGCCAAAAAGATTGGGTTGCCTCCAAAAGCTGTTTCAGGAAGAAAAGGTGGGGAGACCTTCATGAAAGCTTAGACGGCTGAGATGATTGCTCTCAGAAAGAAAAGGGAAGAAAAATTGAAAAGGACTGAAGAGATTAGGCAGAACAGGATTGAGAGATATCAGTGGATCATGACAAGTAGGTTAAAGCCAGAACCAATCACTGATATCAAGATTCATCGAAACACCAAGCCTGTCGTTGTTACTATCTACAGAAGTGCTGACAAGAGAATCTTTGAGGTTCATGACCCCCTTTACATTCACTGACTTCGGGATCACTGAATTGGATGAATTGGGTCCAATGATAGCGAAAAAGTCAAATATTGTGGTCCCTAGTCTGTTGAAGTCCCTAAGTCTGAGGTATGAAAAACTGGCAGCAACACCTCAGGAACTTGGTATTCCCTCTCTTCTTCCTTCTTCAGCCGAACAACCTGCTCCCTCTCAGTCTTCCTCAAGAAAGAGAAAGAAGATTGAAGCTGAGCCTGAGATCAAGGTCCCTGGTCTTGACTACGACAGAACCCTCCCTGAAGGTGTTCAATTCAGGAACAACATGGTCATCGAACAACCTGAAAGAGGTTTGTTCTTCACTGATGCTTTTGGCGACCCAGCATTTCAAAGATGGAGTGATATTGATAAGGCTGGAATTAGAACAATGCTGGGTTACCTCATGATGGCCTCTCCATACAAGAGTCCTGAAAATGTGAGGTTCTGCCAAGACCTGAGAACAAAGATTCAAGAGCATCCTGATCAACATGAGCTAGAGTCAAAGAAGCCAAAGCTTGAAGCCCTAGGTTATAAGTTCGACTGAATGAATCTGCCAACACCACCACTATCCTTGTACTATGTATAGTTTTTGTTAGGACTTTTAATAATATTAATAAGATGATGTTTTTATTATTTCAGTGTCCTTATTTACTTTCTAGTACATTCAGTATGAGCAGAAGTCATTAGCTCACTCATAACTGATCAAAAACACTTAAGCATAATTTATATCCAAATAGGGGGAGATTGTTGGGTCCTTCAGTACCCAAGAGTCGTTAAAACAAGATTTGAATACAAATTAAGCTAAGTGTAAATGAAATTGAAAACATTCTAAGTCACTGAGTGAACAGTCACTCAGTGAGTTACCTTCAAGATGCTCAGGACGAGTCTAAAAAGAAAGATTCACCACACAGTGAGGCGGTACTCACTGAAGTGTTACTTGAGACGAAGAAGAAGGTAATGGATCAGTGAGCTTTAGACAAGAGCTCACTGAACCCAGTCTCCTCAACAACAACAACAACTGAAGACTGAAAAAAAATGCCTGAAGAACCTAAAGCCTGAATAAAAGGCGGGAAAGGAGGGAAGTTTTTATAGATAAGAACAAGTCTTATCGGGGTCAGACAAACCATCCCTCAAGTGGCCAAAACTCGAAGAAGTGTAAGGTTTGACACTCGAAGACTTTTTGCCACAATCCTATTGGTTCTTGGAAATGACAACTACTGTTGTAGTTGTCAGACACGCTTCCTAATTGTTTATCTAGTTTTACTCTTCAATACTCTTAACATGTTTGCCTATAAATAGTAAACAGATATGAGAAAAGTGGGTAAGGTATTCTTGTGCAATTAAAGCTTAGACTTTCACAAATACCCCTTTTCTTCTACAAAGAGTAACGTATCCCTGAGATAGCTCAGTGGGTCGAATTGTTACCACTTAAGCATAGCTTGAGTTTAGATAGGAGACACCATACCTTGTCTATTCAATCCCAAGTGTTTGTTCCACAAAACACTTGGGTAATAGATTCTTTGATTCATTTCTAATAAGAATTTAAACGTTGAAAATACTGTGTGCTTTTATATTAACGTTTCATTAACTGTTAGAATTAATCATAACATTGCATTAGTCATAAACACAAATATATTAACTTTCTAGTTAACTCTAAGCGTGTTAAGGGAACAACAAGATCAGTATGGTAAATCTTAGCGAAATATTTGTGTTTTAAATGTTTTAACTCAATTGAAAAGTTTACGTGTGACCAGTGCTCGTGTATTTCTTGCTTGCTGTATGGTAAGGTACATTTCAAAATAGTTTATCGTATAAGACTCTTTGGTGATGGCTCATGGTGAAAGTGTACGGTTAAAATGCGTGCGACGAAACTTCCGTGCTTAGTGCTTGTCGTCGCAAAATGTGTAAGTAATATATATATATATATATATATATATATATATATATATATATATATATATAATATATATATATATATATAATAATAATAATAATAATAATAATAATAATAATAATAATAATAATAATAATAATAATAATTAAGTATTTAATTTAATTAAGACTTATAATTAATTAAATAAGCATTTAATAATTAATATTACAATTCTTTGAAATTATTATTAAACACTTTAAAAAATACATTAATTAAATAGGGCCCGTTTGGTTTATTACCTTTGTAATAAAGAAATTGATTGATAGTTATAAATAAATGTTTGGTAAAGCACTATCACAATCAAAGTGGGCCCTCTACAATCAAAAATGATTCAAGGCAAAAATGAGTGGAATGAGCGGATTGAAACAACTATGGACCTCACCTCTTTATACTCCCTCACAATTCACTTCTCCTCTAACTAATTCAATAATAAAAAATTCTCATACTCTCATATTTTATTCATTATTTTGATTAAAATAGTCATTTTAATAAAATATTATTATTATCCTGTATTCCAATTTCTTTCATACCTAAATCAAATCCGAATCCGATTCTAAACCTTTTTATAAACCAAACGGGCCCTTAGTTAAGGGTAAAATTGTTCATCTGTAAAAAGTAAGAGAGGAAAACCAGTAATAATTATAATTTTCTTAAAATGGGTTTTTTTTATCGGTGGACATTTATTTTGAGACGGAGAGAGTAATAATAAAAACCTAAGGCGCACGAGGCTCTAGCCTTTGGGATTTTTTTAGATCGAGGCTTGTTGGGAATTAAATATTCTGAAGTTCAAGTATCGGGAAAATCTCTCAAGTGATTAAGTCTGGTAGCAGTAGAGTTAAGTCTGGTGAGTTCCAAAGTTAAGTCTGCTGGTTATCTGCTGGTTAAGTCTGGTCGTTGAAGTTAAGTCTGGTGGTTAAGTCAAGTGTTAATTCTGGTGACTTACAGAGTTAAGTCTGCTTGCTGAAGATATTAAGTCTGGTTGACTGAAAGTCAATTATACACGGTAGATAATATCTTACCCCATGTGCTCAGTCTTATACTCACAGAACAAGTTGTAAACATAGATACATGTTGTATCTTGGTTACTGACATACATAAGATAAGCTAGCAAGTTGTTTGACAAGACTTAACATTATTGTAAAGATCTTTCTTGAAATATAAAAGAAAGATCTTTCTTGAAATATAAAAGAAAGATCTTAGTCTAACTTTAAGAATGGGTGTTCGAATAAGTGCTTAAACATATATCTCTCAAGAACAAACAAACAATATCACAAGATATAAAAACATAAGATTCAAGGTTGTAACCCTAGTGATAACTCAAGATCACTCGTATTATTATCTTAATAATATTGAATCGTTTGGTGATAAGCTTTCGTTGTTCATTGTCATATAACAAACATAACTGTTCCATTTCCATAATCATAATAACCTTCTAAGTGTGATTAAGTAGATTCCGCATACTTAATCATATTCACTCAATATATCATATACCAAAAGTAACAAAGGTTTAACCACCTTAACAGTGTATCGATCAACCTAACAAGTGGTATCAGAGCAAGGGTGATATTATTGATTTAGAAGAAGAAGCTTAAGAAATGGATGTTCAAGATACTGCTACAAATGTTGCTGCAAAGTTGCCCATGATCAAACAAAATGAGTTTGAGTTATGGAGGTTGAGAATTGAGCAATATTTCATGATACAAGATTATGCTCTTTGGGATATCATTCTGTATGGTGATTCATTTACACTAGGTTATACAGATATTATTCTTGAAGGTAAAACTGAAAGGAGAAGGAATACTGGACCAGCTAACAATGATGAAAAGATACATAAGAGAAATGATCAAAAAGCAAGAAATTTGTTGCTTATGACCATTCCTGGTGAACAAATGCTATCTTTTAGCAAGTATCCAGATGCAAAAACTCTTTTTGAAGAGATTTGTGCATGGTTTGGTGGTAATGAAACTACCAAGAAAACACAGAAGACATTGCTAAAACAACAATTTGAAAACCTTAGTTCAAATAGTAATGAATCACTTGACAAGCTGTTCTCAAGATTACATAAGCTTGTCAGTCAGTTAGCTGTGTTGGGTGTTGAGATAGCCAAGGAAGATCTCAACATGAAGTTTTTGAGAAGCCTATCTGATGAGTTCCATACTCATGTGGTTGTCTGGATGAACAAACCAGACATTGAAACCATGAAACTCAATGATTTGTTCAACAACTTCAAAATTGTTGAACAAAGTCTAAAGAAGTCTGGAATCTATAGTACTAGTTCTGGGAATGTGGCACTCTTGTCATCTCCTAGTATTAGCAAGTCAGATGAGGTAGATGAAGAAGTAGGTGTTTCTACTGCTATCTAAGGTGGTCCTTCTACTAGTTCACAAAAGAATGTTGCTGGACTTGGAGATCCAGCATTCTATGTATTCATGTCTAGTCAATCTAGTGGTTCTCCTCTAACTCATGAAGATCTTGATCAGTTGGATGATAATGATTTGGAAGAGATGGACATCAAATGACAGGTTGCTTTACTTAGCATGAGGGCTAAGAAGTTCTGGCAGAGAACTGGTAAGCAGATTACCATTGATGGTAATGAAACTGTTGGGTTTGATAAGAAGAAAGTAGAGTGTTTCAACTGTCACAGGTTAGGACACTTTGCTAAAGAATGTAGAAACCCAAGAAAGCAGGACAATAGAAGCACTTGGTATAGGCAAGAGAAGAAGAAGGAAGTCACAATGGAAGAACCAAGGGCTATGCTAGTCATAGATGGTGTTAACTATGATTGGAGCTTCATGGCTGATGAAGATGAAGCACCAAAAAATGCTGCACTGGTGGCCACTGAGACTGCTCTGATGGCCTTTTCTGATTCAGAGGTAAATTCCATAATTAAATGTACTGAATCATGCTCTGCTCTTAAAGCTTATAAAGATCTCAAAAAGAGATTTGATGATCAACTTGAACAATTATATGATGCATTAGCCAACTTAGGTAATCATAAAAGAGGTATATCTGTTGTTGAAAAACAACTTGTACATTATCATGAAAATGAGTCTAAGTTTACTGATGACATGAATGCTCTCCAAAGAAAAATAGATTTTCAAGCTGAAATAATTTGTTCAGAAAGAGCAGCTTTAGCTAAAGCCCTAAATAACAGTGAGAATGTTAAGATAACAGTAGATGCTTTAGCTTATGCCTCAGAGGGAATTAATAAGATTTAGGAAGCTCAAGTAATTAATAAAGCTAAGTCTGGTTTAGGATACAAATCTGTTCCTCCACCATACAGAGGTGTTCCTTCACCTCCAGGTATTGACCTAGCACACACAGGTTTAGCTGAGTTTCAAGAACCAATTATGGAATATGGTTCTAAGTCTACTGAGGGTCCTAAGATAAAAAAAAGTAAGTGAGAGTTTAAATAAAACTTCACTTTCTAAGGACAAGGTGTCCTTTGTTAAGAAAGGAGATGCTATAGTTGTTGAGGATAGTACAACTGATAGTGATGAAGAAGAACAGGTTATGTCTAAACCTGAAAAAGTTAAGAAAGCAGGAACAAAGGTTCCTAAAGTGGTCAAAAAGAATACTGATAGGCCTAGAACAAACATTAAACATGTTAGGCAACCAGTTAGGTATTGTGAACAATACAGAACCACTAGCAAGCCCAGAGGTAACCAAAGAAATTGGAATAACCTCAAGTCTAACCAATTAGGTGATGACTTTGCTTTTTACAACAAAGCTTGTTATACATGTGGTAGTTTTGACCATCTTGCAGCTTTCTGCAACCATTGGGTATCTGGGTATGAAAACAATAGAGTGAACTACAAAAGGCAAACACCTAAATCTCACTTTCACTCTAGTTCTAATGTTAATAGAACAAAATCCAAAACAGTCTCTGTTAAGTCTGGCTTCAATAAAGTTAATTCTGCTAGACCATATATGACTGTTTACCCAAAATCAACAGCTAAGGCTGCAAAAACATCTTACAAACATGCACCAAGGACTGTTCAAAGGCCCATTCAAACAAAAGCAGTGGTCCAAAAACAAGTTTGGAAACAAAAGGGGACAACTACAAAGCCAACAGTTAATTCTGCTAAGCCAGCAGTTAATTCTGCTAGGCAAGTAGTTAATTCTGGTAGGCAAGTAGTTAAGTCTGCTGCTTGGGCAAAGAGGTCCAATGTTGTTAAGGCATCAGCATGTTGGATTCTTAAATCCAATGTTGCATCAACTGTTCTCAAGAGATTAAATTACATTGATGCATAAGGCAGATCCAAGTCAGTAATGGCTTGGGTCCCCAAAAGAAACTAATACTTCTCATTTCTGTGCAGGAACATTCAATTGATAAACAAGAGGATCAAGGATACTCAGATAGTGGATGTTCAAGGCACATGACAGGCAACAAGTCATATCTTTCTGATTTTCAAACATTAGATGGTGGCTATGTTACCTTTGGAGGAGGTGTTGGTGGCAAAATTTCTGGTAAAGGTACCATTAAAACTGGAAATTTAGATTTTGAAGATGTGTACTATGTACAAGAGCTAAATTATAATCTTTTTAGTGTCTCACAAATGTGTGACAAAAAGAACAAAGTTCTTTTCTGTGACACTGAATGTCTTGTACTTTCTCCTGATTTTAAGATGCCTGATGAAAGTCAAGTACTTTTTAAAATTCCTAGAAAGGGCAATATGTACAATGTTGACATGAAGAACATTGTTCCCAAAAAGGATTTAACTTGTCTTGTTGCAAAGGCCACATTAGATGAATCAATGAAATGGCATAGAAGGCTTGGTCATATTAATTTCAAAACCATAAATAAAATTGTTAAGAATGGTTTGGTAAGAGGTTTACCTCACAAAATATTTGAAAATGATCAAACATGCATTGCTTGTCTTAAAGGCAAACAACACAAAGCCACTTGTAAGCCCAAGATTTTTAACTCTATCAATCAATCATTGTTTATGCTTCATATGGACTTATTTGGACCTGTTTCACTAAGTAGTATAATGCATAAGAGATATTGTCTTGTTATAACTGATGACTATAGCAGATTTACATGGGTTTTCTTTTTAGCTACTAAGGATGAGACACCTAGCATCCTTAAGACTTTCATTACACAGATAGAAAACCAAGTAGACAAGAAAGTAAAAGTCATTAGATGTGATAATGGGACAGAGTTTAAGAATAGAGTTATGGATGATTTCTGCAAAGAAAAAGGTATTAGGAGAGAATTTAGTGTTGCTAGAACTCCACAACAAAATGGTGTTGTTGAGAGAAAGAATAGAACACTAATAGAAGCTGCTAGAACTATGTTAGCTGACTCTAAGCTACCTATAACGTTTTGGGCTGAAGCAATCAACACTGCTTGCTATGTTCAAAATAGAGTTTTAGTTGTACAGCCTCACAATAAGACATCATACGAAATTTTTAGAGGTAGAACTCCTGCAATAGGATTTCTTAGACCTTTTGGATGTCATGTGACAATTCTCAATACCTTAGACCATTTAGGAAAATTCGATGGTAAAGCAGATGAAGGTTTCTGTTGATACAAAAGTTGGGCGTTCCTTGTTTCCGTACCAATTAGATCTTAATGCTTGAGACCTGCGCACTAAGAAAACAAAAAGACACCGTTAGGCTTATCGTGGGATTGTCTCCCACGATTATCCTCTGGCGTGAGAGTAAGTAATCGGTTTTAGGGTTTAGTTGAAGAGTTAGGGTTATCGATCATACCTTTAATGAGAGTCGAGAGACTCTTTATATACACACGAAACCCTAGTCGGTTTCGTGTTCCTCACTCCTCAGCGTATCCCGCATGGGTCGGTTATTTGATACATATCTCATAAATAAGAGATATCCTATACCAAAACCATAAATAACTTCGGGTTTGGGCCTTCGTGAGCCCAAACCGTTATCGTGATAGCCCATTCGTGATGGGCTTGAGCCCATTCGTGATGGGCTTAAGTGTTGGTAGCGTCCATTGGTCGGGTTCGTGACCCGAATGCGGACTATACGTCATCATGTCCCCCCAATCTAGTATGCATAGTGTAACGACTGTGGATGCTAGACTAACAAATGTAGCAAAAATATTCCTCGATGCGTAGCGGGGAAGTTTCAATTGTTTCTCGCCAAAATTAGCAAATTAACCTAGTCCAAGTACATCCGTATCGCCTTCGAAAATCGTGAGGGTTGGGTGAAAAAGTGCTTTACCTTTTTGTGTCCCAGCCACACGATTGGGGCAAGTGGGGTAAACGTGTCATCCATCCACCCATATGTATAACCCTATATAAAGGTTAGCCGTCGTTTCACTGTGGTTACCACAGTAAAAATCATCATTTTCCACCATTGTTAAACCTTCAAACAGCGATCAAAAAATCAACAAAAGCTAAGGTAATAGCGCGTGCGCTTGTAAGGCTTATTGAAGTTTAATCATGGTTCTTCAATTGTCCAATTTTAATTCCGATATATCTGAGGATGAACTTCATAAGTTCACCTCAGATTATTACATTCCTATCGCATTGCACCCGGTAGTTCCGGTGGCGACTGCGTCAATTGCGAACTTCCCTCAAGGGAAGGTGGGGGTATATACACGTTTCTTCGAATTTGCCAACCAACGCGCACCTATTTCCCTATTTTTATGCGATATTTTAAACCATTATCGTCTCCATATTTCACAGCTGCACTGTATAGGTGCAGCAAAAATAACCAATTTTGAAGTGAATTATCGCCTGTTGGCGATTGAACCCACAATCCGTCTATTCCGCGCGTTTTACCACACGTCGTGGTCGAACGGGTGGGTGTCCTTCTCCAAGCGCGCAGGGTCACTGCAGTGCTATACGAAGAAGCTAGACGCACTGAGGGTTTGGAGAGAAAAGTTCTTTTGGGTTGACAGTGCATTTTTCCATGGATTTTTGAGTTCTATACTCAAGAATCATTACCGAGAGATGAGCGTCCCATCCCCGAAACATATAGCGCAGAGGATGCGGAGACCATTAATGCCAACCGCATACCGATCAAGGCGTATCCAGAGGAGTTTTTGGTGCACATGGGCATCAGTCGCAATTACTTCGGTAGTCCGGAGGAAGTGCCAATATTTTTGGATGAGAATAGCCGGGGTGGGTGCTTGTCTCTTCCTTCCTCTTCGCTTATTAGTTGTAAGCGTTCTTCCCTTTGTAGTTTAGCTAACTTATTTTGTGTTTGTTTAATGTGTGTTGCGCAGAGATGGATCTGTTCAGCGTTGTTCGCTTGGAGAAGCCGAAGCAAGTTACTGTGGGTGTGCGCCCATTAAGAGATGGCGAGGAGCCGATTCTACAGGCTACTGCGGGGCGCACAATGGAGATTGTGCAGGAAGAATCTGAGGATACGCCCCCTGTTGTTTTAGAGGCGACGCCTCTTCGCAGTTTTCCCACTCCTGAGGTACAAATGGATATAGAAGAGTTATCGCAGACTGATTCGTCAGACAGCGTGGGAGTTTCTGTGAGTGAGCCTGAGGGCGCTGGCCAAGGGGTGAAGCGCAAGGCAGTTGCTGGGGATGATGGCGCTAGTACATCCAAGAGAAGGCGCCATCTCATCTCTAGTGAGCTCTCATCATCAGAGGAGAATGCGTCGTAGAAGGATACAACTGAAATTCCTTCTCTCAAGTAAGTAATTAGGCTTGTATCTTTAAATCTGCATTTCTTTATTCCGTAATGATACTATAATGTAGTTCTGTTATCTGCGTGCAATGTTGAGGTTGCTGCGCGCGCTGGGGAATCGCCCCCCAAGGCGGGTCCTTTGCCTGCTGATCATCTTGCGCAGGGGGGCCAAGAATCTGGGACAAAGGCTCCCGAGGATGTTCCTACAGAACAATTGATTGAGGAGCTGTGCTTGGCTGCTGCACAGCTGAAGGCTAGGTATGCGGGTGAGAGTAGCCTTAGTGTGCAGAAAGATGAAGAGATCGCTTCTCTGAAAGCTCAGTTGGCGGCAGCGCAGGCCGAGGTTAGGGCAACAGATGCTTATGCTCGAAAGGTCGCTGAAGAGAAGATGTCTTTGCTTGCTGAAGTAGGTCAGGAGCGTGCTGCGTTCACAAAATACCAGAACACTTGCCTTTGGGTGTTGAAATATATGGAGCTGAACAAGAACACGCACATCTCCCAGTTGGATGACTTTCGTAAGGCTGTGCAGGATTCGCTGGCGAAACAGGAAACGAAGCTGCGCAAGCTAAGCATCGAATATGACGAAGAGCTGTACCCTCACCTGGTGTCATCAGTTGCTGAGCGCAGGTGGCTTATAAGCCATGGTTTGCGCCTTGCTGCTATGGGTACTTTGGAGTCGCAGGAGGTGAAGGGGGTATTTGGGGAAGTTGTTGAGCGCGCGTTGGCACGTGGCCAGGCGCAAGCTATAGAAGAGCTTGCTGAGAGCAATTTGTTGACCGTGCCTGTTACTCAAGTACCGGGTTACAATGCCAACTCCTATGATGAGCTTGTCACTGCCATGGAGAAGATGAAGCTACTTGATCTTCCTCACATTGCCCAGCTAGAGCGCGATCAAGATTATCCCATAAGTGTGATTATGGAGGGACTAACCTTGGCCAGGCACACAGCAGAGGGCGCGGAGGCACATCCTGACTACTTCCTCAAGCCGAATGTGTCGCAGTTGCAGGTACCTATCTTTGCCCGCCCTCGTGACATCCTTAAACCTTTTGCCCTCGAAAAGGAAATCCCGCTGAAGGAATCCTTAGAGGCGCATGCTATGAGACTTACAAAGAAACAAGGTGTGAAGGGGAAGGCCATCCTTTATGGTGTTGGAGCTGCGCACATACCATGATCTGATGGAGTACCTGTTAGCGTGCCAACAGTGTCATCTAAGGATAGTGATCTCCTCAGGAAGCTTGAAGAAGCTGGGGGTACTGCATACCATGTTGGTAGCTCAGGTCTTAGACGCACTCGTAGTTTGTCTTGGTAATTTTTGTAATGGATTAACATTTGTTTGTGCATGTTGAGTCTATATCTTGCATGAACCCGTAGTCTGCAATAAAATGTTGAAAAAATACGATTGTACGTATATTATATCAAATGTGATTGTGGTTATAATGTTTGTACTTAGTTATTTTGTCTTTGCGTAAAAGACGCCTATGTTGTGTCTAACATAGCAACTTGTTGTGTACATACTTAAGAAAATTCATAAAAAATCCATAATCGTGTATGAAGTTCATAAAATTTACAAGTTTATTGATTGATTATGCAGCGTACTACAAATATCATGTCAAGGAGTTAAGTGTCTTAGCTCCTAAGTTGTTAAACGCGCACAGTGTGCATTGTTGTGTATCCGTCGTGGGATACACATTGAACTTACTCCAACGTCTTGAGAGTAAGGTGTTTAACAAGGATGCGTGATCCGATGTTGATGGGTTTGCAACCCTCTTACTCAACGAGTTGTTTAGTAGGTTTACTCATCCTTTTTCCATCGTGGGTTTTAATAAGTACATGCACGCCATGTAGGCAGAAATTAAAGTAACAACAATATTGAGACATAAATAACATGTAAACAATAAAGTGAAATGTGTCACGGAATTAGCTAGAAACCGCGACATTTGAATTAATACTTGCAAGTTTTTATAAAAAAGACAGACATTTTTCTAAATGAAACAAAATGTAAATACACGGATGTTTATTAAGCACTTACTAAAGTGCGGAGGTGTCCGTGTGTGAGGTCGTAACCTTTCCTAAAGATAGCATCTCTTGAGAATGCAAACATTCCATGTGCGCTGTAGCTCGCGGCCATCCATGTCACGCAGCTTGTATGCGCCTTTACCTAGTGCTTCAACGACCTCATAGGGTCCTTCCCACTTCGGTCCAAGTTTACCTGTATCTTCCGCGTGGCTTGCATCGTTAGCGCGATAGACAAAGTCGCCTGGTCTGAATGAGGTGCTTCTAACTTTAGCGTCGTAATATCCCTTCATTTTTGACTTGGCTTTTGCTTTGCGTATAGCTGCGCGCTCACGCCTTTCTTCCAATAGGTCCAAGTCGATACGTCGTTCGTCATCATTGGTTGCGACATTAACTTCCGCGGTTCGAATAGTTGGCATCCCAATTTCAGCTGGTATGACAGCTTCTGTCCCATAGACAAGAGAAAAAGGAGTGTCTCCATTGCTAACTTTGATTGTCGTGCGGTGCGCCCATAAGACATGCGATAATTCATCAACCCATCTTCCCTTGTGTTTGTCTAGGCACGCTTTAATTCCTTCGCCTAGACTACGATTTGCGCATTCAACCAAACCGTTGGTTTGTGGGTGTTTGACTGACGCGAAGTGTTATGTAATATTTAGCTCTGCGCACCAGTCTTTGAACGGGTCATCACGGAATTGTTTTCCGTTGTCCGAAACAATCTCCCCAGGTAATCCAAAGCGGCATACAATATTTTCCCAAATGAAGCGTTTTACTTGATTACCTGTGATTGTCGCTACTGACTTCGCTTCAATCCACTTAGTGAAGTAGTCTATTGCAACAATAAGGAATTTCAGTCCTCCTGCTGCGACAGGGAAAGGACCCGCAATGTCGATACCCCACTTATAGAATGGCCATGGAGAAGTGATAGGTGTTAGCTCTTGCTGTGGTCTGCGCGAGATGGGTCTATGAACTTGGCAGTCATTACAATTCTTTATCACATCACGCGCATCGCGATGCATGGTGGGCCAGTAATATCCTGACCGCAAGGCTCGCGCTACGACAGATCGTGGTCCTGAATCCATACTGCACGAACCGGCGTGGATCTCTCGGAGTACGTAATCTGCCTGAAGAGGTCCAACGCACCGAAGCCATGGTTGTAGGAATGAGCGCCGATATAGGATACCATCTCTAAGTTCGAACCTCTGCGCTGTGCGCCGTATCCGTCGAGCGTCCTTCTGCTCATCGGGCAATTTGCCCTTGCTTATAAATTCGATAATAGGGGTCATCCACGTAGGATTCTCCTCCTCTATTACCGTGGATATCTCCATCTCCGAGATGGATTTGTTCTTTAGGATCTCCACTAACACTTGTTTTGACAGGTGCGCAAAGCTAGTAGATGCGATCTTGCTTAGCGCATCCGCTTTCTTATTTTCACCTCTAGGAACTTGTTTAATGGTAAACCTGTCAAAACCTTGGATTAGTGATTTGGTCTTGTCGAGGTATTGAACCATGTTATCCTCTTTAGCTACATATTCGCCCAACACATGGTTGGCTACTAATCGGGAGTCCACATTTGCTTCTAGGTTACGTACACCCATTCGATTTGCAATGCGTAATCCGGCGATTAGGGCTTCATATTCTGCCTCGTTGTTCGTGGCTGTGAATTCAAAACGCAGTGCGTAAGTGAATTCCATTCCTTCTGGATTAGTGAGGATAAGGCCAGCGCCCGATCCATCCACGCATGAAGATCCATCCGTGAACAGGACCCATGGTTCTTGTAGTTCTACCTTGCTCAGTGGAGGTGCGTCATCGGTATCTGGTTTTTCGATGATGAAGTCTGCTAGTATTTGCCCTTTAACCGCAGTGCGTGGTCTGTAAGAGATGTTATACTCGCCTAGCAGCACACTCCATTTTTGTAATCGCCCCGATGCGTCAGGTTTAGAGATAACTTGCTTGATAGGTTGGTCTGTGATCACCGCTATTGGGTGCGCTTGAAAGTATCTACGCAACCTTTTGGCAGCAAAAACTAACGCCAAGACCAACTTCTCCATTGGGCTGTAGTTGATCTCTATCTTCTTGAGTGCTTTGCTTACAAAATATACTGGTATTTGTACGGAGTTCCTATCCGTCAGTAGTACTTCGCTGACCGCTCCATGAGTCGCAGATAAGTAGACAATTAACTCCTCCCCTGGTCGGGGTGCGGCTAGCTTAGGAAGCGCTGCTATATGTTGCTTAAGCTGTGTGAAAGCTTCTTCCGCTTCCGTAGTCCAACGAAAGTCTCCCTTTTTTGTACACTTCTTGAGTGTTTTAAATAGAGGAAGTAACTTATCCGCTGATTTGGACAGGAATCTGTTCAAACCGGCTAGCTTTCCATTCAGAGACTGAACTTCTTTCAACGTGCGCGGTGAAGGGAGTTGGATGACAGCCTCTGTTTTTTCTGGGCATGGCTTAATTCCATCTGGTTCAATCAAGTATACCAGGAACATGCCTTCTGTGGCGCCAAAAGTGCACTTCTTAGGATTCAACTTCATATTGATCTTCCGTAGTGTTCTAAATGTTTCTTCAATATCGCGCACCACTTCGTCTTCAGTATGGCTTTTTATGACAAGGTCGTCCACATAGACCTCTAGGTTGCGGCCCACTTGCTTTTCAAATGCATTATCTACCAATCGCTGGTAGGTGGCACCCGCATTCTTCAGGCCAAAAGGCATCTTTGTGTAACAAAAGACACCTTGGCTTGTATGGAAGGCTGTTTTTTCCTCGTCTTCCTTGGCCATTTGGATTTGGTGGTACCCTTTGTATGCATCTAAGAAACATTTAAAGGGATATCCACACAGAGATTCTACCTTCCAATCTATCTCTGGTAGTGGGTAGCAGTCTTGTGGACATGCTTTGTTGAGGTCAGTGAAATCCACACACATCCGCCAGCTACCGTCACTTTTCTTGACCATTATTGGATTGGAGAGCCAGTCGTGGTAATAGACTTCTCGCATGATGCCTGCGTCCACAAGTTTGTGTACTTCTTCCGGAATGGCTTTTGCGCGCTCTGGAGCCTGGCCGCGCTTTTTCTGCCTTACTGGGGAATATCCTTGTCGGATTTTTAACTTGTGTTCTGCAATCGAGCGTGGCACACCAGTCATGTGCTTTGGTTCCCATGAGAAGATATCCAGATTCCTTTGCAAGAGTGCGCACACGGCCACTCTTCCTTTTTCAGACAACGATCCCCAATCGATACTTCTTGCTCCGGGTATTCAGGGTGAATTGCAACCTTTAGGTTTGATACTTTAGCTGCGCTCTGTTCTGGGGTATGCGTTGTTTCACATGTAATCGTGTTACATTCTTTAGGTGGCGCGGCGCTATTGTAGATGGTGGCAATGCTGCCTTCTACTGGGAATTTGAGCATCCCATGCGCTGTGGACGGTACTGCGCGTATTGCCGAAATTCCTGGTCTTCCAATAATGCCATTGTATGGTGAAGGAGATCTTATCACCATAAAATTCATCCAGGCTGTCGTGGAGTGTTCCTTATTACCAATAGCGACTAGTAGTCGCAGTTGCCCCATGGGCCATATCTTTTCTCCTGTAAAGCCAGTAAGCGCAGTCGTGGTTAGGCTTAACTGTCTTTGTATCTCAGGGCGCAATCTCTTGAAACAATGCTCATACATTATATCCGCTGATGCCCCTCCATCAACATACATGCGGTGGATATCGTGACCCCCCGCATTTATCTCAATGGTGAGTGGTTCTGTCACTGCGTTGTCCGCAACCAAGGTGGGGAAAGAGATTTCGCTTCCATGGGAAAATTTCTGGCTGACCTTTTGCCTAGTCTTTCGCTGCCATGATTGTATCATGTAGATTGTGTCAGCCTTGTCCTTGGGTGCTTCTTTCTTGCCCCCAGTTTTCTGTTTATCTTTCCCATCCTTAATATTCTTAACTAGATGGTCCAATCTGCCTTCTTTTATGAGCTTCTCTATTAGTTGGCGCAATTGAACACACTCATTAGTCGTGTGGCCCTTCTATCCATGATACTCGCAGTTAGGGGTGTCATTCGGGCCGACCCGACCCGAACCCGACCCGACCCGAACCCGACCTGAGTCAATTCGGGTCAACCCGAATTGACCCGAGTTCTAAACAAGGTCGGGTTCGGGTATGTTTTATGAAGCCTCGACCCGACCCGAACCCGATTGACCCGAGAAAACTAACAATTTACAAGGCAAAAAACTCGGGTTGACCCCAAACCCGAGCTGACCCGACCCGAATTGACCCGACCCGAGTTGACCCGAACCCGAATTGACCCGACCCGAGTTGACCCGAGTTCAAACAAGGTCGGGTTCGGGTATGTTTTTTTGAGCCTTGACCCGACCTGACCCGACCCGAGTTGACCCGAACCCGACCGGGTCAACCCGAATGACACCCCTACTCGCAGTATCCGTTCCCTACGCGCCGATTTTCTGGGGTGCGCATAGGTGGGGGTCTTGGAAAGTTCGCGCCTTCCGTCGCAAATATCTCCTTTGGAGACTTCGTTAGTGGGGTGTACTTGTCGTTTCCCCGTCCGCCCTCTTGACTGCGATAGCTTTTGTTACGATTGCTACTCTGGTCATTGGATTGTCTCCTTGGCTCTTCTTGTGACCTATGATTTGAGTAGCCTTTCTTGCTATCCGCAGCGGCGGCTTCTCCTTGGATGAAGGACCTCGTGCGCTTCATCAGTTCATCAAAGGTTTGGGGAACCTTATCATTTAATTTTTTGATAAGCTCTGGGTTATTAATCCCGTTCATAAACCCTGAGATCTTTAGTATCTCAGGACATGCCTTGACATTTATGCATTCATCTTTAAAGCGCTCCATAAAAGCGCTTGTGGATTCCCTTTGGCGCTGTTTTACCCTAGCGAGCTCGACAGGGTTCTTGGAGCACTTCTTCCTTTGAGTAAAGTTCAAACGAAACGCCTTTCGCAACTCTTCAAACCCATTGATGCTTCTACGTGGAAGCTTACTGAACTAGTTTCGCGCGTTCCCCACTAAAGTAGAGTTAAACATGTGGCACCACACAGGTTGTGGCCAATTTTCGATGGTTGCTGCTGATTCGAAAATTTTTAGGTGGTCATCAGGATCACCTGTCCCATCATAAGTCTTAACATTAGCGGGCATGCGCCTTTTTTTATCTTCTGAAAAATCACTGATGCGCCGAGTGAATGCGTCAACCTTTTGGCGGCGCCAGGGACGAGACATATCTTCGTCTTCCCAGTCGCGGGATCTTCCCCTGGACTTCCAGTGTCCTGTTTCTTTGTCCTCGTTGTCCGAGGAGTCACTTGAGGATGAGCTTACCCTTTTGCGGCGCTTGCGCCGACTATCCTCGGAGTCTGAGCTTGAAGGGCTTTCGCTTGGGGAGCATCGTCGCCCAAGTCTATCGTGGATCCTGCGACTACCAAGTCTAGCGTGGGCATTGGTGCGCCGTCCATCATCTTCGTGCTCTTCCAGAGACTGTGAATCGGCTGCTTCATCGTCCACAACTTTCCTTCCGATCCTAGTAAACACTGGGTGTCGGCGGCCATCCTTTTCGCGCCTTTCCTTTCGGTAACGCGGTGGGGATGCTTCATGCTCGAGGTCAAAGTTGAGCCTGGCTTGCAGGCTCTGACTTGATCTCTTTTTTGCCTCCTCTCGCATCAGCGCAGCCAAGGTTTCGTATTTTTGGGACACGAAGTCACTTGGCGCTAATTCAGGCGTGACTCCTTCAAGCGCGAGGATGTCTGTTTCCACCTCAGGACCCTTATTTCGGATAGGCGCATTCGGAGGCGCAGTGGGGTCTAATTATGACATGGTGAAAGGAGTGCACAGCAGATCTACCGTGCTAGTGGTTGTTGTAGTAGCATGGGTAGTCCTTGTGATCGGTTCTACTGGAGTAAAAGCCAGATCTGAGTACGATCCTAGGCTTTTGGGCGCACTGGTTGTCCCAGAGACCTGCTTAGCGGCTGCATCAGTTTGCTGCTTCTTCCCCAGTAGGTCGTCATGCATTTTCTTTGTCTGGGGAGTCCGCTGATTTGGGTTTCCATGCTTCGTCATTCTAGTTCTTCGTAGAGTTCTTAGTGTAGGGTCCCACGGATGGCGCCACTTGTTGATACAAAAGTTGGGCGTTCCTTGTTTCTGTACCAATTAGATCTTAATGCTTGAGACCTGCGCACTAAGAAAACAAAAAGACACCGTTAGGCTTATCGTGGGATTGTCTCCCACGATTATCCTCCGGCGTGAGAGTAAGTAATCGGTTTTAGGGTTTAGTTGAAGAGTTAGGGTTATCAATCATACCTTTAATGAGAGTCGAGAGACTCTTTATATACACACGAAACCCTAGTCGGTTTCGTGTTCCTCACTCCTCAGCATATCCCGCATGGGTCGGTTATTTGATACATATCTCATAAATAAGAGATATCCTATATCAAAACCATAAATAACTTCGGGTTTGGGCCTTCGTGAGCCCAAACCGTTATCGTGATAGCCCATTCGTGATGGGCTTGAGCCCATTCGTGATGGGCTTAAGTGTTGGTAGCGTCCATTGGTCGGGTTCGTGACCCGAATGCGGACTATACGTCATCAGTTTCTTAGTTGGATATTCTCTCAATAGCAAAGCATTTAGAGTATACAACTCAAGAACTAGGATTGTAGAGGAAAACCTACATGTGGAGTTTTTAGAAGATAAATCCAATGTAGAAGGTCAAGGACCAAAATGGCTATTTGATCTTGAGACTCTAACAAAATCAATGAATTATGTGCCTGTTGTTGCAGAAACTAATGATTTTTCAGGTTCACAAGCAACATATGAGGCAAGGTTAGAAAAGGAGACAAACCAAGATCATGTTTGGATGCCAATTTGGTCAAGTACAAGTGTGGAATCAACTTCAACAATTGGTGAATCTTCTTCTGGTAAAGCTAAAGAAGATGTTGAAGATAAAAGCAAAGAAGATGGAGCAAAGGAACAAGAAAATAGTTCTGCTACTGATAATGCTGCTGAAACAGACTTAACTGAAGAAGCAGAATTAACAAAGGAAGCAGAATTAACAGACGATGAGGTGGATTTGAGCAATCTCCCACCAAACTATCATGTTCCACTTACACCACACACTAGAATTCACAAAGTCCACTCCCTAGAAAATGTGATAGGAGATGTACAATCAGGGGTGAAGACAAGGCAACAACTGATGTCTTCAGACCAACAAGGGCTTCTTGATGCCGTTTATGCTTCAAAATAGCATGAGTTTTCAAACTCTTGTTTGTTTGTATGTTTTCTCTCACAAGCTGAACCAAAGAACATTTTGAAAGCCTTAGATGGTTCAAGCTGGGTAGAAGCTATGCAAGAGGAGCTTCTTCAGTTCAAGATTCAGAAGGTATGGGTGCTAGTTGATTTACCAAAGGATGCAAAGGTAATTGGCACTAGATGGGTTTTCAAGAATAAAAGGGATAAAAGGGGAATAGTGATTAGGAATAAGGCTAGATTAGTAGCCCAAGGGTACACATAACAAGAAGGTATAGACTATGATGAGGTTTTTGCTCCAGCAGCAAGACTTGAGGCAATTAGGCTTTTCTTAGCTTATGCTTCATTTTTAGGCTTCACAGTTTACCAAATGGATGTCAAGAGTGCATTTTTATATTGCACTATTGAAGAAGAGGTGTATGTCTCACAACCTCCAGGGTTCATTGATCCTGACCATCCAGACAAAGTGTAAAGAGTTGTAAAAGCTCTATATGGCCTGCATCAGGCACCAAGAGCTTGGTATGAAACACTGGCTTCCTATTTAAAAGAGAATGGATTTCAAAGAGGAAAGATTGATCAGACACTTTTCATCAAACAGCACAAGAAGGATCTTCTGTTAGTGCAGGTGTATGTGGATGATATTATCTTTGGATCTACAAGGAAGGAGATGTGTTTGGAGTTTGAGAAGCTTATGCATGATAAGTTTCAGATGAGTTCCATGGGGGAACTTACATTCTTTTTGGGTTTGCAAGTTAAACAGTCATATGAAGGCATATTTATTAGTTACGATAAATATGTTGATGAGATACTTAGGAAGTTCAACTTTGCTGATTCAAAAATGGCAAGCACACCAATGGATTCTGAGAAACAACTTCCAAAAGATTTAGATGGAGAAAATGTGGATGTACACACATACATATCTATGATAGGATCTTTGATGTATCTCACATCATCAAGACCTGACATCATGTTCTCTGTTTGTGCTTGTGCAAGATTTCAAGTTACTCCAAAGGTTTCTCATTTAACAGCAGTCATGAGGATTTTTAGATATCTCAAGGGTCAACCTAGGTTGGGTCTATGGTATTCAAGGGAATCACCTTTTGACTTGGTAGCATTTTCGGATAGTGATTATGCTGGGGCTAGCTTAGACAGAAAGTCAACCATAGGAGGATGTCAATTCCTAGGGTGTAGACTTATCTCATGGTAGTGTAAGAAGCAAACAATTATGGCTAATTCAACAACTGAAGCTGAATATGTAGCTGCTGCAAGTTGCTGTGCTCAAGTCCTATGGCTTCAAAACCAACTTCTTGACTATGGGTACAATTTTATGAACACTGTCATTCATATTGATAATAGTAGTACAATTTGCATTATAAAAAATCCAGTACAACATTCTAAAACAAAACACATTGAAATTAGACATCATTTTATTAGAGATTGCAATGAGAAAAGTTAATTCAAGTAATGAAAATTGCTTCAGAACATAACTTTGCAGATCTCCTAACAAAAGCTTTTGATGTTGGAAGGTTTCAGTACTTGGTAGCAAGTATTGAAATGCTTAATACTTAAATTTTTCAATCTATGTGTTTTTGTATACCAGTGTGGTTAATTCTGGTGATTACTCAGTTAATTCTGGTGGTTACCCAATTAAGTCTGGTAGTTAAATTTTTGTTTGTGCTGTTGTCTTTGTAAATTTGTACTAGCTATTACTTTAAAATTGTGTTATTTCATACAGTTAGTCATATGTTTATTCTAATATAAGACAAGTACTTTGTACATTGTTCTTTTGGTTTTAGACTAACAATTTCAGGTATGAACATTTGAGCACAAAGGAAGTTTTTCAAGTGAAATGGAAGTAGCAGAATGTTCTATCAGTTGCTTACATAACAGGTTTATGATGGACTGAGTTTGGGAATTCTTAACAAAGGTTTATACCTAAGTTCATTAATTCTTTAAAACTACTTTCTTGAAACATGGTTATCATATTTCACATTGAATTGATGACTTAGTTGATCAGACAGTAACTGATTCAACTCACTTTCTATCATTTTATACTTTTAAGTATAATGAGCAAGTCTAAGGACATCTGATAGAAAGAACAGCTAGTAAAAGTGAATCTAACACTTGTGTTAGAGGCAACAATTGCTATGAGCTGGAAACCCTGTCAAGAAAGCCTTTTGAATAGGTTTATCTTTACACATGCAGTTATTTATAACTGAAAACATTGGTTCTCACACAACCAGAGGTTGCTTTAAACCGAAATTTTGATTAAGTGTCTGTTATACACTTAATCCCTTCAAAATGGTTGAAAGCAGTATGATTTTTCATAATAAAATCATATGCATACTGCTAAAAGTCAAAAATTTTCTTAAAAGGATTTTTGGAATAAAAATGACTCAGAAAAACCATCTAATGATGGATTATGAGTTATTGCCCCATGAATCACCTCTCATAAGAGTTAACACAACTAGAAGTGATGAGGGCAGCAAATTAAACTCTTAAGGAATTGATGGCTTCATGTACAACATTGTCTGATAACAAGTTCTAATTGATAGCTCAGATGATGGGGAGAAAAATTTTTGGGTACATTGTGAGAGATCTTCCAAACAGGGGAGGAAATGTTATTTGCATCTCAGGGGAGGAAACATCTCAGGGGAGGAAATAAAGTTGGAAGATTAACTAGTGAAAGGGAGGAAAAGACAAGAGCATACAAGATGATGACATGGAAGTTGAAAATGACAAGAATAGAGATGATTCTGGAGTATTATATATATTTAGAAGGGATGAAGCATTCAAAAGGAGAAAGTTCTATCTAGGTCAAAGGAAGAGAGCTTTCAGTTTCAATTTCAGTTCACTACGTTTTTTCATCACTTGCAAAGGCATGCTGATAGATGATTTCACTTGTTGAAACAAGCATCCAAGATACACAGCACCATTGCCTCTTATAATTCCTCCATCCAAGGAAATTGCACCATCTTTTAGGTCAATGTTTGAAACCTGAAGATGTGTATTGATATTGTTGAAGTCAAAGATTAGAAAGGAGATGAGTTACTGAGTTAGATATTAACCTTTCAGAATAGAAGAAAGTTCAGTCCAAGGGTCTGACTATGAAGTGTTTGAAAGATCTTCACAATTCCTCATTTAATTCAGAAAACATGTTGAAATGAATTCACATGTTTAGGGGAGGATTGTTGGGAATTAAATATTCTGAAGTTCAAGTATCGGGAAAATCTCTCAAGTGATTAAGTCTGGTAGCAGTAGAGTTAAGTCTGGTGAGTTCCAAAGTTAAGTCTGCTGGTTATCTGCTGGTTAAGTCTGGTGGTTAAGTCAAGTGCTAATTCTGGTGACTTACAGAGTTAAGTCTGCTTGCTGAAGATATTAAGTCTGGTTGACTGAAAGTTAATTATACATGGTAGATAATATCTTACCCCATGTGCTCAGTCTTATACTCACAGAACAAGTTGTAAACATAGATACAACAATTATACATGGTAGATAATATCTTACCCCATGTGCTCAGTCTTATACTCACAGAACAAGTTGTAAACATAGATACATGTTGTATCTTGGTTACTGACATACATAAGATAACCTAGCAAGTTGTTTGACAAGACTTAACATTATTGTAAAGATCTTTCTTGAAATATAAAAGAAAGATCTTAGTCTAACTTTAAGAATGGGTGTTCGAATAAGTGCTTAAACATATATCTCTCAAGAACAAACAAACAATATCACAAGATATAAAAACATAAGATTCAAGGTTGTAACCCTAGTGATAACTCAAGATCACTCATATTATTATCTTAATAATATTGAATCGTTTGGTTATAAACTTTCGTTGTTCATTGTCATATAACAAACATAACTATTCCATTTCCATAATCATAATAACCTTCTAAGTGTGATTAAGTAGATTCTGCATACTTAATCATATTCACTCAATATATCATATACACAAAGTAACAAAGGTTTAACCACCTTAACAGTGTATCGATCAACCTAACAAGGCTCATGACATGCATGAATCCCGCAAAAAGCACAGCGCCTTGGGGATTTTTGCGCCTCGCAGATGTAAAGGGTTTTTGGGCTCTTTTTTTTTTTTTTTACTCTAAATATTAAGATGAGATATATGAGCCTTATAAGTTATATACATGGGCCTTTTAAGTTATAGAGTGAGTATTTGTATGATTTGTAAATTTGAAATGATTTTATGTTTATTTTATTAATTGAAATTTTCTTTAAGAAGTTACTTTGTTCCATTAAGTATTATCATGAAAATGTGGCATTATGCCTTGAATTTTAATACGTTGCTTGCTTGATATTTTGGGTTAAATTGTGAGCTTTGTTAGATGTAAGTCTACAAGTGTAGGACACAAGCATATTTTGTCTGATATGGATTTTAATCTCTATATAGGTCATCAAGCCAAAGAGTTGACCCGTTTAAGAAGTGACAACTGATCCATTTTAATCTTTATAATGGCAATATGTGTCATGTATTAAGTATTTTAATGTTATTTTGTGTTATTTAAGCTACATAAATGGTCACATATGTTATAAAAAACTTAATGTATTTAGTGCGCCTTGTATTCTTGAATCCCGCGCATTGCAATGAGCCTCGCCTCGAGGCTCTTTGCCCCCCTTTGCGCCTTAGTGCGCCTTGAGCCTTTCAAAACTATGCACCTCCTACTTTGTCGTCATTGCAGACTTGGCCTTGGGTGAGCTGATGATGTACAAATGATTCCGATGTCATCACTTGGAGAGAAAAAGAAAACATATCATTCCGATTAGGCAAATGAATACAACATAAATCTTACTGTACATGCACCAGAAAATTATGTATTTATGAAAGTACACTAATAGTTCGGCTCTTTTTCCTTGCAAAAATTTATTTGAACAAATGTACAAATATGCAATACCAAAAGTATGTTTACTTAAACCACAACGAACATATATAATCGAGGTATAGAATTAACAAATCTCGTTTGTCATCATTTACATATGTATTCAAACATGTATATATCTCCTATACCAGTACTTGAACTTTACATACAAGTATCAAAATCACAAGTATGTGAAGCAAAAGAAGTATATTTTATTTTATTTTATTTTATTTTTTTTTTGGTGCAAAGGGTGAAATATTTTTATTAATATCAACACAAATTACATGAGTTTAGACATTCACTAAGATGGACATACCCATCCAGCAACAATTCATGAAAAAACACTATACTATCCAATATCAGATACATCAAGACTAGGATATCTGATAGCTACTATATCAGATACTGCTTATACAGAGACCAGTTTTGAATTAATCAGCTGCACAGTTCCAATGCTGCAACAGATTCAACACCTGAATTCACCCATACATTGCACCAAGACCATGACCTCATAATTACATTTCCAAAACCTCCTCCCATTCTTAAACATTCAACCAGCATCCACAATGGTCAAGTGGAAAGAAGGAATGACATCATTATATAGGTTATAGCCACCCATACCATTCCAGTCAAGGGCTATACCAGGCTTACTACATTTCCATCTTTACAAATGGCTTCATAAACCTGGGAATACACACCTTGAGGGAGAATCACCTAACTTCCTTTGGCAGTGTATAGCTTGGACCAAGTAGGTTCATCTAGAATGTGGTCATCAATCAGAACTTTAGCACAATACTATGAAATAATCATGGGCTTACTTATATTCACCCCGGTTGCATTTCTGGCTTGGTTCCCATTTGTGTCAGTATTCGGAACACGTACCTTCAGCAGAGGTCTGCAAGATCACTCCTTCTTGTTGGAGGATCGGTCTTTCTTCTGACCACCAAGAATACGTGAATTCTGCAGACCTCTGCTGAAGGTACACGTTATATTTCCACTTATATTTCCACGGTACGTGTTGTTTATTTGTGTAATTATCCACACCAACTATCGTAACAAAAATTGTACACGTTTAGCTTTGTGGACTGAAAAAAAAATCCACACATAAAAGCGTGGACAATAAAGTAGATACTTCACAAAAGCCTAATATCTAGATACTTCACAAAGAAAAGCGTGGACATTTGAAAAAATAAATTAAATAAAACTAAAAAGAAATTTGTTTCAAAGAAAAAAATCTTCCCGCTTAGGAGACCCATTTTTTATTTTCAATCTCTTTCAACTCAACTCTAAACAGATGGACGGATTTTAACCAGTCATCAGCAAACTTTTTTATTTCCTTCATATTATTAACATCAAAATAATAAGAAAAAGTAAGATAATATTCACAAGGAATGATGACTGACCGATAATTATGAAGATGGTCTAGTCCACAAACATCAACACTGTTGTTGCCAAGCTAAGACAAAAAGAGTGCAGGCATGTCGATGAAAAAACTAACAAACGCAGTAATGTATAAAACAACATAGAGGACTGATTTAGAAGTTTGTGTAGTTTTCTAGGAATGTGTTAAGGTTTTGAGGCGATGAGACAATGTTAGCTGTATGTGTGATTTAAATGGTGGTTTTGGAGATTTGTTATTGTGTGTGTATTTGTGTGAATTGAAGAAGAAGAACAAGAAAGTTTATATAGAGAGAGATTGTACCTAATTAAAAGGCCAGTAGGCTTGTGGACAAATCGTTGGCATGAGTTTTCTTTTCACGAAATCACAACTGATTGGATGCCTACTCTAACACAATATCATGCTAGACCATGGCTTGTTTACCAATACGACAACAATCGACACGAGCTTGGTTTTCACCTTCATGATCGATCATGATCGATCATCATCATTCCACTATTTTTACATAAACTCTTTCAACCATATATATGTCCAATGTCCTCCAACAAGAGAATACGTTTATCCGATCCTTCATCCATAACTCCTAGGGCGTCCGCTTCAAGCTCTTCCATTCAAAAGAGGTTTAAGTATGATGTGTTTATAAGCTTTAGCGGTGAAGACACTCGCAAAACCTTTGTCGGCCATCTTTATCAACCTCTTAAGCAAAAAGGCCTTGAAATTTACAAAGATGATGAGGAAATAAAGCAAGGGTAAACCATCGACAACCAGCTTATCCAAGCTATTAAAGACTCAAGATTCTTCATCATTGTTTTCTCAAAGAACTATGCTTCTTCGTCTTGGTGCTTGGATGAGCTTGTTGAGATCATGGAGTGTCAAAAGACTGGCGAACAGATCGACTGATTTTAACGAGTACGTCATCAGCAAACTTTTTTATTTCCTTCATATTTAACATGAAAATAATAAGAAAAAGTAAGATAATATTCACAAGGAATGATGACTGACCGGTAATTATGAAAGTGGTCAAGTCCACAAACAGCAACACCGTTGTTGTCAAGACAAAAAGAGTGCAGGCATGTCGATGAAAAAACTAACAAACGCAGTAATGTATAAAACAACATAGAGGACTGATTTAGAAGTTTGTGTAGTTTTCTAGGAATGTGTTAAGGTTTTGAGGCGATGAGACAATTAATGTTAGCTGTATGTGTGATTTAAATGGTGGTTTTGGAGATCTGTTATTGTGTGTGTATTTGTGTGAATTGAAGAAGAAGAACAAGAAAGTTTATATAGAGAGAGATTGTACCTAATTAAAAGGCCAGTAGGCTTGTGGACAAATCATTTACAGTAGAATGCTTAGTATTTTGCAGTAGGCTTGTGGACAAATCAGTTCGGGTTGATATCGTACCTAATTACTGACCTACCAAATTATTGTCCACTAGTACATAATGTTTTTTACTTGCATTAATGGAACTAACATGCTTAAACATCATATAGCACGCACTAGTACTTTCAACAAATGAATGTACCCATGACCGAGTGTCTCCAAGATCATGCATATGACGGGTGATATTTTAGATTAGTGGTTTAGATACATGTTAATGGTTCTAAATTAGTGGTTTTTGCATTAATGGTTTTAGATAACGATCAAACACGAGTCTAAGTTCTACAAATGAAGATATATTAGTTTCACAAATAAAAAAGAGAATGCGATCACAATGCTTGCACTCTATGAAGTCATAAAGCATTTTCCTAAAGTTGATCTAGTGTCATAAGTTAATTGTAGTTTGACAAGTAATATAGACTTATTAATTTGTACGAGGCTCGTTCAAATAAGTAGTAACTTTTTTCGAAAATTCGTGCAGGTATTTTCTTCATATTAAAGGCCTCGTATATCTTTCAAGCATAATTTAATGGTGTTACACAAATCCACCCTATAATCTAAACGAAATTTCCAACTCTAAGACTTTCAAGAAACAGGTTTAAAGAAACATCATATATAATGTTCTTGTATCTTTCAATATTTTATGGAATTGCTGGTTTCCTTCTCATCAAAGGTAAGGTAGTTTCAAGGACACTTTGCCAAGTCAAGTCCACGAATTTATGATTTAATATATAGGACTTCTTGTATCGAATCTTCTAACATGTTGCGAGTCCATATTGGTGTAATTTATGCATTTAAAGCGTCTTTCTAACAATCTTTACAAGGAAAATGGTTGTACCAAATATAGTACAACGTTACCACGATGAGGTTTCCTATGCTAATGTCACATGGGTCATCACCTATGTCGATCAAATTTCTATACTGAGACACACACTTATTGTTGGTAGTACATTTATCTTTCTTCCTAATTGATACTACAAACGACACCGGCCATCAAAGTGGTTATTTTATCATGAACACAAACCTAACCAGACCTATGTCTTTAATTTATTGAAACATAATTGTTTTGACTCTTTCTTTAATGTTTTCGGATACTTAAAGAAGCTTTGATTCAAAAAAGAATCAAAGATGAAATATTTTTCGTGATAAGGAAGGTCTTGATATTATTCTTGTGAGTTACACGAAAGAAAGACTGGGATTCGTTGATTTTATGTTAAGATTGAGTCGTTGTTCTTGTGTTTGAACAAATCAAGGGAAGAAAATAACAAAATTGTTATTATTCACTTTCCTTTTAGTCTGGATAGAAATTAAATTATAAGCTTTGAAACCTTGATTTATATTGATGTTTTCTTTTCGTGTTCTTTTGATCATTGAGGTCCAAAAGTTGTATAAATAAGGGTCTGTTTGGGTAAACGTAATGGACTGATAAAGGAATGTAATCGATGATGTATTGAAATGAATACAGTAATTGAATGAGTCATTATTATTCCATTTACTTATTTGGCTGTCATGTTGGAATGGAATATAGCTTTACGTATGTTGTTTGGTACAATGCAATAGACATTGGAAAGTAATGAAATAAATGAAATATGAAAAAATGTGATTCCATGTCGTAATGGAATGAGAAAAAACTGGGTTCGTTTGGTAGGACGGAATGAAATATCAAATGAATGGAATAAACGATGTAATGGAATGAATGACGTAATGTAATGATTCATTACCGTTATTAACCATGTTTGGTTGGTAAGATATGACGTAATGTAATCGATAAGAAAAAGACTAAAATGGCCATTGATGATAGGAAATTTATTTAATATGGTTAGTTAATGATGGACTTTCATGTCATTTTCATTCCATTACAAGATGTAACGAAAAAAAATGAGGGGACCCTGAGGAATAAAAATAATAGTTTTTGATGTAATGAGTAATTCCTTGCAATGAATCATTACATAGTAAATGTGTAAACAAACAAGATTTTTTTCATTCCACAATAATAACTTTTTCTATTCCCACTTTGAGTTCGACATACCAAACGCTACGTAGGGGTGACTATGCAATTAAATTAGTGGTTACAGACGTAATGAAATGAAACAATGAATAAATCATTCAATTACAAAATTCAAAACAAACAACAATTTTCACTTTATTGTAATAATTTATTCCATTCCAATTTTGAGTCATGCATACCAAACGCTACATAAGAACAAGTTTAAACCCATGTCAAGCGGTAACATAGTGAAATTAATCTTTTTATTCACCGCGTACAACCCGATACAAGTTTTTAGCTATTGTTATTCATCCATTTAACACATTAGTACGCTTTTTTTATTTCTGTCAAAGTAAGCAAAAATTCTTTCAATTAAAAAAACTGAAAGACAAAGTCAGTAGCTAAACTATCTCCTAAATGCGTGCTTAATTTTTATGTCTAAAGTGATATGGAAGTATTTATCTACTCTATTACAACCAATGATACCATATAAGATTAAGCATATAATTAGGCACACATGCCAACGAATTAGGCATGCCAATTAATGCTCTTACTTAAAAGACTATGGATAAAAAAGTCATAAAACAAACCTCTTCTGCTACTTATTTGGTTGTAAAAGTCAACAGCTTTTAACTCCCTCCGTCCCAAAATAATTGTCCTTATTTGGCTTTTTAAAGTCTTAATTTGTCAACTTTGATCTTTAATATTTTTATATGTGTTATATAATACTTGATGAAAATTATATCAATGAAATAATCTATTTATATATTTTGCATCAATTATTATATAACACAAATAAAAATATTTAATATCAAAGTTGAGGAAAAAAAACTTCAAAAAGTCAAAAGAGGATAATTATTTTGGCAAGGGGGAGTAATAAACATCCATGTCAAATTAGTGCTTATCGAGATGAAATTTAAATGGACTTTACCCTTATATATGAACTAAAGCCCCTTTTCAAAAATGGATTATATTGACAGATGACACTTTTAACTTTTGGGGTCTCATCACATTATAAACAGCATAAGGTGAAACACTACATCCGGAACTGCTTAATTATATAATTAAGCTGCTTATTAGCAATCCAAAACACCCTCTATAATGGACATGAGCAGATGATCATAAACAATTTGCTTATGCACAAACACGCAAAACTACTTCTCTCCTATATATCAAACAATCATGAAATTAATTAAACACAATAAAAAACATAACTTTAAGCAAAAAAACACAATCTTTATAGCTACCCGAGTAACAAATTTGCTTCTACAGTTATCAAACACAATTTTCAAATAAAGTCACCTTATTTTAAAGATTTTAGCAACCAACGACACCAAACTACTTATAATAAATCTTAGCCACTTATAACATCATCAGAACATTCCATAGTACTTAATTTTTATGTGATTAATATACTTTACCGAGGTAACCCTTTACCCAAGAAAAACATCATCACAACACGTAGAGTAAAAATCAAAAATTTTAATTCATTTTCATAAGTATTTGAGTAACAGATTTCCCATGAGCTTCCCATGAGCATAAAGTAGAACCAAGTTAGATGACTTTTCAACAATCAACTAGTTGAAATTTATGAAATACTACATACACCATTGTTATGAGTTTAAGTGCTGTTTGGAATTCCTAAAATTGATTTGGTGATGATAAACCATATGAAGTGAATATGTTTTAATTTTAGGATGTATCCAAAATTCTAAAAACAAAGCCCAATATATGTGTGATTTTGGTCCTTCAACGAAAGAAAAATATGCTGTAAAATGGTTCATAGTGTATAAAACAAAACTTGGAGATTCTAATAAATCCATAAATTTCTTTCTTTTTTACTTCGTATTGTTTCTGCTTCTTTTGTTATTGTTAAGAACATATAGGATTATTCATAGTTACTCGTATATTGAAGAAGGATATATACATGAGTGCACGTCTTTTATCCGAAAATGTCTGGGGTTGAGTATCCAAGTTATATAACAAAAAATACCATTCCAAAAGAACCGAACTTCCTCGTAAACCAACAGTTTGGGTTTGGCATGTTTCAATTCTCAATATACATTGTGAAGGCATGCACAAAGTATAGGATAATTTGAAAAGCGAAAGAAATACTATCAAATAACAAATGATGAATATGAAAACCATAGTTATCTTGTATCTTTTGATTGGTACAAACATCATGAATCATGGTGTTTCTTTAGTGCCTTTTGCCAATATAGGAAAAAGTTAAAAGGTACATTGTGCTTGAGATGATTCCTTGAGTGTGAAGTAAACTTTGGTTTGCATCAAATCAAGCTAGCTGCTCTGTATTACTTTTCTTTCGATATCTTTTTTCATCCCATATATTGATAAACATACTTGTCTTGTTCAAACTTTAGCCTTGCATTCAAGAAAAAATGACATTTGATGGTGGAAAAATTCACTTTGGGTTTGCATCTAGATATAATTATGTGAAGTTATAATTTAACACGCCACTAGATATAATTGAGTGGTAAAAAAAAAAAAAAAAAAAACACTTAGCCACACACTAGTACAATCGAGACCACCGGCGACGACTATTTTTCAACGGTGCCGACGTCATGACGTCGGCACCATACCTTCTCGACGTCAGGTCGTCGGCACGAATAGTCGACAGAGCCACGTCGGCAACGTTCGTGCCGACGAATAACGCCGACGACATAGCGGGACCCACATGATTTTCGGTCAAACGTTTGTTTTTGCTCGACAATTTGTTACCGACGCCGAGTCGTCGGTAACATAACAAATATTTAATAACTTAATTAGTCTGAGGCCTCTCGACCAGCACCCGGAACAAGAGAAGATCAGATGTTCAAACTAGAGCAGAAGTACAGTGAAATTAAATATATTTTGCTACAGTGAAATTAAATATATTTTGGCCAAGTATTTGGTTGTAGTGCAATAATAAGTTTAATTGATCCAAATGGTTCGAAATTAAGGCGCATCCCATTAGATTCCACCAAAACCTATAGATGAATAAGCAACTTCCATAAATAAACACCACTAGCAAGGTACTCCAATATGTCAATATATATACACGATCACGGCAAAACATCCAAAGGCACAATTCGGTCTTGTTCTCCATATATAGCAATAAGTATATGGTGCCAACGTTATCATATCGTGTTACTCACATGGAATGTGGATCCACATGATGGGCAATGTACAAGTCTGCTCATATTCCCCAATTTCAGTGCATAAAACTTATCCCTACGTTTCCTTTAAGTTGAGTGGTTAGGTATGGAGTCGCAATGTTAAAACATTGATCAAGTAAGATCGTATAAGGCCATTACCATGAGTAGCATTTGATGCCATGTCCATCTCCTATGTAAAAACCTTAAAAAACATGTTTCATTTTACAATTAATGGAGGTATATCATCTAGTAGGAAGGGAGAATGACCAATTTATAACAGCTAAAAAAAGAGTATAGAAACCAACCTAAATGTGTTCATGAGCATCAAATGTCAGGCAATTTTATCATACGTGAGCCTCCTATATATTTACTAGCTAGCGAGCTATGTGACACTATACTTTCTAGACCTTACTCATACTTTAATCGGAATGTCGAAGTAGCAAAACTGGTTTAATGAGCAATTCAAAGCTGCAAGTATAATGCCCGAGTTCCGTTGGTAATAAATAACTTTCCCATTTATCCTTAAAATGAGCTATCAATATAGTAGCTGCTATTCCTATTGTTTTGCCTTGTTCAGACTCTCTTAAGTTTACATTATCTAACATCACTTGTTAATATCCTTGTTGAAAAGTAGTACTATTTGTTATTCTAATGCAAAATTATATACAGGGAAAAATCCATAGGAAACAAAATTATCATTTGAATATATGAAATTGATATTTGTCATAGCAATTGTTATACTACACCAAAAGTATAAAGAAATATGATAAAATTCAAGGTGCGTCTAGCATGCAAAACTATGTAGTACCTTGTGAAAAATTGATCATAAATTCTAAACCAGCTATATTGAAAGAGCTGAGATGGTGGAGTATAAGCTAAAACATTGCTGCTCCTGCAAACGCCACGACTTCATTGAAGTAAGGGAATAACATTGCTGCTCCCATGGTGAAAATCACGTATGTTGTTCGGAAACATAACCTAAGAGGATTTATTCTAAACTCGGGAAATAATGACACTTTCAAACTCTGAATATCCCTTCCAAATTCACTTTCTGGGAAGTTTTCTGCATACCATCTTTCCACAATGGCAAACAAAGTTTGACTATATATCTGACAACACATTCAAAACACAATGAAATTGAGGTGTTTGTTACAAAGACGGAATGCGATTAATGGGTGTCTGGCATTGCGTTTTTAAAGTGATTATGTGATCAGATGGTTAGTTGTTACAAAACGGGTGATGGTGAGGTCATTAGTTGTTTAAGTTTCTAGCAAATTTTGATTACTTATGAATTTACATGTAAAAGATACACCTAAATAACTAAACAATACAAATGAGTTTCGTTGCAACTAATAAACTGATTATTTGACCTTACCTTGACAATCGGACAATTAGAGTCAGTTTACTATTGGCAAACTCAGTTAAAAATGCAATAATCAGATAATCACTTTTTAAACTCATTACCAAACACCCCCTAAGATTTTTGGACTAGTATATGCCAAGTTCATGAAAGATACCTGATACCCTCCGACTAAGTGGAGAACAATGCACGCATTACCAAAGTCAACGAGCCAATACGGTTCATAAAATCCAAACCCGGTCAAAAGATTCCCAGGAGTCGAATCTCCAAATGCAGCATAGCCGAAACCACCACAAAATAGGTAGAACATAGTAGTCGTCGAGATTGCAATTGTTGAAGCCTTCTTCATGGTCACTTCTTGAGACGGAGGTGACTTCAAAGTGCTCTACATATCACAAACATAACAGAACTGGTCAATGTAACTTGTTAGGATAGAATAAAGATTTATTATAATTGAGGATATGTTATACCTGAATTTCGAGAAGGATTAACGAAAAGCCAAACGCAAATGCAATATCTCCAAGAGCTTGAGCAACCAACCATAAACAACACTTTTTGTGTCAAATTAGCAGTTGAAATTCCGCTAATGCTACCTTCGACATTCCATTGTACTGCTGTAAAACCCTAAAATCCGTTTTCCGAAATTCCCATATGATTTAAATTTTTCCTAAACTTTGTACCATTAAATATTGAACCTATAAACTTAAGCCATGATATGAAGTAAAGTCGACACAAATTATTTTTTTTACTAAATAATATTACACGTCAAATAAGTCATATAAATGTTCAATTTCATTTTTCGTTTGTACATAATGTATATAAATTAATGATATGATCAAATTTGAAAGATTGAAAGAGATATGGTCACCAAATCACCCTCATTTGACTTGTGCTCACACTCACCTTAATATTAAAATATGGAAACTGTATCACACTCAAATCACCCCATGATATGCGGCTGATTTTATCCCCATCACCCGAATTGAGGTATTAACCAAATATATTATATACGACTTTCCCAAGTAAACCAATCCTCTACTCATTTATTATGGAACGACACTTATCACCATGCCCATCTTCCTCCCATACATGAATACTGAAAACAAGAAACACACAAACAATTAAACAACAACAACCGACCCATTTTGATAATAAGGAGGCACGAGAGAAGTTTGAAGGGGGTTTTGATCGTGGAACGCTTAGCATCTATCGTTCTTAATTCTGTCCGTACCATTCGACTCTAAGGTATTCCCTAGTCTGTTTGATGTTCTTGTTACACATCTAACATATTCATTCGATCAGTAACTAAACTTCGTCACGTAAAGAAAGAAAGAAAAATAAATAAATAAATAAACGACTCGTGTATATGATCACTAATTAATATGTTTACTTCGTTTAATAACAAGCTATGCGAAGATCCGAGATACCTATGTACGTGAGAGAATAAACATGCCTCGTATATAAAACCCAAATTGTTCTTGTCGTGGATTGTGGTTCCTTGTGTCGGATTGCATGTTGTGTTGTAAGTCGAACTTTGTGTCATTAACCTGGTTTGTGGCACGTTTGTAGTTGGTGTCGTATGGGGGCTGTAATGGTGTCATTGTGGTGATCATGTGAGTCAAGTCTTGTGACTATTTGTGTCGCGATTACCTGGGCTATATTACACGCTTGTTTTGATCGTTTAATACTTTACATAACTTGAATAAAATGTTACATGAAACGGGTGTCGAGTATGTTTGTTTGGTCGTGTGTGGGGTTGTGAAAAGGGGTCGAGTAGCATGGGTTAAACTAGGGTCTGTGTGGATTGTTCTGGGTGTGTTAAATTGGTGGGAAGCAAGGGTCTTGTGTGTGATAAAATAGTGTGTCTTGGTGTGTGCCATGGAACTGAAAAACACGAGGGTTTGTCACGATAAAAGGGCTGTAAAAGAAGGGTTGAATGTGGGCAAGGTTAGGTCGGTAAAAAGGGTTCGCTGGTGGCTACTGCTCTGGATTGCAAGTGGGACTGTTTTTCATACAAGTTTGTTTGTGTGTGTGTGTCGAAATAATAAAGCATACAACTGTTTTACATAAAGCATGAAGAGTAAACGTGATATAAACTTATAAGATGCCTGTGTAAGAGGGTCAACTATGGAATTAATTTACAAATAGACCCTAAACTATTAAAAGTTGGCATATTTGACCCTAAAATATAATGTTGATTTTATTAAGTCTTAGAGATTAATAATTGTCTTTTTAACCCTTAAATATTATTAATTGTCAATTGTAACCTTAAGGAATTAAAGTACTATTTCGGGAAACTTTCTAATTATGAAACTTACTAAAAGAGGAAAGTTACTAAAATGGAAAGAAGCCCAAATATGTAATAAGAACAACATCAATGAGTAAACAACTTATAAAACAAGTTATTAACTAAGACGACCATGAATTCGTGTAGATTCACTGAAGAAGGAGTTTGTTTCCGATTTTTATGTTTCTGTTTGCACTTGCGGTCTAAGGTACATATATTCTACCCTTTTTCAGTAAGGGTGTTTTCATCCCCATGACTCTTTGATTCATGATCTTTGATTCGTTATAAGATCCCCTTAAGCCATTGCTATGATCCCCTGTACTTTGATTCATTCGTTTGATATGCTTCGTTGTTATGATGATCCATTTGACATTCGTTCATTATGACCCTTGTGATATGATACTTGACATAATTCATTCGTAACCCTATGACATGAGTATTCGAATCACTTGATGCTTTGAAGGTTCATTTGATATTGTAACTGGATGTGAAAACCTTTCTTAATTGTATCATGGAAATGTTTTGAGAAAAACTATTTTTAAAACGACGTTATGAGCATGATGCGCTACCATTTTCATATAGAAACTTGCTAACTTTTATGAAAACTACTTTTAAAGACTACCTTTATGAAAACCGTTTTTAAAGATCATTTTTATGAAAACCATTATTAAAAGATTTCTTTAAATGAACATTTGATAGAAACCTTTAAAATGAACCTTGCTATGAACCATTTGATTTCGAACCTTTGATTATGAACCTTTGAGATCCTATGCCTGATATCATACCCTTATTTGACTCATGACTTTCATTGCATGATTGTCATTCTTATTGATTTATTCTGACATTTATTTAAATGTCTCTGCTATGCTATGTTTATGTTTTGCCATGCTTATTGAGTTACTATATTGTTTCTCTTGCCACGTTATTTTGTTATTATGTATGCTATGATAGATCCGTGCCTGAGCTTAACTAGTTGTGGAGGTACCATGACCATGTCTTTGATGGCACCTTAGACATAATACTCCCGTAGAGGTGTGATAGATCTACGGCGTTCCCCCTTATGATATGATATGATTTTGTGTACACTATTGGCCAACTTTATATATGCGTGACCAGTCCAGTACTGGCATTCATATTTTGTTAGGGAGCGTACGGATGCATCCTAGGTTTATGTATGTGTATGTATGGTGACCAGGTGGTGTATGCCTTACACCCCTTCTCACACTTTTGTTACTTAGAGGTCTCCCCTCTTCGTATACTTGTTATGCTTTAGTATGATTTGACGGATTATGTATGGAGTTCTTATGGCACATCCTTATATGAACTTTTTCATTATTTCATTATCTCTCTCGATTCATTTATTATTCAGTTCTCATGCATTCCTGATTCATAGTTCTCTTTAAAATTCTTATGACTTTCATGATTATGCTTTCGTTTTGTATTCTTATTCCTTCGTTGCTTATACTTATTTACCATTATGTTATGTTATATATATCTGTTCACTGGGCTTTTTAAGCTCAGCCGCATTTCTTTTCCTGCGGCAGGTTTTAGTTGGAAGCTAGGTTATGAGTGGAGAGTACTTTGGACTTAGAAGACCTTACTAGCAATTCTGGATTAGAGATGACTAGAACGTTTACAAATTGTAGAACTTAGAATTTATTCTTGTTCCCTTGTAACCTTGTATTTTCAATTCTTCATTTGTAACCTTTGAAATTCATTTTGTATTATTTAGTCATATGCTTGTGTTTGCTTTGATATGTCACCATAACGTAATACTTCTACCCTTATCGGGTTGGGGTGTTACAACTGCATTCCAATATTCAACAAGCATCGTGATCTGAAGCTACATTACATTTTAATTATTTTAACATGTTCTATATAGAGATTCGTACCTATTACTTGGGCTAATCCAAGTCCCATTCCGATAAAAGAATACGTGAAAGACATGACTGCAGCAATAATTGAGAGCCATTTCGTATGAAAAATGTTGGGTATTTGAGAAACTACTATTTGCACAATTCTAAACATAAGCATGTAATGTTTATCCTCGAATTCACAAGCAGACGCATGCCCTTCTTCGTGGTAACAATTTGATTGCAAAATTGCTGTCATCCAGTCAAAAGGAGTCAATTGTTATTGTAGAGTTAGTCATATAATAGCAATGTACGTATTTTGGTGTCCATTTTCATCAAAATATCATTGTTCTAGAATAACAACGTACTTTCTCAAATGTTTCACATGGGTCATTATACAAATTTATCAAAAACGATGATAATGAATCATTTTATCAAGGTTAAAGACTAGTTTGCTACGACAGATTGCACAATGACCAATACATGATATTCTTAATAAAGTTGGGCTCTTATATAATTGCAAAACTTATTCAGCAATGTATAGCATACCTCATGCTGGTTGCACATGTGAGTGTATAAACAACGCCTGTTTTAAAAATACTAAAATACACCAAACATCCGCATACCAATCCGTTCTTATATCCTGAAATCCAAAATACAAACGAAGATATAAGCAAAGCAGCAAACGCGTATGAGCCTGACGTAAAATACTACAATCTCACCTAAAATGGTGCGAACTGCCTGCAAGTAGGATCGGTTCATGGTGGTGGTACCATTGTTAGGTTTCGTATAAACATGAACATCACTAAGAATTGAAGCAGATACAAGGTTGAATGATGCAAAGAGTAAAAGAGATAACGGGCCAGCTATCCATCCGAGCTGAGCCATGCTCCAAGCGAGTGATAAAACCCCGGAGCGTATTACTCCGGTTATAATATGTGCTAGGGCTGTCCATAAGGTTCCTACAAACAATTTCACAAATTGAACTGATTAAACACCCAAAATCCTAATCATCGAGTTGAAAAACATAAACGAATATGTTTAGGCAAAATGCAAGAAAATAAATAAATCAATAAAACAAGAACACAATGAACTGATATGGTTCAGGCGACAAATAATGTGATTGAGGCAGGAACGGATATCTCTTAGGAGGTGTTTGGCAACTAATGTTTAGTTATAAAAAATAGCTTTTTAGCTTATGTTGATCAAAACAAAATGCAGTATATAGTGTTTAGATTTTCTGATTAACTTATTATTAGCCGATATAATTGATGAATGGCCCAAGCCCGATCGGTGGGCTTAGGGTACATTAGGGTTTATTGATAACCAATAATTTATAGATTACAATAAACCCTAATGTACCCTAAGCCCACCAATCGGGCTTGGGCCATTCATCAATTATATCGGCTAATACTTATTTCAAATAGTGGGAGTTTGGATTGCATATTTAAGTGCTTATCGACTTGTGTTTTTATAAGCAGTTGAGTGTCTAGAACTCTAGATGAAAGTGCTTATATAGTGTAAAAAAGTACCCAAAGAATAAATGGGTTGGTACATGCTTATATATAAAGCAATAAGCACTTTGAACTAAGCAATACCAAACAAATATAAGTTGTTTGGTTCTTTCCAAACACACAAAAGTGTATATTAGGCTATTAGCTGTACCAAAAGTCAAAAACTGATAACCTTTTTACCCAAACACCCCCTTATTTTGTATTATTGTATAAGGCTGCTATCGACATTTATTTCCTAGGAGGTTCAGATATACTAATGCCTCGTCTAAATGCATTTCCAATCCGAAATCGAGTCGGGTCAAAATGATCATCAACAATTTCAATTCACATTTTTCCAAAAGGTTTAAATCGGCGGGAACCCTGACCCGGGCACCCCTTTTGGGTGTCGACCGACCCTTCCCCAAGGACCTAGCCCAAGACGATGAGCACATGTTCTTGTGACACACACACACACCCCTATTTCTCTCAAGCCGTCCTTCACATCAGTGGCAGACCCAAGCCCAAGAGTCATCACGTTTATTTTATAAAAAGTACTGAAATCGTAACTCAAAAATTAAGGACTAGGTTCATTTTAGGAAAATCGGTATATATGACATAATTTTACCCTACGCAAGAAAAATCCGGGTCCCCCCCCCCCCCCTGCGGAAACTTGAGTCTCTAGGTTTCACACAATTCCAAATGAAGTAAACGCAAGAAAAATATAACTCTAACTGCATTTACATTGCATATCTATAAAGTCAACGCCAGATGAAATACATATTCATCATTGGTTCATTATATAGTCCAAATATATGATGATAAATCCATGCATATATATGATCAAGCAAGAAACATAGCAAATTACAAACCAGTGTATTTATGAGGTGAGTTCTGTAACAATGGCGTCTGAAGTTCTTTTTCTTCCTCGTTAAACTCTTCTCCAGCCATTTCTTTCTTTCTTGATCTTTTCAGTTGGACTTGGATTTAAAGAAATGAAGCAAAATATCTTCTTGTATTGTTGGGTCACTAAATGTATCTCATTTTTTTTTTTTTTTTATTTTTTATTAAATGATATTTGAGAACATAGGGTGTGTTTATAAGGTGAAACTAAACACATCTCATTTAATAAGAAAAATAATAATAAAAAAAAATAAATAAAAATCATAAGAAAATAAAAAAACTGAAAATTCGTTTAGTCACATTTATTTTTAATAATTTTCGAAAAAAGTTAAACTTTCATTTTCTAAATTTTAACTAGAAAAATAAAAACTTAAATTTACTCTTCTCAACTTTTTTCTCTATAACAAAAAGGACGAGATATCTGAATCTACTATTCAAGTAACTGATTCTAACTCAGCATTGGTAACATCTCAACCTTTTATCCTCGCCGTCGTAGTCCACCATCGCAATCCGAAGCAATCTTTTTAAAAATGAAAAATATAACTTCATCTAAACGGATTTTCTCAACTTTTCACTATAAAAAAAATCATTCATTTCTCAATGATGTTCTTGAGTTTTTTTTAAGATGGAAAGGTAAGAGATGGGAAGGTGGGAGGGAGGAAAGTTACAAGATTCTGTGTGTTGATTTGTTCCGTCCATTTTTTGGAGATTAGGAAGGGAAATGGGTCACTAATATAATGGGCTTGTGTAAAAATACAATTCTATCCTCACTTTTAATGAATGTTTTATATACTTTTGACCTAGTTAGCACATATCACATAGCTATCTCTGTACCAAGACCGCCTCTTGATGCTCATCTTCATTCATATTAACTTGCAAGACTTCAGCAACTGTCTACTTGAATTAAGGGTATCTTCATGATAAGGCTCATATTTGCATCGCTTGTAGTATAATTATTAAAAAATAAAATAAATAAATAAATAAATAAAAAATTGCATCATAATTATGTTAGATGGACCATTGACGTGGTGGAGATGAACAATACTTCGACATCATTGAAGATTGACGCATTATATCATACTAACATTTACCGGGATTGCTATCCCCAAATTGTTTCCCCCAAACTTTGTAGCACTAGCTACAGTTGTTTGTGTGATGATGAACAGTAAAAGCAATAGCAATTAGTTGAAAATTTATCAAAAAAAACAGAGGAGATAGAGTTTGGCTTGCTCATGTTGTGTAAAAACCTAAATATGTAACCTGAAAATGATTTGTCATTTACTCCCTCCTACGTAGATCATTAAACAAAAGAAAAAATACGATAAAAAAACATCATGCCTCATATTTAATGTTTGTGGCCGCTGATAATGTGCAGACATGTTTGGACGACCGGGGAATGCACGAATGGATCAACAGGTTAGAGCGATTTTTATTGTTTTTTTCCGCTATTTAGATCGCTTATGCTTCTTTTTCTGTACTGTATTCAAAAGCGCTATTTAGCATAAAATTTATCAAAGAAATAGAGGAGATAGAGTTTGGCTTGCTTATGTTGTCTGAAAACCTAAGTATGTAACCTGAAAATGATTTGTCATTTACTCCCTCCCACGTAGGTCATTAAACAAAAGAAAAAAATACGATAAAAAAACTATTTCATTATTTTTATAAATTTATCAAGGAGTTGAAGAAATTACAAAAAAGTTACAGAGGAGGAAGGGATTACAAAGACTCTACTACCTCCCCAAATATAATGCGTTTTAGGTAACTTTAAATTGTGATCTTTTGACTCTTGCTGTTTTTTGGTAATAAAGATTTATACCCATTTGTTATTTTTCAGTTTGGATCATACCCAGTTTTGATCATACCCGTTCGATGAAGATTATCCAACTATGCATAAACTTTTAGCCACGCGCTTACCCAAAAACCCCTGCAAGTAGCATAATAAATTAATGCTTTAGACATGATTATGAAATGTTGTTGTTGCAGTTATTACACTTAGGAGGTTTTATGCATTATGAAATACACCTTAGAGGCCCGTTTATCCGACTATGTTTCTTACTTGCCACCATTTTTTTTAATCACAAATTACTATATGTGTAACACACTCAAAATCAAGATTTGCGGAAGCATACATATTTGGGTGCTACTAAATCGATAATCACAACACAAGGATATAGAGAATGGATTAAAAATCCATTTTAAAATAGTTACATTTCCAAAGTTATATTGTCATACATCAAGTTCAATTCAAATAAAATGAAGCCTATTTAACAAAGCAGTCCCAAATTCAGAGTTTAACGCATAAAGAAAAAAAACATTTCCAACAAACTTATGAGTTATGACCATTGCCATGCCTTGCCTTCAGTAAATACATTCTCAAATACCTGAGAAAAACATGCTAAAAGTCAGCTAACGCTGGTGAGTTCATAGGTTTAAAGTAAATAAGCACATATGGACCATAGAAACACACTAATCCGCTATGCAAACGCTAAGCTCATCCAACCGAAACTAGACAAACAATATGCCAAGCTGGCATAGCAAATAAAGGGTGCCCGCAAGTGTTAATCCCCAGACACTCGACAAATTCCAATATGGTATACGTTCGCGTTGACCATGTCGGGCCATCCGAACGGGGGAGTCACCCCCAATAGATCTATTTATATCACACACGCTTCCCAGCAGGAATTGACGGTTGATGATAGTGGGAGTGGTATGTGCTTAAACACATACCTTTTCTTGAACAAATTAAGACCAAAACGACCAAAAACTAACCAAAATGCCAAAGATATTTGTGTTTTTGTGTTTGTAATCATGCAGGTACGGATATTTAGAAATATGGACAAAATCAAGAAAAACCCGAAAAACACGAGCACGAGATTTGGAAGAGTGTCAAAAGCCGGAGCCGGGGAAGCTAATGTTCAAAATTAAGCTCATAAAATCCATTGAATTCCTTGAAGTTCAAAGAAATGACAAGAAAGACCCTTGGTTAAAGTTTAAAGAACTTGACATGATTGGTCCCTCAACTTTCATAAATTGTCAAAAATGGTCCTTTGAAGAATTATTTGAAGTTAAGCCCCTCAAGAACCATGGAATTGTCAAATTAAGCCCTTGGAAAATACTTGTGAAAGATGGTAGAATCAGTCCCTGGAATTTTCAGAATTTCAGTTTTGGTCCTTAAAGTTTACCAATTTTCATTTTATCCTAAACCTTCTAACAACCAAAAATTAAAATAACCCAAAAAGCCCACTATCCCAGCCCACTTTATATCCGGATTTTCCCTTAAACCCACAACCCATAAAACCAACTCGGATCCACTCTTATAACCCGGTCAACTCATATCCCACTAGTCAATACTTTCATTAAACAATAAAATAAAAAACGCGCCCTTTCTTACCACTGTTTATCTTCTCCAAAGAATTAACCTCGTACCTCAGAAATTTACCCGTACCTTAACCTCGTACTTGGAATATACCATGTCAGACGTTGTCAACATCATCCCAACACACGCGGAGGATTCAAGCCCACTGATTGGAGGAAAGGACGTGGAATGAGGATAAGGAAGCAATCCAAGGGCAGAGATTATGATAAGGATGTCGACATTATTGATCCAAGGGCCTTGATTGAGCTTCTGGAAGCTTCTTGGATGAAAACCCTAGCTCCTCAACTGCTATAAATAGCCCTTTCAGTCACAAGGATCAATGTTAGATTTTTAGGGTTAAATTAGAGCTTAAATAATGTTGTTTTTAGCTTATGTTTTGTAATCCTGCTTTCAAAACAGTGAAGTACGCTTTTAATTTAATAAAATTACAAGTTTCTTCTTTGAATTTCCTTTTATCTGTTTGCACTTTACTTTCATTTTAACTTTAATTTCTATAAAAGTTGTTTACTTTCTGTTTTATAAGCTACTCTAAGTTTATTATAAGCTTTTAAATGTTTTGAATCTGTTTTGTTTTCATTTAACTCAAAAAACCAAAAAAAAATAATAATAAAAGAACTTAAAAAAAAAAAAAAAAAAAAAAAAAAAAAACATAAGTAAATGGGTACATAAGCTTGCACAAGCTTCTATTTCCCTTCTTTTAAGCTCACTTAAGATTCTTCATGCTTTTTGTGAGTTTTATCTAGATTTTACATAGGTCTAAACATAAAAACAAAAAAATCAGAAGAAAATAAATCATCAAGTTCATTTTACCTTAGCAATTTTGTGGAGAGCTTAAGGAAGTTGCCTGCAATGGAGGGGCAAGAAGGACTTTACCTAGCGTATCATATATAAGCTAGGAGCTTGTAGTTGCCATTAAGTTGGTGCCCTTGTTTAGCTAGGGACAAAGGTGTGTGATTCTCCATTTTTATTGCATTTACTTATATAATAGCTTAGTTCCTGTCTTAGTAGCTTAATATTGCTTATCTTAGCTTATTTTAACTAGTTATAGCTTATTGTATGTTTGTCTTGAGTTTTTATATGATTTGAGTATGAAACTGCCCTCTTTTTGCTTAATCTGCTTCTTGGTGTTCTTGTTGTTAGTTGTTGGTTTTTATTATTCATTAAGCTTTTAATATAGTTTAGTTAATCAGTTGAATCATTGGTTTGGTAGTTTAAGGCTTAATTCTTCAAAAGTTAGTGAAACTGCTTGATTAAGGGTTGTTTGGATCAGTGGTGTTCTCTGTGGTTCAGCTGTTTGCTTGTGGTTTGTTTAGCCTAAACATAGCACATAGGGTATATTAGAGTCAGAATAGTCATAAAAATGGTAGGTTATTTAGTATAAAGTCAAAGTTAGATTTTAATCCACCTTCTGAGTTTAACTTTCTGTTTTAGTGGCTGCAAATATAGATATAGGTTCAAATTAGTGTAACATAGGATAAACAAGTTTTAAACAAGCGTAATATATCATTTAGATTAAGTTTTGGTCAGTGAAAATTCGATTTATTCAAAGTTACTTTGCAATAAAAAAAGTCAAACTTGCTTTAAAATCTGTCTACACAGTCACTTTCATAAATGATTTCGAAGCATCAAATGATTTCTAAAAGGTCTAAATTTGTTTCTGGTTAATTTTCATAGTACAAACTTCATATATTCTCATATTCAAACATTTCCAACATCATTTGCTGGTTTAAATTGGATTTCCAAATCTGTTGTTCAAACTATTCTTCAAAGTTATGCATAAACTTGTTTCTCTGGTCATTTGATATAGGTCAAAATTGAGTGAGCAATTGATTGTTAAATTTGGGACTTTTCAGTTTATAAGTAGCCTGTAGTGTAAGCTTCAAGAATCAGCTTTAGATTTCCCTAAGTAGCTTTTACCTAGCTTCTAGATTAGCTTAAAGTAAGGTGTCTGATCACCTGTTTCTGTCCAAAAATTGCAACTGTATAAGTGCTTATTGGCTTAATCTGAGTGCCCCCTTTGTCATAATAAGTTTTTTTAAGCTTTAACAAGTGTGTTAATCTGTCTTGGAGCTTTTTGTGAATTTTGGTGCTATATTGGTTATTTCAAGAGCTTATTTGAAACTGCTTATTGCCCAAACTGCTTATTAGGGTTTAGTAGAGTTCAAATTTCATTTTTCATAGCTTCTTCATATCATTTTAGATTTTCCAGCAAAGTTTCATAATTTTCCAAGTTGATTTACTATTTTTCTTAAATTTAAATAGCTTTTAATCATTTTTAATTCATAATAAATCAAGAAAAAGCCAAAAAAATATCTTTTTAATTTTAAAATTAGTTTTTAGTTTATTTAGATTTTTCAAAGTTAAATTTGGAATTTTCAACTTACTTTTCTTAATTAATTGCATTTTAATTAATTTAAAAAATCCAAAAATAGTTTTTAAATTCATTTTAATTAAATAAAAAGCATAAAAAAATAGCTTTAAATTTTCAAAAAGTCTTTATTTGCATTTAGGCTCTTAGGTAATTCATTTAGTTCCCGTAGGCCTTTTCTTTTAGTAGTTGCTTTATAAAACTCGGGAATAGCCCGGGTTTTACGCGTTTTTAATTCCCTTTTGCGTTTTAAAATTTTAGTGTGCCGTAGTTACTTGTACCCTTTTTACTTGTTTACTTGCTAATATTTGATATTCCATATTCGTAGTGTAAGAAACCAAATATTCTCTTTTATTCATATTCACTACACGATTCACGATCCCGAAATCACAATTCCATTCATCCTTCGTCGGGACAACGAACTCGGGGTTTTCACATTATTTCCATTTTGTGATTCCCTTTTGGAGAGTATAAATTTTTTAAATCAGGGAGCAACGGGATTCAACTAACTTAGGTTTCTGCATACAAGTGTGTATAAAAACAAAGTTTAATTTGGTCAATGAAAACAGTTTTGCATGTTTCTCACCCCAAGGTTTATAAAAGCAATACGTATAAAAAATGGGGCTATAAACTCCCCTTAAAAACAATAGCAATATGTTAATCAACAATAACTCAGTGCAACCGCTCCGACACGCGACCTAGATCAGTATGGTAAGTCTTAGCGAAATATTCGTGTTTTAAATGTTTTAACTCAATTGAAAAGTTTACGTGTGACCAGTGCTCGTGTATTTCTTGCTTGCTGTGATGTTAGGTACGTTTTAAAATAGTTTATCGTATAAGACTCTTTGGTGATGGCTCATGGTGAAAGTGTACGGTGAAAATACGTGCGACGGAACTTCCGTGCATAGTGCTTGTCATCGCAAAATGCGTAAGTAATATATATATTATCGTATATATATATATTTAATAATTAAGTATTTAATTTAATTAAGACTTATAATTAATTAAATAGGTATTGAATAATTAATATTACCATTGTTTGAAATTATTATTACACACTTTAAAAAATACATTAATTAAATAAGGCCCGTTTGGTTTATTGCCTTTGTAATAAAGTAATGGATTGATAGTTATAAATAAATGTTTGGTATAGCACTATCACAATCAAAGTGGGTCCTCTACAATCAAAAATGATTCAAGGCAAGAATGAGTGGAATGAGCAGATTGAAACAACTATGGACATCACCTCTTTATACTCCCTCACAATTCACTTCTCCTCTAACCAATTTAATAATAAAAAATTCTCATACTCTCATATTATATTCATTAGAGTTAATATCAAAAATGGTCCCTAAACGCGTCCGGGTTTAACACTTTTAGTCCCTGAATAAATTTTTTACCGGATCTGCTCCCTTATGTTGCGACCCATCACGGGTTTAGTCCCTTGACCATAAACTCCCCTAATTTGATCGTAACCTGGGTTAAGTTAGTGAATATTGAGGGCTAATTTGGTCATTTTACATTTAATCCCTTTCTTCTTTATCAATACCCACCACTAATAACACAATATCATAAAAATCTATAAAACACAATCAACACAATCTGATAAAAACAAAATCACTTCATAGCACTGGAGGTGATAAAACATCATCACTTGCAAACCATCATCAGTTGATTACATTCAAAAGCATTAAACTAAAACCTACCATCAAAAGCGATAAAATAAAAGTACCAACAAAAAATCACCACATGCTCTGTTTCCCTTTCCCTTTGCTCTGCTTCCCTTTCCCTTTTGTTTCTGGCATGCTTTTTTTTCCCTCTTCCTTTGATTCCTTCCCAAATGTGGTCATTGCAAAGCCCTAGAACCTATTCCCTTTTACCAGGGATTGAAATAGAAAGAGGTTCAACATGAGCCCTAGAAACTGTTCCCTTTCCCTTTTGTTTTGGAGCTGTTGAAACATCTTGATCATCCTCAGATGATGTTGAATGGTAGCTTGATATCCAGCTGGGCAGAGAGCTAAGCTCAGAGGAAAATTCTTCCTGGTTGGACTTTCTTTTCACTGATGGAGCATAGTTGTAAGGTAGGTTCCATGGGGGGGGGGAGACTTGAGCTCCTCTGATGAGCTTGAATCTGAGGAAATTTGAATAGTTGGTGGATTGGAACTCATGGTTGATTTTCTTGTGGGAAATGTTGGGTGAATACAGGTTGTGTGCATAACCCAATTTAAAGACCATTGTGGTCAAAATGGTCAAGGATAGAGTAAATGCTATTGAATGTTCAGTTAGTAAAGTGCAAATTGTGATAAATGGTATTGAATGCTAAGATTGTGTATTTTGACTTTTAGACCATAGCTATTCCATCCAGTAAAGACTTGATAGGCTTGTGAAAGTATTAGAGTGGAATTTGTGCAACTTTTGTAGTTTGACTTTGAGACCATAACTGTGTACATTGTTGAACGAGATTGTGCAAAAGATTGTGAAGGTTTAAAGCATAACTTTATGCAGATTGAGTTTCAAAAATAACAATGTACCAAGTGTTTACATATGGCATACTACATACTGCAGACCATTAGACCATAATTAGACCAAAATGTGCCAAAATTATGCAGACTATTAGAGCATAACTAAAGTTTACATGAACTGTTTACATTGTGCCATAACTTTGTAATTTGACTTTTACAAGTCAAATTACAATTTGACCATTAACTATGCAGACATAAGGGAGTTGAAATAACAGAATCAATTCTGATGGAAACTCATTTAACCCACAAGCATTTATATTTGTTCCATCCAGTAAAGACTTGATAGACCATAAATGAAATTCCACATTAGACCATTAGACCAAAATGTGCCAAAATTTGCAGACCATTATGCAGACCATTAGACCATAATTATGCAGACTTTTAGAAGACCATTAGACCATAATTATGCAAACCATTTGCAGACCAAAATTATGCAGACCATAATTAGACCAAAATGTGCCAAAATTTGACCATAATTAAACCAAAATGTGCCAAAATTATGCAGACCATTAAACCATAATTATGCAGACTTTTAGAAGTCAAATTACATTACCAGAAGTACCAAAATAGAATTACCAAAATGAAATTCCACATTACCAAAATGAAATTGACTTTTACCAGTCAAAATACAATGTACCAAATAGACTTTTACAAGTCTTACAAACATATAAATGACAATGTACCAAATTGACTTTTACAAGTCAAAAGATAATGTACATACTACATTAAATTGTTTACATATGGCAGATTTACAAAATAGCCTCACAAGTGGCTAGCCATAATAAGGGTTACCATATTTAGTCAAACTGTCAAGTCTAGTCTAATGAAATAATATCATCTGGTCCAGGTGATGGTGGCCTTTTGAACTTCTTCCATAACTGGTCCAGTTCAACCTCTTCCATAACTGGCTCATGAACTGCTTCTGTTGATGCACTGCTTGATTCTTTTTTCCTTTCTTTAGCTTGCTGCAAATGATATTGTGAAAGTCTTCTCACAAGTGGTTCCTGCATTGGTTCTTGTTCAATAATTGGTTCTTTTTCTGGTGCTTCAGCATGGATTCTGCAATCTTCAGGTGTGATTCCAATAGGCCAAGTTGGAACAGGTAAACCCATAACATTCTGCAAATGCAAAAGAGTCCAATTAAACTAATGCAAAAGTCATAACATTATAAAATGCAAAAACAGTTAAAACAAAACAAAATTCAAAAGAGTAACTTACTCCTAACATTGCTTCTCCATCAACTGGATCCCAAGAAACACCATATCCTATAGGTGTAATTCCACCAGGATACCTGAAAGATCTTGAACCATCTCCTTTTCCTCTACACCTAACAATTTTTCCATTTATGGTCCTAAGCCTAGTGCTACTGCTACTCCCAGCTTCATCACTTGCACTACCACCCCTCCCCTGCACCCTACCACCCCTCATCCTCGCACCACCTCCTCTCATTGTCACACCACCACCCCTCATTCTTGCTGGACTTTTTGTCATATCTGGTGGTGTCATCTCAAATCCAACTGGAGGTGTTGAAATCAACACTGGTGTTTTATCTACTACATTATCAATCAGTGGCTTTACATTAACACAATGATCAACATACAACTCAACTACCTTATACTTAGCAACTAACTTCATCATTTGCATAACATCCTGATCACTAACTAACTTCTTTAGGTCATTATCTAAATCAGTGTTAGGTTCCTTATAATAATACTCAAATGATGAGTTTTCATAACCAAGCTCTTTCATCATGTTGTTAATTTCAAGAATAAAAAACACATCAGAATCTATTGAGTCAATCCAATCTACCTTACCACCTTTATATCTTATCTTGGGAGGATTGGTAAATGCACCACCATGGTTGATCTTCAAGCATAAAACCCTTGGAAAATAACCTGGTTACATTAAAAAATTAACAGTTATCTAAACAAGATTATTGATTAAATTAACTTCAGTTAAGCAATAACAATAAAAAATACTCACCATAATCATGATAGGGTGTTTTTGATCCCTGCATTCGAAGCCTCCATTCAGAAACCATTGATTACAACTGGGACTTTTGAGAGAGAGTTTGGGGATGAAAAATTTGGGGATAAAACGACCTAATTACTCAAGTGTGTGTTTCAGTGTGTGCTTGTGGTCTTCAGTCAATATCCCGCCAAAATAAAAGAGTAAGGGATTAAACGTAAAATGAACAAATTAACCCTCAATATTCACTAACTTAACCCAGGTTACGGTCAAACTAGGGGAGTTTACGGTCAAGGGACTAAACCCGTGATGGGTCGCAACATAAGGGAGCAGATCCGGTAAAAATTTCATTCAAGGACTAAAAGTGTTAAACCCGGACGCATTTAGGGACCATTTTTGATATTAACTCTATTCATTATTTTGATTAAAATAGTCATTTTAATAAAATATTATTATTATCCTTTATTCCAATTTCTTTCATACCTAAACCAAATCCGAATCCGATTCTAAACCTTCTTATAAACCAAACGGGCCCTTAGTTAAGGGTAAAATTGTCCATCTGTAAAAAGTAAAATAGAAAAAACAGTAATAATTATAATTTTCTTAAACCGGGTGTTTTTTATCGGTGGACAATTATTTTGAGACGGAGAGAGTAATAATAAAAACCTAATGATATTAGCAACTGTCCTCATCTCCTCAATGTTTTAAAAATCGCGCCTAAGGCGCACAAGGCTCTAGCCTTTGGCATTTTTTTAGATCGAGGCTCACAACATGCATGAATCCCGCAAAAAGCGCAGCGCCTTGGGGATTTTTGCGCCTTGGGGATTTTTGAACCTCACAGATGTAAAGGGTTTTTGGGTTTTTTTTTTTTTTTTTTTTTTTTTTCTCTAAATATTAAGATGAGATACATGGGCCTTATAAGTTATATACATGGGCCTTTTAAGTTATAGGGTGAGTGTAA